>WBNO01016371.1:23246-73330 GCA_013400575.1 Peucedramus taeniatus
CCCCGCGTCCGTCGCCAGCACCCGCAGCTCATGGTGCGCCTGCTCCTCACGGTCCAGCGCTGCCCAGTTTATGATTTCACCTGGCAGCCAAGGAAAAGGGGGGAGAAATGGGGTTAGGCGTTTACTGTGTGCTAGCACTCATCTCAGTGCGTGCAATTATGCATTTAATTTAATGTGAAATAATGATACGTGCCCTCTAATACACCTGATCACCAACAGGAAAACCTCAGCTTTTCAAATCCCATCCTGTAGAAACATTCTGCCAATCCCATGTATATGCACCTTAGTGCCCTATGACACCTTTTACTGTACACTGGGTGCCCCAGAGCAAAGGTATAAAACAGTATGAACCAAAGTGCTGACCTTCCAAAGAAATCCATCTGGCCTTCACCACACTCCAGGGCAGATAATACACAAGCACAGGGGTTTAACTGCTGACAAGGGGCCTTTATTAATTATGTACATTAATCATAAACCCTTATGTCTCCCATACATTCTGGTAAACCCAGCAAATAAATCTGACCAATCTTCTCCCTGTCTGCTTAGCCATGCCCAATATAGCCGGAGATTTGCGGTTGACCAAAGCTCATCACACAGGTAACCACATAGTTTTTTTAAACCTTCTTGGTTAACTCCTAGTATTCTGTGTGCCTGTAAACTCCCATAAGTGTACTCAAAAGGAACCTGCTTTTATTTTGAGATTCATACAGAGAAATTCTGGGACAGCGTATTCACTCCCCATGGGGACTGGACATCTGGAAACAGGAATTTTAAAGAGCAGATCATTGCTTCCTATGTAACATTTTGCTAAACTGGATTATTTACAGTGCCTCTATCCCTTGAAGGATTCCCTTCCTTTAGGCTCTCCATGCTCTGGTCCCTGGTGTTATACTGTGAAGACATAACCCCAATTACTTGAGGCATTTGGGATTCACTGCAGAGTACACCCTATGCTGTGAAAAATTTCTCTCAGTCAATTTGACTTCTGTGATGCCATGAACTCAGTTTTGATGTCTGTTACAGAAGCGTTCACAAGTATTTTAAATCACTTTAACTTCATAAGTACCTTTATAGTTACTTATAGCTGATCTGTACTTTTCAACTCTACTTGATCGCAGGCAAAAATTTTTCTCATATGAACTATTGAAGCTATAACTTAAAACTTCTTTTAATTTGTTTCAGCCAAACACCAAAACTTATGACCAAGTGACCTGAACAAAGTCATGGAAAAAAAATCCTAAGGGCTAGTCCATTCTTCATGAAAATATATTGGGTTTATTTAATTCCCCAAATTGTGATGCTCTGAGTTAAAATATTCATATATCAACCCAAAAGATTCACAGCAGTTCCTGGAAGCTTCATACTTTACTTTTGTACCCTTAGGGAAAGTTGCTTTCCAAAAGCAATATTAGGCAGATTACAAATCATAAAATGCTACCTGTGTTAGAATTCATCTTGAAATACTTTCCATCAGACAAGAGGAAATAGGAAAGCTGTCCATTTCTTCCGGAGTCTTTGTCAACAGCTGTAATGGTGCCAACCACACCACTGGGAATCGGATTTTCCTCAATTTCAAAGAAGTAGATTTCACGCATAAACATGGGAGAATGATCATTTTCATCCAGGACATTAACTATTATAGATGTGCTTGCATTTTGCCTAAGGTTTTCATCCTCAGATGTGCTGACTACGGCTCTAAAACTCAGCATCTGTGTGCATTCATAGTTCAAATGTTTCCGAAGATAAATCCAGCCAGTATCAGAGCTGATTCCAAATGCAACAGAATCTGTGCTAGACTCTAAAGAATACGTCAGACTGGAGGTAGCACTGTGTGGATCAAGTGAGTGAGCTTGAACCTGAAGGATTTGGGCACCTGGAGAGGTTGCTTCACTGACTTCTACTTGATACACCAAGCTTTGGAAAACCAAAGTAGGGCCCATCTTCTGCTCTTCAATAACCACTGTCAACATCAGCAAAGACGTCAGAGGAGGACTTCCACAATCTTCAGCTGCTATGCGTAGAGTATATTCCTGCTGCTTTTCTGCCAACACTGTCCTGGTAAGGTTTACCACTCCAAGACTTGGATCAATGCTAAATGCATCTGACTGCTTGCTTGCAATACTGTATTTGATTGCCCCATTTAGGCCACTGTCTTTGTCCTCTGCACGAGCAATGTAGACAGCAGTGCCAGGAGGCTGGGTATGTGAGATGGTTACCTTATCAGATTTGGTAAGAAACACTGGAGGGTTGTCATTGATGTCTGTCACAGATATGTTGACTTGAGTGCTGCTGTAGACAGGGGAGTCACCCAGCTGTGACTGAACAGTGAGTACCACAACAGACTGAGCTTCGTGGTCAAGCTGCTTCTTGGTGCGGATAATGCCAAACTGGGGGTCGATAGAGAACTTCCCATGCGGATCACCGGAGCAAATTCTGTAAGAAACCACTTCTAGCGAATCTAGACATAGAAACAACAACAAAAAGTGTAACAAAAAAAAATGGAAGTGATAACATAAACATTGGCAAGAACATCTGGGGAGAATGCATGCTGTTAAATTCAATGGAATAAATGTAAGCTACACAGATGTTTGACATTCTTGGGCTTTTTATGCTTCCGTCTTCCCATCCCTGGAGCCCTTCAGTAAAATATGAATGCATACAGTTTGTCCACTTCTGCACTGTTTGATTTTCATCACACTGGTGTTATAAAACTCTATAGAGAAAAATCACATAATAGGCTCTTGTTTTCCCCTGATCTAAAATACAGAAAAAACAAGCCCATAAATTAGTCTTGTGGGAGCAATTTCACTACACACAGGCATTCACTATAGCAAGGAATGAAACAGGTGGCAGTTCCCTTAAAAAAAAAAAAGTATTTTAATAAACTTACTGTTCATGGGTAACATTTATACATCAGATGCTACCTAAAGCACAGGCTGTCTAAAGATTCAGGCTTACTACCAAGACCACCCTGCAGGTGCTATCTCCACTCTGAGGACAGTCCTTCCCAAAAGAAGGAAATGGGAGGACCTGACTAATCAAGCTTGTATGAAACCTTGTTATTTACCATTTTACATTTATAGATGCATCATCAGGCTGTTTTGTGGACTCACAGATCCCACTGCTCTGCATAGAAACCAAATATGTACTGCTCTCAGGACAAGGCTTTTTATGACCAAGGATTGTCAGGAGCTAATCCATTTACAAGTGATAACAAAACCAGATTCAATATATTTTCAAAAGGTCCTGCAAACATTCATCTGGACTTCTCCACTTAATTTGCGACAATGTGGGGTTTTGGTTTGTTTTTTTGAGGGGTGGCCAGAAGCACTTCTTGCAGATCCTCTGAAACTTCTGAATACTCTCTGATTTTAAGTATTGCTCTGAGGTTTGCCTTGCATGGCTAATGCTTTAACATGAGCCAGACCGTCACACATGCTTAAACTTTCACAACATGCTTCCTATTTCCCCATTTATGATTACAGAAATCCATCAGGAAGAAAATGGAGGCCATTGCCAATCTCTATGGACCACCAAGGAGAGTACCATGAAACTGTTCTAAAGAGTATCCTAATAAACCAGCCATTACACTAGTTGCTGTAAATACCAAAGGTAAATTCTATTTAATGCTTGACAGACTGAATGCGTAACATGGAGATTTGCAGGAAAAAAAAATAATCCACAGCTAATTCCAGTTATTGGCCACAACAAAAATACAACATAATCTCTGTCTGAGAAAGTGACTTACTTGGAGGCTCTCTGGCCTTTACAGTGCCAATCACGCTGTCTTCAGGTGCATCTTCTGGAACAGAAAAGCTATACCGGGATCTCTCAAATATGGCAGGGACCAAGACAGTCTGAAGGATGTTTACTGTGACAGCTGCATTGCTGGCGGAGGGAAGGCCACCTCCATCCCGTGCAGAAACAGTCAGCAAGAGTGCAGAACGTGCCAGGTGGCCAAGAGCTGAGGTCAGGTAAATAATTCCTGAAAGTACACAGAAATAAAATGGCACTTAAGAGAGATATAAGATGAAATTCAGCAGGCTGTCAGAATAGTTTAAACATGTATTTCTACTCTAAGAGAAGGTCAGGTTTTAGAAACACAAATTCAGTTAAATCTTTAACAATGCTAAATCATGGTCAAGGGAAAATTCAGTAACAAAAAAGGGATGCTTATTCCAGTGTGACAAACCACACTAAAAGCACAACAGTGATACATACAGATAGATTCAGGGTCCAGTACTGAATTCCTTTGCTAACAACTGATGCAAATCTAAGAAACAACTTTATTTTGGCTTTTTAATTTTTTTTTTCTTCGGATGCTTGAGTTTTATGATTACTTCAGCATCTCAGTAGTCCTTCAAGGACATAAACTTTTGGTATTTCCTGAGGTAATCTGAGTAATTGTAGCTTGAAGGAAAAAGAGGTTTAACTATTTTTCCCCAGAGGATAAATATATACACATGGATTTTTAACATAATTTCTGTCCAATTAACTTAAACCAATCAAATGGACTGTATGTTACTAATTTTTCAATTGGATATTTTTCTATTGACAAGGATGTAAATATGTCCTTCTCATTTTAAATACTTCAAGAGGTATGTGGGAACTGGAACATTTCTACAGAAAACCATCTAATTGGAAATTTTACTCTTGGAGCAGTAACTAAAGACTTCAGAACATCCTTTAGCAAAGAGTGGAGCAAACAGGGCTCCACTCCAGGAGCTCTGAAGACCTGATGAACAGAAATACTTCAGAACCAAAGCTCCTTCTCTGCTGACCTAGACACATTGCAGCACACTCCATGCCAGTTCAGTTACAGAAAGCAAAAAGAAAATTAATAAAAGATTTTGTTTCCTTTCTTCATTCTTTTGCTGTGTCATAGGGAAAAAGGGGAATAGGCAAGCACATCTCGCCAGCTCAGGTCTCTTTTGCAGGACCAGGGACACCATAAGAACAAGGGCAGAATCCAAGTAAAAACTATGTGTTTTCCATATGGTTCCTCCAACCTCAAAAACTGTAGTATGCAGAAATTTAATAACCCATTTTGACTTTTAACAGTGTACATTCTGTTTCTTTCAGCATTTGTAGAACTGGGCATTAGCTTTGCATCTGGTGATACATAATCTATAGAGACATTTGAGAGAGCTCAGCCATATGTTGGTGAACATGCCTCATTAGGCTCTATTATGGCACCACATGACAGGAAAGAAGCTGTAGAAGAAAACAGCATCTGGGATTTCACTTTCTGTATGAGTAGCTAAAACAGCAGACTGACTAAAATGGACAGTCAGGACCACTTGGGCCAAAAGCAGCTGCCAGCACATCTCAGAGCAGGCTGGCTGAGTGCATTTCATCTGCTGCAGCAGGGTGCAGGAGGTGCCCAAGTACTACACTGCAAAGGCAGAAACACAGAGGAAATTTTGCAAGGTGCAGGAACTGTCAAAGTCACAGGTTCAGTGTGTAAAATTCAACAGAGGCATGCTGCATTAAGTAACAGGCTGAAGAGGAAGCATGGTTTTCCTTTCTTCCCCATTCTGTAATTAAGATTGGGGTTTATCATTGTTATTACCGCAATCATTTGCAGCATGTAACTCAAGGCTTCAGAGAACTTAAAAGACAATTAGGCTGCTGTGGTACAGAATATATTCTCCCATTATGAAAAACAGCTTCTATAAAAACTGAAAATGAAAAGGGAATAATAAGACAGCTCCTCTTCAAGGAATGTTTTACCAAAGCTCCCAAAGGGGACCACAAAGACACAAGTGTGGGTCCACTAAGAAAAAGTGCCACGTTTCTTACAACTTGACTCACCATAAGTGAATAGTCTTATATGTTGCCTTAAAAAACATTTAATTTCCATTTTTCAAATTAATATTTATATCACTGCAGTGCTTTGAAGATTTTACCTCTGGCTAATTCCTTATTCTGCACGAGAGAGAGCTGGAATCAATTCTGCTTCACAGGTGAACAATCCTATAATTACATACCAGATGAAGCATTAACACCCAGCCTCATTCACACCTTGGCAATCTCATTTTCCTGACCAGATCCGCATGGGCGTAACTGATTGCAGATCCCAATCCTTATAAATCAAAAGCATGACATACAGACTGCCTGCTGCCTGGATATGATCTGGAGACAGATTTCAGACAGAACCTGCAATGCTGGATGCATGTTAGCAACTGCCACTGCAGGTTGTGGTCTGGGAACAGCTCTGCTCCAAGTCAGGTCAGCACAGCCATGCTAGAATTCACAGATGTTTTGCTGCAGAACAATCTGTGCTTAAAGGTCTAGCAGAAATTGTTACAATGGTTTGGAGGACTGAAATGTATGGGGAGAACTAGTAGTATTGAAGGCAAAATCATGACTGCCAGCTCTTTCATCTGCTTCATACTTCCTCACTCACTGTACATGGTAGGGCAGAAATTTCCAAGAAGTCCTGCTCTTTGCTTTGTGCCTATTCGCCCAGAAGGTGCAAATGCACTAATGAAAGACAGGACTCTGTGCCACCCACCATCCTCTAGCAATGGCAAAATTTCTCATGGGATCCTGCTGTTCTTATTTTTTATGTAGGTGCACCCTATTCCACAAATGGATCAACTGCTGTTTCTCAATAGTTAAAGGCAGGAGACAGGAATCCACATGTAATGATTTTTTAAAATACATTTTTTATTATATTAATGATCCTGTGTTCAGTCCTAATCTTACAACAGCATACAGCACCAAAGCAGGTTCACTCAATAAAAGAACTTTTTGTATGGGAAGAAAATCATACTGGTTAACCCGATAGAATTTCCACACACATCTCCATCTGAGCACTTTGAAAATCTGTTTTTGCACAGGGTTCTCCCATAACCGAAACAAAAATCAGCCCTACATTTATAGCCATTTGTAGGTAAACCAAATCTTTTCCACATTTGGTCAAGTGCTGCAAAGATAAAAATCAGGATGCACTAACTTGAGTAAGAAAGTCTGGATTGCATAGGTATGCATACTTAAATGGCTTCTAATATTATATCACTGTTCATGAAATAAAAAAACAAATTTAGAACATGTCAAGAGGAATTAAATCAACAGTTACCAGTGATGTTGCCTAAGCCCTTGAAACCAAACACCCTAACAAACTTTAAATGATTGCACTATCTCTTCAGCAAATAACCTAGGATGAGCCAGCTGGCATCACCTGACAGAGCTCAGACAACAAGCAGATGGTCAAAAGGTCCATATGGTTCCTCACCCCAGTTCACCTTCAAACCTGGCCACTGGACCTGCTGTTCACTACTGTGCAGGTCAGAGCTGACCCACTGATCTGCCCAGAGCACCCACCCTAGCTCAGCAGCTTCCCAGTGCAGGGATGCACGCACAGCTTTGCTTTTTATGTGTCAGAAAAAACTTCCAGATGAGCACAGGGTGATACTCCAGAAGATGGATGCAGTTACGAGGTGTGCATTTTGCATTAACATAAAAATTAGCATTGTTTTAAGGAAGAATTAGAGTGTTTCTGCTTGACATTTCTATTTAAGTTTATCCCACTCATTGCCTGTGCTGTCATCTTGGCACTGCATACAGGTTTCAGCTTTAGCATTTTACCTGTACTTAAAATGTACCTTTTGTAGGGAAGCCGCATTCTTGATGGCAACCATAGCAACACTCTGCCAAATAGACTGAATAGCTGGTTTAATAACTGCCAGGGGAAGGAAGGAATTAATAAGGAATTATATTGTTATTTACAGCCTACCTACTGTAATACACAGCTTCAGCTGACATGAAAAGTCTTTAAGAAGCTTACTTTTGATGGCACAAATGCTGGTTTGCATTTCAGCAAAGAAGAGGACTTCTTCAGTTTAAAAATATTCAGTGTTTGAATGTTTTTGTAGTAAATAACTGATCGAACCCATATCAATCTTCTAGCTACATTTGTACTTCACAGGTCTCATATCCCCTGCACTGGAGATGCTTTCAACACTGGCCCCTCTGTAGCAAATTCTTGTGCTCAATTCATATTTTTCCTCTTAGAAAGAGAAATGGATATAAAATGACTTAGTGTCTACAACCAATACTACATAAACACACTGTGTTTAATCACAAGAATTTGCTTAGCTTATGAAAGTCTGGTCAGGGAGTCTGCACATAACAAACCAGCACCTGGATCTATTAAGTTTTAACACTGCAGCTCCCCCAGAAGCATGACACTACTATTTCAAATACTATAGGTTACAGAGAGTTTTAGTGAACTAAGAAGTCTTCATCAACACACAAAATATGAATTTCTAATTACAGCAGCTCCATTATTCAAAAACAGAATATCCACCTGAACATCAGCTTCTAATGAAGCTTTGAGCAAAAGAGGGCATGAGCTTAGTACTAGGATGGTTTTGTATCTAGGCTGTTTTCTCTTACACAAGTGCTTTTTAAACAAAGTCTTGTAATTTGGGATGCAAAATTGTATGTCCCTAGAGACAACAGTTTGCCAGTTTAGAAGATCAGGTGCCTTGGAGCTTTCTCTATTTTGTTCTATTACATGTTTAAATAATTACTCCCTGAAAAACCACAAACAAAAAACAAGCAACACCACGAAAACCCTTCTGAAAATTCTACTTTTTCAGTAAAACAGATAACTGAAGAGATATAATCTGCTTTTACAAGGAGATTTCCTTTGTTTCTGCCCTGGTTTATTTCCTTTAATCTCACCTAATAGTAAGTCAGAACGTGTTTGCTGTCTGTTTGTGTACGAAGTGAACAGTCTCACACAAGCATGAGTCCATCCAGAAATCAAAGCTTACACCAGTAAGCAGGCAGGACTTTGGCCTGGTGAATTGCTGTATTTTCAAAGACAAAGGCAGAGATCTCCCCCCACAATCTTGACAGCTTCAACCCTGCCACACTTTCTCAACAGGCCACCTTTCCTTGCTTAGCTCATCAAAGTTTTCCAAAAATATATTTTTAATCAAGGACCTTTTCAGTCAAGGACCTTTTCAATCAAGCTGCCAGCCTCTAGATCCAAAAATAGCTCAGTGCACAATCTGGTAACAAAACTCGACTGCCATGGTAACCAGGGATGGTATTTCTTTGAAGGCACTGTACAAAAAGATATATCAGAACAGATACAGAATGAAGCCTGCTATAAGCCAACGGAGATATATTTGCTGTTCTTATAGTAAGAGCATTACAAAACATTCCAGATGCTGCCCTTCATTAACATGAACAGATTTTCTGCAGCTCACACTTCCCTGCTACATCCATTCTAACATTGTACCACAGCTGTCTGCTCCCTTGGTGTGACCTGCCAATTTCTTCTTTTCTTTAGGTTAACTGAGAACACAAAGTAAATATATCCTGTACTCTGAGACCCACTCAGTCTCTAGCAAAGAAAAGGGTTGCTTGTCTGAATTTCACTGTATAACACACTATTCCCCTCCTCTAAAATGGGCATAACTTTTTCCTTTTCACAATTTTTTTCTATTAGCCCACATCATCTATGCAATGCCATAGAAGTTCTCTTTGCCTCTTCTGGTGGGTTCTTCTGTTTCTGAGATGTGACATTGGCTTAACTAGGACAAAGGAGGGTGGGCTAGAGTACTTTTGTTAATACTTTGCATTCTTTCATGCACATTCCACTACTGCATGGTTGAGTTTTTGGCACACGGCTTGTAGGAATATTTCTCTTTGTAGATGGTTGATTCTATTGTATTTTATCCATAAAAGAAGAAAGAGATACATTAGGAGCTAGCAGTATGGATATTTTTTCATGCTGTTCTGCTACACAACTTTCTTTCAGGGCCAAAATCTGCACCCTTACAATTACTACAACAAGTTTCATGTGCTTCTAGGACAACATACTATTTTCTGCATTCTTTATGGTAAATTTCTCATTAGGTGAGATCTCAGTGAAGGTAAATGCCCACAAATAACTCAGTTGAGACCAATAATTTTTCCTTTTTGATTTAACTCAAACAAAATTCTTCAAAGATGAAAACTTACTGTGCATATTCAGACATATTCCTCTGATTTGCAGCATTCCAAATACACTATCAATATCATATGACAGAACAGAAAGACAGTAATTGAAGAAACTGCAGCTTAAAAAAAGAAGTGGTCTCAAAATGTTCCAAAATAAAGTACTCCTAATTTTAAATGTTATTTATATGAAGCTCTTCATATGTTTAGCAAATGTACTACATGCTGTAGGAAAATGCCAAAAGTAGTTTAAAAATAAAGTATTTTTTCCTACAATACTATACGAAAACATCATCAATCATCATAAATATGGCCTTGTTTTCTTCAGAAAGGGTGCATCCCCATTTTACTTTGATGCCTAGTACAATCTGCTATATATTAAACACTGTATAATACGTGGAGTTAAGCAAAGTTTTGGGTTTTTTCCTCCATAAAAAGAAATGGTGGTATTTCAACATTACTTTTCAACCTGTATTGCAATAAAAATAAAGCAATTAAAATTTCTTAAGATGTGACTGTTAAAAAAGAGTTCTATTTTTTAAATAAAATTTGTCAGCATCCTCAAGTGGAACAAATCTATTCTGAACCAAATCAAAGTTGATTGTAAGTTAGTTTGCCATTAAATTGCATTTACATATGGTTCCATAGTGCAGTAATTAAAGAAGTACAGCACTAAAATACACACTGCCACAAGAAACATATACCAGTGAGGCACTGTTCTCTACAAGTTCTACACAACTCCTCTTCTGGTATCCATTACCAGGCACTGTTAAAGTGATAAGATGTTGGAATTGAATTTGGCTTTTGGTTAAGGTACTTCTTATATTCTTAAATTTGCATGATCTTTAGGTGTATTCATCCTTTCGTTCTTCATCAACACACTAAGCTCCTAGACTGCTCCTCATCTTTTACAGGATATTTTAGTCACATGATGCCCTTTGTTCTTCTGTTAAAAAGAAAACAGAGTGTATCTTAAAGGGAGCGGGTTTTTAGCAAGTCAAAATTTCCACAAAAGAATGTTCATTTTGCAGGAGCGGTACTTCTGTGCTGAATTTTTTTTTCAGATGTTCAACTACTAACCAGCTCTTGCAACAAAGCTTGTCTGTTCTCCTCAAAATGTGCTTTTTTGGTGTAAATAAGTAACAGAAAGTATTATAACAAAAGGGTGATCCAAGTATCTTCAAGCCAATGCAGAGATCTCCAAATATCTCTGTGTACTGTGTTGATGTGGTAAGGGTTTGGCCATGTGGGGGCTACAGGAGTGGCTTCTATGGTGCAGACCATGGTGAGGTCTGCAGCTGTCCCCCTGCAGCCTATGGAGGTCCACAGTGGAGCAAAGATCTACCTCCAGCCCATGGAAGACCCTTACTGGAGCAGATGGATGCCCAAAGAAGGCTGTGACCCCATGGGAAGCTCGTACTTGTTCAGGTTTGCTGTCAGGACTTGTGACCCCACAGAAAACCCATATCAGATCATTCTGTTCCTGAAGGACTGGACCCTGCTGAAGTGACCTGTGCTGGAGCAGAAAAGTGTAAGGAGGAAGGAGCAGCAGAGACAACCTGTGATGAACTGCACAGTTCCTATTCCCCATCCTCCTGCGCTGCCGGGGCCACAGGGCCAGAGGACACAGAGAAAATTGGGAGTGAAGATAAGTGCAGGAAAATGGAGGGGTGGGGGGGGGAATGTCTTTTATGATGTAGTTTTTATTTCTCATTACCCTCCTCTGATTTGATTGGCAATAAATTAAGGTCATTTCCTCAAATTGAGTCTCTTTTGCCTGTGACAGTAATTGCTGAGAGATTTCTCCCTGCACTTTTCTTGACCCACAAGCCTTTTGTCATCATTTTCTTCCCCTGCACAGCTGAGGAGGGGAGTAATAGAGTGACTTTGGTGGGCACCTGGCATCCAGCCCAGGTCTATCCACCATATTCACAGACACATTCTCAATAAAATACACAAAAGGAAGGTCAAACCTTTGTTCTAGGCATCTAATTTAGGTAGGAATCACAGAAACACGAGCCTAAATATCTTATAGAGTTGAAAGAAATAGAAGCTAAATTAAATACTTATACTGCTTTAACATACACTGAGTGAATGATACTTTCTCTACGTGGTTTATATGCTAGGTTTAAATAACAAATACACTCACATGAAGACAAACCAGTGGCTGCTGCCTTTTGCTTAGCCTTTGCGAAGTTTTCTCAGCACACAGGGACTAGCTAGGGGATTTGTTTTAAGACTATGAACAGACTGTTTACCTGAAGACTGACAAATGAAGTCACACTGGTCCAGAATAATTTCCAAGGACTATTATTCATTTTGTTGGTTTGAAACAACTTCCCTGAACCAGAGTGATGATGATGATAACTATCTTTTTACCCATCTCTCGGAAAGGGCATCACGAAGATCAATGGAAAAATTAATTACAAGCCCTTGGGTGAAGGTAAGTATCAATGCTGTTATTGCAATGGAAGTTTACTAATTCAGTTGTTAATCCTAAACTCCTAAAGTCAAGCACTGCATAGGTTTTCTGCCACAATTATGATTGCATCCTGTGACTTACATTTTTAATTACCAGCTCAGCCATAACTATAAATACACTGTCTTTCAGACAGCTTGTTAGGTAACAATGGGAAAATAAACAAACATAACTCAAACAGTTTCTTAGCCAGAAGAGCTCTTCAACTTACCCTGTTCTAATCAATTCACAAGTATTGTTCATAGATCATGCATGGATCAGATATCTACAAAAGGCAACATAATGAAGCCAAGATGTTGTTTACACCAACACTAGAAACAAACGATAGGAAAAGTCACGAACCAGCAGAGAAGCTGGTTTACAGTTTCCTATCCATGCATTTTTCTAGTTACACAGTTCTTAAAGTGGTTTTTCTTGTGGAAAGTCTATCATCAATCAAATGAAAAACATTTCAACTTTTTCAAAAATGGAAACACAATAAATGTTATTTATGAGAACAAGAGCATATCACAAACAATAAATGCAGTGTCTAAAAGCTAAAATAGCAAACAAATATAACTAATAAAATCTTGTTTAGAATTGAAAAAGAATTCAGTGGAATGTCTGTCTGGTCAATGAAAGGATGTTCCTTCCCACTCCCAGTGAATTTATCTATTTACAACATCCACATGTCCCAGTGCTTGAAACAAAATATGGAGCCCCTTCAATGAGCCTGGATATGCTTGAGCCTCATGATATCTACATATCAAAAGCAATATTGTTATATTATATATAGCGAGGAGTTGACCAATTGGTAAGGTATTTTGAACACAGCTCACAGAAAAACTAAGACCTTTAACAAACAAGAGCCAGAAGCAAGACATAGCAGTAAAGAATTTGGGTTTCAATTGTTATTTTACTGTTTTATCCATTTGTCTTCCAAATATTCAAAAGTTAATTTTTAGTGAGTATTCTAAGTGTAGCACTCAACAAACACCACTGAAGAAAGTTACAGTGAGAAATTTTCATGCCAAGAAAAAGAGAAAACGCCAAAAAGGGAAAAATTACATATGTCACGGACAACAGCATCATCTTGCATATTATTTTAATGTATCATAGTGTAATGTGACACACCATTTGCCACTAATTATTTTAAATCTCATAATACTGAAAATATCTCTTTCCACATAAAATATTAAGGGCTCTAATGAACACAATAAGTCAAAATTACTAATGCACAAATTTTAATTTCTCCTTTCTAAATTCTCTATCAGTGAGAAAAAATTATTTTAAAAAATAAAACTTATCAGGCAGCCAAATCCACAGAATTCTCCAACACCATCATTGTCCTTCTGTTTAGGTCCTCTAATAATGAGAACAGCAGATAAAACAGAATATGCCATACTGTAAATTGGGAAAAATACAGAACACAACAGAAACAGACTGCACATCCATAAGATCAGAAAAACAGAGACCGAACTGTAATATCATCTCACTTGGCTTTCTGGTTTGAGCATCCACCTCCTGGAGAATGACTGTTTCTTCATATACTTTTCCATTGCACTCTGTCCACAAAATGCAGCGCAACTAACTAGATGAAGTCCCTCATATAACCTTCAGAAAGGCACAGCTAAATTGGACCATATATCAGAGCACATGAAGACAGCTTTAGCACAATGAACACTGGAAAAGATCTCTTCTGTAACAAGAAGTAAGGAGGAAGCGCTCAAAATCTCTATGCCCTAATAGTGAGCCACTTGTTTAATCTCTCTCTGAATACTGAACAGGTTTTCGAGCTCAAAGATTGCAAAACTTCTGTGTGATATATTGGCAATTTTAATGTGGTGGTTTTTTTTTTTGTTTTTGTTTTTTATTTTTATTATTTTTTTTTTTTTGTTTAAAATTTTTATTTTTTCTTATAGTTTAAAAATAATTCGCCCCACCACTGACTGAGCATAAGCCCTATTTTCAATAGATGTGGAAAAATATAACAGGAAAAAATGTATTCAGAAAAAAAAAGCCCACCGCATTAATATTAATACGTTAAAATTAGACACAGTCTGACCTTGTGAATTACCCAGGAGATCTGATTAAGTGCAATCAGATTCCAAGCACTATAATGCTGGGAATAGTGTCTGACCTAAGAGCTTTTCTCATCATGAAATGTCAGCAATAATGACCTCAAGCAACTTCACCCTGAATTTGGTCTGCCTTTGATAAAATACCATGATAGATCCATGAGGTAATAGTAACTTACAAGCTTATAGAGTCTTCATCATTAAGCATGACATTTTTCCTATACAAAGTGCCAAACTGGAAAGAGAGGCCAAAAGGTCACAATCCAAGGAAGAAGCCTTTCAAAAGGCTTTCTTTCAGCAAAGGGTTGCTGCAAAGCCAGTGCTGCTAATGTGATCCACAGGGGCTCTCTTCAACAAGCCTGATGGGACAGTTTTAAAATGACCAGTTAAATGCCTGTGGAGATTCAGCTCCCTAATTATTGACTGACCTACGTATTTTTGACATCAGTTATGCCCCTGAGAACCTGACTTGACAGGTAGTTAAAAGTCCACAGTTAAATAAATTCTGAAATAGCCAAGACAAGCAGCCTGACTTCCTAAGAAGATTAGCTTCTTCTGTTCATCAGAATGCTTTGGGAACTGTGTAAAAACAGACAGCATTTTGAAAGAACAGAACCTTGCAAGATTTTGAATACCAAAGAGCTAATATATACACACATGTACCACAGTCTAAAAAGATCTTAAAACATATAACCTAATCTGTGCCACGATGATCTGTTGATGAGGATATATTCACATGCAAGGGCTGATCCTCAAGAAAAATGGCAATTTCAGTTTAGTCAATCACTTACTGAAAAGCACAGTTACAAAGCTAAACATTGAGTCAAACCGGGAGGCAAATATGCCTTGTAAGACTGGGCAGAATGAGGACTTATCCTAGCACAGTACAGAGGAAGATTAGAACAGAAACAGAGAAGAAATGAAAGGAGGAGCATCATAAAGGGTGTTTTATGAAGGCTTACTCTTCAAGAGTAAGCCCTAAGAATTTCAGAAATGCAGATATTTTGTTAAAAAAATGTAATGTTTTATTATTTATTGTAATAATCAATAGATTTAGGGCTGAAAATAGTGGATAAGTGGCATGCTGCTTGTCTTTCATTGTACTGGCATGTACTATGTTTTCCATTTTTCTGCTTATTTCAGTGAATGCAAAGGCTTCATGTTAAACCTAAATCCTCCCTCTACCTCTGGAATTATTTTTCATCAGAATCTAAGTTTCACCAGTGTGACATGACTCCAAATACAAAAGGCATCATCAAGGAAAAGATATATCTTGTATAACTATCACTTTTCTGAATCATAGATTTATACAGTACCTGTGGATGCATCCACTGTGAAAAAAGAAGAAAATTCTCCTGGGACCAGTTCATATGTGACAATGCCAAATATTCCTGAATCTCTGTCTGTGGCAACAACATTGATAATTTCTGTTCCTGGCTGTGTGTGACTGCTGATACTTGTCACATAGGTGTCTTGCTCAAAAACAGGTTGATTGTCATTAATATCTTCTATCTCGATGCGAACAAAAGCTTGTGCACTCAGACCACCCTGTTGGATAAATAAGAAAAAAAAACAACCAAAGAACAAGATCAATTTTTAAAATAGGATGGTATACAACTGGCTTCGGTCCATCATTAGGAAACAGAGCATGCTGCAACAATATTGAACAATGAAAATGTCCATTAAAAGCAAATTACAGTATCTGCAATACCCCAAAACACTGCACAGAAGCAAGCCACGTGCTCAGCACAACACCAAGGGCTGATCGAGTGCATAAAGAAATTCAGCTTCTCGACAATGGCGAGGCCTGAACACAAAGTCAGTTTTGTTAATGCTAATGAGCACCACACATCAAAAACCTTGCCATAACCTCACATGCTTCTGCTGACATCTCCAACACTCCACTTATTCCTTCACAGATAAAAGTCAGGGCTTTATTCTCCAGAAAGACATGTCCCTCAGGTAACTGTGGTGCTCCAGTAAAGCAGGAATAACTTCTCTCTATGAGACTTTCAAATATAAAAGCATGACCATCATAATTGTGAATATGAGGCTTTTTCAACCAGGGACACAGACTAAAAGCAGTGCAGGACAGCCAAAAGCTGACCTGTCAGGCTGCTGTCTACAATACCTATGCTCAATTTACTGACAGATGCCCTACAAAAGCCCACTAAAATACCACATGAGACCACATTTAGCCTTGCTCTGGAGTGAAAGTGGAGAAGAAAGGAGCAACTACAAGCTGGCTTATCACACTATGCTATAGAAAAATACTGATTCCCTATGAAAAAGCACTGAATTTTGTGACAACCTGCAAAAAGGACAGTTCTCTGGGTGGTGAAGTGTAGACCCCAAAGGCACCTGAGTGAAACTAATGGCAATTTACTTCTCAGAGGACTCCCTCCATGAGTTTAGAGGGGTTCATGTTTCCAAGATTATTTTATAGCCATAGGAAGTACAAGTATTTTTGAAAGAAAGCAGGTCCACTGTGGCAGAGAGAACAGTGAATGCTGGGGCACTGGCATGCTCAGAGGCACGAGGCAGCACAGGCATGTACAGTCTGCATGTGTTTTATGTGGTACATTAAAATACAGATGGAGGAAGAATCCTGAGCTCTTCAAAGTCCACTGAGCGTGCTGTGCTTGTAGCAGTCACTTGGAGAAACTGCTGACACAGATCAGATGTTCAAGCACACACATAACAAACTATGCTGAGCTAGTGTGAATTCCATTTTGCAGTCACAGTAGTTGTGATACAATGAAAACCCAGCCAACCCAAAACCAACTATGTTGCATAATTCTGCAATCAAATTTTTCACGTCAATTATTTTTAAACCTAACCTCCATTAAACTATCCAAAGATTCAGACTGGATATGACTCCTTTTGACTGACCCTGCCATATAACAATCTCCCACAAAACTATTTTTGAGGGTTTGCTTAGTGTGTTCACAGGTTCAGACTTATTTTGGAGACAAAAAAACACTATAAGCATTTACTTTCACATTTTCATAGTGATTTTTGCTTTGTCCTGGGTTTTTTTTTTTTCCTTCTGTGTTGTAATGTTACGTCTATTGGGTGCAGTGACATTCCCATAAAGACTCAAGTAAGTGGAAAATTAAGATGATCTTATGCATCATGTGTCTGTGTTTCACCCACAGACAAGGAGATCTATCTATCCCACATCCTCCTGGTGGGCTTCTGAAGAAAATAAGGCATGGCGTGCTTCCAGGGCTCATGCTGCTGCACAGGCAGTCAGCAGCCAGGACTCTTGCCTGGGACCAGGACTCTAAAGGACAGTCATCAGCCTACAAATTACTGGGACTGTCATGAAATTCCATGCCAATATGAAGAAATGGATATGGAAGTGAGCCCAATGCCAACACCCCCACTTCAGGGCAAGCCCCTTCCCCAGTACCTTGATTTCCATGATAAGGAAATCCCTGCACAGGAGCTAAAAGGGAAGGCAGGGGAAGGGGAGAGAATGTGCTCTTCTCACTGAAAGAATATGCTTTGTGTGTCCACAGCTCTCAGGTACTTTAGAATAGAAATGAGAAGTATTTTTAAGGAATGAGGACCAGTGAAGAAGTGAGGTCAAGAATAAAAAGCATCTAAAAAAGATGCTTGGAACAGCATGAAACCAAACTCACAAGAGCTTTTGTTAAACTGTTTCTTTCAAGCTTCATTATTGCTAAATAGACATGAAAAAAAACCCAAACCCCACTCCTCAGCCAATTTGTATTTGTGCTACAGAGTTATGTAAAGACTGGAAAGTCTTTTGAAATTGATTAAGTATATAGGGAAACCTATTCTCTAAGAAGATTGACCAAATTTTACAATGGAGACAGAACCTTCTTTTCCTGAAGAAGCAGTGTATACCTTCACATGCCAAGTATGATGTTTACTTAATAACTGATTATATAAACTGATTATGGCCCAATTCTTGCTCTGACAACTGAAAAAAGTATCATTCCAATTGAGAAGGAACTAAAACTCCTTCTATTTCAAATGATGTGGATATACTTCATCTACTCAGGAGCAAGCAAAACATGAAGGCTGACTTATATAAAATCTATTGCTGACAGAAAATTACATTTGTCAAAACATGTTAACAAGCAACAGAAAGCCACAGCTGCTCATTTTAAAATCCCTTATCTCAAATGTTCAAGTATTTTTAAAATGTTTTACTCTCTGGTCCAACAAGGAGAGATGTCTCCAATTATTTCAAAAGCCTTAAGTTCTTCAGAAGCTTTGCCTGTGAGTGTCAAGTGTTTATATCTAGGTTTCAATGGCTTCAGTGTAAAAGACAAAGAAAACTGGATATGCAGGATGGATTACCAAGAGACAAAGTGTCTCTCTATGCAGAAAGGCAGTAAGAGAGTCACTAACACACCTAATGATGGTGGACTGAACCCTCTGCAGGGATGATGAATCAACTGAAAAACGGAAGACCTACTATTTCATATAGGAGAGACAGGGATACTTTTCCTCTTTGCTTAATCAGTGAGAGTGCTCCCACAAGCTCTAACAGGATGTTTATTTAAAACCAGTTTAACAGAAGCTGTTTTCCACCTGCCTCTCCATGGGCTCTTGTGTGCAATTCAAGTTCACTCCTTACATTTTCTACACAATGCATAAAAGACATGACTGACAAGTTCTAAAGCCATGTAATGGAGTAGCCAGGAACAGGTGGAGGAAACTGATAGTTTTGCTGTAAGATAAACTGCACACCACCTGGAAAATACTTTATTTTCCTCCTCATTTCTAATTAACTGTGTTATTTTCTTTCCTTTTCATCTCTCTACCCTTCTTTGTCACAAGTGACCTTTCATCCTTCCTCTCTCTTTTCTGCGCATTTCTTGCCTGATCACAGCCTCTACTTTGAGCCTCATCCCTAACATCTTTAATCCATCAAAATCAGCAGCAGAATGTCAGGAAATAAGATAAATATCCTACTACAATTCTGCTTTAAAGGTAGAGAGTTGGTCAACACAAGTTCAGGCACACTGAAAATTTTGAAAAGTTGATATTGAATTTAGGTGCTTTAGTATTTAGGTGTCAGATGGGCAAACTTCTACTAAGTGCTGACTTCCAGTAAAAAGATCAAGCCCTGCCTGTCACAAACAAGGCAATAAAAACCTAAACAATTCTCCCCATTAATGAACTTCTGAAAACACAAGGTCCATAAATGGAGATAAATGACAGAGCAATTTTAAAATTAAATACCCTATAGTTTCAATGCATTGGCTAATGTCCTTTAACTTAAGGTAAGATTTATCAATAGAACAGTAATTTAACTAAAAAAAATTAAGGCATCAAGTTTTTCCTCATGCAAACATATTTTCTTTGAGATTTTCAAAATAATTTTCTGTACCAGACTGAATGTCTTAGAAACTTTTCAGAATTTCACTGCTATTGTCCAGTTCTTACATACCCTTTATTAATAACTAATTTTGATATTCCAGACACGTGCATGTGTTCTTCACATTTATACAGTTTCAAAACATGTGAATGAGAGGAAAAAGGAAATGATGAAGTATAGCAGAATGCATATTTTCCAGCTTGTCCTAGGGTGACGTTATGATGCTTGTATCCCAATCGTCTGTTCTGTTATGCTGGATATTATGCTCTGTACCTTCAAGACTGGCTCTGAAAAACTAGGTTTGTTTTGTTATCAGCCTGCTCACTCCCACACAGACGGTGAGACACTGAATATAAGGCTGCTTTTGGGGTTTTTTTTTTTTCTTTTTTTTCACTTTTTGCCCTTGCTTTGCTCTTGCTCCTGCCTTTCTCTCTTGGTTTTGGTTGTTAGCTAGTTTATCTAGGCAGTCTGAATTTTTCCTGGACTATTTTTTTCCCTTTCCTTGGAACCATCCGAACCTGCTCTGGACTGGGACCTGGGAAACAACGAGAGCCTGCACTTTGTGCCCTGCAACAGCCATTCCCGGCACCGGAGAAGTCAATAACAGAGCGACCACTCCCAGGAGAGACTGTCTGAATTTGAAATCTCCAGAACGGTGAAGGAGTTTTGTCATCCAGTACTGTTCATTTTGTGTGTTGGGGGGTGTGTTGCCTGCTAAATAAAGAGGTTCTTTCCACTTCTCTCTGAGGAGAAGAGGGGCCATGTGCGTTGGCTTTTCTGAAGGCGCCCCTTTGGGGGTTTTCTCCCAAATTTGCCCTAAACTAGGACACAGCTGTTATACATTTCAAGACTGCTTTTCTCTTCAATGTTTGTTTGGATATCTGTACTTGAGTACAGATTTTGAAGACAGAAATCACATACAAGTGAAATTCCAAAATGGTCAGATAGAACTACCTCTGCTATAGACATTACAGACACCGTCCTGGAAAAACCCACTCATATTCTTATACTAAAATCATAGAATGGTTTGAGTAGGAAGAGACCTTTCAAAGGTTCTCCAGTTCAAGCCCCCTGCAACAAGCAGGTTCAAGTTTTTAGACATTCAAATCAGATGAGTATGGAAACAAACATATAAATACATTTATGTAATTTTTTCTCCTCTAAAGAAATCTATGAGGAAGAAAAAGCACACTGCTAAAGGCAATACTAATAAATAAATATTTCTGTAGCCTCTGAAATGAACATTGAATTGAGACAGCTAAAGACAAAAACACATTAACTATTACACAAATACCTGAATTCAACAAAACAGAGATATACCCTCAACAGCTATATTCTCAAAATGAAGTCATTAATACAATCATCAACTGCAGCTATTTAAGTTCATCTACTCATAAATATGGAAATCATAGTTCACTAAGTTTCTTCACTGTACAATAACAAACTACAGGCATTTTAATGAAAAATACAGCATTTCTAACACAACTGCATTTTTAAAAATTTCTATTAGATACACTTAGGCCATTATCTTAAAGGCAAGTTTAATATTCAAAATAAGAACTAAAAACTGCATAGCCTGAAATAATTGAATTTCAATTTTTTTTTCAGGACAAATTTTACTGCAAAATGTGACATGAATAACATTTTGAAAAGTGTCCTTATGTTAATTTTAACATTTGAAGGCAACCAATAACCTTTTATTCAGCTTCTTCACAATTCACTATTAAGCTGAAGAAGGTAAAGACAAGTACGAACTGGGCCTTACAAAGCAAACCACCTCAGACTGCATCACAAAATGAATATTTTGTAATGAAAATATTATTAATAGTTTTCTTCAATTATTCTTCTGGAGATTAATAGCAAAATTTTTTCTTACATGGCATCAGGTGGGCAAGGTGTCCATTCCCAGACATCTGAATATGTTTCCACCACAGCAAATGTCTCCTCACCCCTCCTTGCCAGGATCTGCAATGGACTATTTCAGGCACATACAACTACCCTGCCCTGGCTGTACCATGAACACCCACTTCCAAGCACAGATCTTGTAAAGTGGGAAAACTTCCAGACATGCAGCTGCAAGGAAGCTGCACCCAGCCACAGCAGCAGCAATGGCATCAGCCAGCTAGAAAGGACAAGGAAGTTACCCAGGAAAGTCACTGCCACCCACAGTAGCCATGCAGTTCTAGCCCATGGTACTGTCTTATTACTGCTGCAGTGATCTTGAAAGCAGGGAGCAGAAGTAACTTGGAGTCCATTGATTCTAATAGGAGGAGGAAAATTAGCAAGGACTAGCACACACTAGAAACATTTTTCTAAACCTTATTTAGGAGTCATTGGGTATTTCCCAGCCAATTTTATTAATTTGGGTAAAAAATCACAGTTCATGAATATCATTTTCTGCTCTCTTTAAGGACAAGACATTTTATTCAAATTCATGTGATTTTTACATAGTCGATACGTTCTCATTTAAAAGTATACCAGACATCCAAATTTGCAATGCATTCACAAATCTGGCAGTGTAGAATAGAAAGGTGAAACTTACCCCATCTGTAGCTTTTACTAAGAGATCGTAAGTGGTTGGATCTCCTTCTCTGTCAATGTCTTGAGACACAAAGATCTGACCAGTGTGTGGGTCAACCTGGAAAGCTTTGGACTTTTCATAAAAATTAAATCCATCGTAAAGAGAATACTCAATTTCTCCAAACTGGTCAGCATCTGCATCTGTTGCTTTGACCTGCAAGGAGACAAAAGAGATAAAAATGAAGCCAGTGAAACAATTACTCATTAAAACAAAGTGTCTGTGATTTTCGAACCCATTCGTGTTGTAAAAGCAAATATGTATACACAGAATAAATACAAACATGTTCTGCTACCTAAGCTGGCTGCCTGCAGTTCATAAAATATCTCAGCTACTGACAGTGTAATTATCAATCTTCTTCCTTTCCCATGACTGGAAAAGCCATGCTCTTAAGTCATGTCCCTAGGCTATACCTTAAACTGTTTTCCTTTAACGTTATTTTTATAAGTGGAGGTAGCTCTTATGAAAAATCAGAAAGTTCTTATGTCACATGTAGATCAAAAAAGTGCATCAGGACATCCTTACCTAATGTTTCTATAAAAGACTCCCCAGATCTTAATTTAATTTTCACTTGAAAGAGAGCTTGGTGGCACTCATGCTTTTTGACCCACAGGTGGGTTGATTTAAAATGTATTTGATAAACAAAAGTTTTGTACATTGCTCCTTCAATTTTATTCCCCTAAGATCTTTGATAACAAGTGTTTTGTGCTGGGTTTGGCTCTTCTCTGACATGTTCCATTGTGATAGTTTTCACTTAAATTTAGAAATATTTTGGTAGAAAATAATTGCTAAAGATATGGGCTTTATTAAGAAAGCCCATATTTTCAGTTCTATAATTTGCCATCATTGGAGATACATAAAGAATTTCTACTTCGCAATTGGTTTCCTTTTCTTCTTTTTCTTTGAAAATGATAACTTCCATGGGTTTTCCATCAGCCTGTCTGTACAAGCACAATGCCCTAACAGAGGCATTTACAGAGAAGACCTTAAGAGAGCTTTGGAAACTTTAGTATCACAAAGCCCAAGAGTTAGAATTGGTGGGAGCTTACGGAGAAGACCTCTGCCAGTCACTGCCTGCACCTGACACAGGCTGATAAGGTGAGACCCGCAGCCATCAACTACAATCAGGGCAGAGGTGGAGGTCTGCACACGCCTGCCTGTACAGGAAACCATCTGGCACAGTTTTTGGTAGAGTTTCAAAAGAAACAGTCCAGGCCAGGGAATATTCCTAGAAGTAAGTTTGGATTAGGTCATCCTGTTTGGGTGATATAAATTAATTTAGTTGCATGGACACAAGCTGTGCCAAGTAATTTGGCCATGGAACCCAGTGCAGACTTTGGCTGCTGCTCCTAGCAGAACCAATGTGGCCATAAAGACCAGTTAGTGCCTGCATCACAAGCTCCCTTCTTTGCCCACACAGGAATTGTTTTGGCACTAAGATACTTAACTGGGACTGAATTAAAACCAAATGAACAAAACATGCCTTGGGAAGGCTAAAAAGCATGGAAGTGGGGAAAGGGAAACCACATTAAAAGTGCCAATTCAAATCATAAAGTTAAAACTTACTCTAGACAAGTTACATCAATCAGAATTTTTAAATGACAGCTCAAAAGATGCACGTGTTATTTCAGTTGTTATTTTTTGCTTGTTGTGGTTTGGTTTTTGCTTGTTTTTCAGACTTTTCCACTTCTGCATGAAAACTCAAGATTTTTTGTACTTCAGAAATGTCACTGCGACTGCACCACTGTTGTGTTGTGATTTATATGCCTTTTTATAATCGTTCTGTACCTTGGTTTATCCCAGTTCTCCCCTATTTCAGTAGTTCTGCCCATGTTGCCTCCTCCCTCCTCCTTCATGTCAATCCCCTGCCTCCACCCCCTGACTCATCTATAATCGCTGAGTCATTCCCTCAACCCCTCCCTGGTGTCCTGTCCATCACTCAGCAGCCCATCCCTTCCCCCTAGAAACTTCTATCAAGGGCGTCAAGTGATTGGTTCAGGCACCGGGGTTCCCCCCACAGATTACCCACGTTGGTCTCCCCAGAAGTCCATCTTCCCAATTTCCATACCCCCATGTTTCCCTATTGGCTCCCTAGCTTTGTTGCCTCCTCCCTTTATAAGATGCTTCATGATCAGGTTCAGGGTCTTTGGACAGAGGTCCCCTGGGGCTCTGGGTCACTATCCCTTAGTAAACCTGGACTGCTACCTCCATTCGAAGTCCACTCCTTCTTCCGCCGTCATACCTTTGCCTCACCCGCCGAGGCGAGAGCCTGAGCTGCGCTCCTGACTCCCCTGGAGATCAGGAGAGTGTCCCCCGCTGTAGCTGCACCACAGCCAGCCGGGACACTCCGAGGGTCACTCGGAGAGGCACAACGACACACCACATGCTCCATAACATTTTTCCTCACACAAGAAGGTTTTTCACAATGCCAAAGGCCGTTATACCAGTTTCCACAAAAGAGCTCTTTTAGGGGAGCCCTGTGCTTGCAAAGCCCTTCACGTCCTTTTCACACCCTTGCAGCTTGCATCCCACAGCTGCAGCACAGTGTGCAATGTGTGGCCACTCCTGACCTGGGTCCAACCACTTTTTCTGGGCAATTTAAAGGCAAAACTCACAATCACGCACAGCTAAACAAAGATCCAGTCCTAAAAATGCTTTACAGCTGTATGTAAATCAAGTCTATGACGTGCACGTTTCTCCAGCCTCGTACTTTGTTATTTCTGTCATAAAAACAAGAACAGAACACATGTCTAGTGTGCTCTCAGTAATCTACCACCCCAATGTTATGAAACAATAATTCACTTGGCCCTTATAAGAAAAGTATTTCAATTTATTTCTTTTTGCCTGAAATCCTACAGGGGTGACAGTACTGAAAGGTTCTGTCTGACTGTGCCTACATGCAGTTATATGTGTAAATGCTAACATTTTTGTCTGCAACTGAGCATGAGTGATTAATTACAGGTGAAATTTGAGGGTATTGTTAGAAGTTTAGCTCATTACGTTCGGTGACTTGTTTTCTTTGTTGTAAATTATGCAGTCCTCAGACTTTGAGCAGTACATGTAAAGGCACAATGAGTGATGAATTTAAATAAAAATGCTTCAGTTCAAGGCAATGCAAATTTAAAGGTCTAATTGTGATCAACTTAAATTACTATAATCATCTCTCAGGCAGCAGAACTAAGTGGCATTCATTTTTGCAGAAAAATATCATCTTTCTCCCCGTTCAAGTACCTCACATCCATTCAATTTCTACCCACTTAGGAGTCCTTTTTTTAATCATTCACCATGGAACCTTTGATCTGAAGAGGGAAGATCTGGAATTAAAAGTGAATGAAAAATTTCCTGTAGTAGACAGATCTGACACTGAATGGCACTACACTTGAGGTCAGGGAAGCTATTGATAGAATCATTTAGACTGAAGTAGGACCTTTAAGATTATCAAGTGAATGCAAGCTGATTTAGAAGGAGAAATTGAGGGAAAACATGCTAACAAATTCAAGTTTTTTGACACAATTAAGAGACCAAGTTATTGAAGATTATAGGAATTAAAGCACACAGTAGTCACTGTCTGAAACACATTGGGTTGTGATAGCATATTGTGAGTAGCAATCCTACAGAGTAGTATTGCAACAGTTAACTGCCCAAGAGCTGTGAGTTACAGCAGCCCAAACAGGAGGAAATGAAGGCAGCAGAAGGCATTTTCACAGTGGACTGATCAAGAGTGTTGTATGTTAGCAATATCACAAAGGTGATGGAGTTGAATGGATTTATGTGCCTTGAAGAAATGGGAGGCAAGAGTACCAAATATCTAACACCTCTGACAAGCCTAATACAACATTGGAATCTTGGAGAAAAAGAAAGGGGAAGAAAATAAAGGGTTATGCCCCAAAGGTCTTTCTCCTTTCACTAAATACGTTTTCAATACAGTAAGCTGAACATCTAAGTTTTTAAGGAGTGTAAACTTGGGAATAAGTTCAGGACAAGGTATTTCCCCAAGAAACATTTTTTAAAGCCAACAAGAGTCATTGTATGGATAGCTCCTGGTTGGACTTCTCCCATCAGTCATGCTTCCTATAGCTACATCCTTTGGTTAGCTTGCACAATGCTTAGACTAAAAATCTGTCAGAGAAAAAAAGAGTTTCTTCTGTCCTGTTGATACTACCAATGAAGTGGTCAGACTTCAGATATCCTCTCAGGAAGAGAAAACAGGGAGACCTAGAGAAATGTTGTGCAGAACAAGTAAAAAAAATCTGACCCACCTGTGTGATGTTCAGACAGACTAGTGCAAGGGGATAATAAATGGTGTGAAGTGGTAGACACTAAAGGGTGTAAGAAGATAAACAAATAAAATTCCAGAGTGTTAGAAGTGCAGAAATAATATTCTATTTGCATATGGAAAGAGGGGATGATCTCAAAGAATCTGTGATTTTAGGAGTAATTACCCTCATTTCCTCACGCACATATGTATTCAACCTGTAACACATGTCCAGGTTTAAACGGGAAAAAAAATGTTGGCAGTACACTTAAATAAGAACGAACAAAACCATTTCTTAGCTCTATGCTGAGAAAGGAGAGACTTCAGAGCTTACAGAAAGCAAACATTTTGGCAGATCTTCAGCTGCTTCCATTCACTTCAGTGGAATGATGACAACTCGTAGCAATGGGCAATATGTCCCCATATTTTACAGGCATTGAATAGTGTAACCAATAATCTAATAGTAAACAAGATTATAGAGAAATAGATCTGCTAATAAATTCCACATTGCTTTAAACACAACTTAATTTTAAGAGAAAACTCCTGTTATTTTGTTTTTTAAAATTTACACTCTTTTTTATCCTCAACAAATTAAAATAAAGTTCCTGTGGTTATATTTAGCTTTCTTTATTTTGCTCCTTGCTATTATTTCCTAACAAATGAACATATTTTGAAAAAGAGAGCAAATATTTTACATTATATGTAAAATGGGGAAAATGTCTTGTGCACACAAAATCACAAGAGAAAAGACAATCCTATTACTTGAAGATCAAAAATTCAGAACCTATATAAAAAAAAATTAGGATCTAGAGTATGCAGCCTCAAAGATGACTGATTGGCAATGCTGAATTTCACATGTGAGTGATCAGGATTAATTTTACTTCTTTCAGATAGACCAGATCACTGGAAAGACCAGGCCATTCAGTCAAGTCATCACCGTAGTCATCTGAGATAGCAATTAAATGAGACTAAGAAATATTAAGTTCGTCTGATTTCAGCTAACCAAGATATAGATTTCATAGCTGTTAAAATCTGTTTGGTAGACTCAATGTCAGAGCACATAACATATTCTGTGCATTTATTTTTTGCTCAAAAAGTCTGTTTAATTGTTTTAGTTCTACTGATATCATGAAAAGCAGGTTAATTGCCAGTAGCCAATTTTAAAGAAAATCAGAATATAGGGTAAATAAACACATACTACACTACTGAGGACAATCAGGGGATCAGACCCAGCCAGGATAGGTTTAGCAAAGACAAGGTTCTGCTTGACTGACCTGATCTCTTTTCATGGCAGGTGACCCACCAAGTGAATGAGGGAAAAAGCTGTGGATGTGTCTACCTCAACTTCATTAAAGCCTTTGATAGTGCCTTCCACAGCATTCTCCTGGACAAGCTGGCAGCCCATGGCTTGGACAGGTGCACACTTCACTGAATTAAAATCCTGCTGGATGGCCAGGCTCAGAGAGTGGTGCCGAAGCCAGTTGTGTGGGGCCACCCTTGTTCCATATCTTTATCAGTAATTTGGTCAAGGGCACTGACTGCATCCTCAGTCAATTTGCAGACAACACCAAGTTGGGTGGGAGGGTGGATCTGCTGGAGGGCTGGAAGGCTCTGCAGAGGGATCTAGACAGACTGGATTGATGGGCCGAGGCCAGTTGCATGAGGTTCAGTAAGGGAAAGTGGTGACTCCTGCACTTGGGTCACAACAACCCTGTACAGGGTTAAAGGCTGGAAAGCTTCCCAGTGGAAAAGGACCTGGGGGTGCTGATCAACAGCAGTGGAATGTGAGCCAATGTGCCCAGGTGGCCAAGAAGGCCAGTGGTGTCCTGGCCTGTATCGGGAAGAGCATGGCCAGCAGGACCAGGGCAGTGACCGTCCCCTGTACTTGGCACTGGTGAGGCCACACCTTCATTGCTCTGTCCAGTTCTGGGCCCCGCATGACAGGAAGCACAGTGAGGTGCTGGAGCAGGTCCAGAGAAGGGCAAGAGAGCTGGTGAAGGGTCTAGAGAGTAAATTATATGAGGAGCAACTCATATACTCAAGGGAGTTCAGGGGTGACATTACTGCTCTCTATAACTGCCTGAAAGAAGGCTGTAGCCAGGTGGGGGTTGGCCTCTTCTCCCAGGTAACAAGTGACAGAACAAGAGGACATAGCCTCAAGTTGCGTCAGGGGAGGTTCACGTTGGAAATCGGGAAGAATTTTTACACTGAAGAGGTGGTTAAGCAATGAAACAGGCTGCCCAGGGAAGCAGTGGAGTCACCATCTCTGGAGGTGTTCAAGAAATGACTGGATGTGGCACTTAGTGCTATGGTTTATTTGATATGGTAGTGTTTGGTCAAAAGTTGACTATGATATTGGAGGCCTTTTCCATTTAGTGATTCTATGACTGTGTACTCCACAATATTCATCAAAAAACTGTAAGACAAGGCTAAATAAACAAAATGGTGAAAACTACCCCTAAACAACAAAAAAACCCCAAGGAAACTACTAGGGAGCTGAAAAGAAAAGGTTAAGTGATAGAGGTAGGTTGCTGATCAATGGTGGTCAATGGCTGCTGACCAGTCATGGTTCTGTCCTGCACTCATCAACAGCACAAAATCCAGCGTCCTTACATTTGACACATTGAAGGACAGCAGGCCTCTTCCAGGCAGCACAGCAATACCTGATGGCAGACCCTCACCAGAGAAGCATTTTAATTCCTCATGTAGGCAACCCAAGCATCACTAGAATGGTTAACTACTGTGGAAACATCTGCTCTGCCAGACCTTCATGCCAGGTCCATGACCACAGGGAAGAAGAGGAGCAGTTTGAGTTGGTAGCATGCTGTCAGCAACATGTGACTGTAGAAATATTGGCAGTGAAATTACTGGTAGAAGACATTTTTCAAGTTACTTGGGTGTATCTGTACGATAGATTAGCATGTGAGCTGCCACAATCATATATCATCAAATATCTTCAAGTCAGTGCTCTGACTTACAACCCTGCTTAGCGAGAAAATAGCACATCAAATACAAACCAATGATCTGTACCTCACAGTTGCCTGAGGCAGTGCAGACAATAATGCTGACATCAAACCTAAAGAGTGTAATAAATACATTACTTTGGAATTTTATCTATCTGCCTCAGCATCCACAATTAACCCTCATCTCCCTAGTGCAGCAGGTTTAACATATGGAAATGGGAACAGAGCTGCAGATTTACTTGAAGTCCTTAAAGCATGAGCCTTGACTTCAAGAACAGGCACTGTTTGCCTGAGGCCTTAACAGCTGGTCCTTGACAATTGCAGTGACAGCAGAAAAAGCCCCATTCCTCATTCTCAAACCTGACTGCATCTGGAAAGTCACAAATCAAAATAACAACCGGAATTTAAGCTGATAATTCACCTGGCACTGATGCTTAATTTGTCAACCACCACAGGTATCAGATACTCAAAAAATCCTCAATGAATAAGAAAATCCTTAGTCCTCATCCTTGCTCTGATGCAAAAAATCTTCAGTGTGGTGGTCAGGTCAATGGACTTGACTAATGCCAATCTCTCTGCATTCTTTTGATCTGCTATAGGATGGAGACTATCACAGCTGAACAACTGACAATAAGCACTACGCAGACACGACCTTGCTAGCCTGTACTGAAGCTGATGCCAATTCCCCTCACTGATTTCTGATTCACTCCAGAAATTGCCATCCGTTTTATGAAGGTGCTAATAAGAAGCAAGTCACATCAAAACATTCATTAATTAATTCTCAACAGCCTTTCAAGTGAAAAGAGAAAAGCCTAAATACAAGCAGAGACAGAGGCCAGGCACCCTCTGTGCTCAAGGACAGCATGCAAAATGTCGTATTCACTGTAATCTCAACTAAACATTACAGTTCTTAATTGTGATAAGGCTTTTGGTTTGGCTTTTCAAACAACTACATCTGTTTGGTTCTTTTTTTTTTTTCACTTGGACCCCCATGAGTTGTATAGAAATTCCAATGAACTACATGGTTTTAAAACAAGGTAAAACTAACCCCACTTCACATATTAATCTCTCATAATAGACTGCACTGCTTTTTACCTTCTTTATAATACACCGTTTTTTACAACATTCTCTATCTTCCCCACAACAAACAAATGAAAAGAAACTTAATTTACATGATGAACGATTATGAGATCTTAGCTTTTTGCCTTCTCTGCTCCTCTGTGTATTTAACTGATGACTGTGAACAAACCTGCCAATAAAAAATATTGACAGATCTTTGATTTACTGCTTTCAGTTAGTCTGCAGAAAGCAAGAAAAATGAAAATCACTGGAGGAGAAAACAGCCTAAGTACATTACAGAATCACTCTTTCATTCTGAGCACCTGACACTATTCAGCAAGTGAAGTCCAGATCCAGGAAAAACTGGGCATTTCAGTCTGTATTGTAATCTGCAATTCCTGCTCTGATGCTAGCCAGAGCCTGAATTCACTCCAGTTTAATGCAGCTATTCCTGACATACCTTAAGTTTCGCTACCATGCCTTCTGCAAAACAGCACAAGCAGCTAGATCCCATTGAGGTGAGCCAGGATCCAGAGGCATGGGAGGCAGGTCCAACCTGGAATGCCTGACCTTACCACTCTTATTACACTGATAGGATCTGGAACACTACAAAATACAATTGTCAATGTCTGAATTCATAGCAAGCAGCTGTACTGCTAACACTTATCACATGATAGAGTAGGGGTTAAAAAATATCTTTTTGGGAGTACAAAGCCTGACTTCCAGCACAGAAAATGTCTGCTAAAAGGACCATCTACTATGTCAGTCTGTTTGGTCTACACTGCCTTCCTTCTTATTGTGCAAATATAATCAAATAGAAAACAACTTAATTTTATCATCTATATAAACTGAAAGAACAGAAATGAAAAGAGAATGTATGAGGAAAAAGGAATTTACAGCAACTTGCAAATATTTGCATGACTAAAGCCTTATTTAATCATCTAAGTCAATCCCTCTACTTTTTAGTGAAAGCAGCTCCATCCATTTGTTAATGCTGTTCACGTACTCTGCTATAATTTCCGATTTTATAACATGCTAAAACCTTGCTATGCACAGTTAAGGGTTTAAGTACAAATCCATTTTTATTCATTAGTAAGCTACAGAGCCCCGAGACTGAATACCTCTACCAAGCATCAGCAGAGCATAAAAATTGCCCTATTCTGTGCTAATTGCATTAAGCAAGGAGAGATGGGTTTAATAATTGAGAATATATATCTCACAAATAAATACTCATACTGAATATGTTATTTTAATGATTGTACACTGGAGCCTGTTTTAACTTTTAGTGGCAGGATTATTTTAGAATTCTATTTAGCAAGCTGTTTTAGAAAACACAACTCAAGGTACTAGCTGTCTTGTTTAGGGCAACTTTCTATGAAAAACTAATCAATAATGTAACTTTTATTAGTAGCATGGTAAGAAGGTAAATATTAAGAAGATGGCAGGAAAAGTTCAGTCCAGGTAGAGCCTAAACCTTCTTTAAGCAGTCTAGATAGGCTAAATCTGAACACTTACACATATTCGTGCAAACATTTTCCAAGCCCCAAAACCAGTCTGAGCTGCTAATTCCTGTCTGCAAACCAGAATGCTCCAACCAGTATTCCTGACTAGACTGCTACAATTATTTATGGAGCTTTGTTGTGGATATTGCTAAGAGGGCCATAAAAAAAAATATATATAATAATAAAACCCAAGAAGCTTTATTTGTATAGAGTCAGATTATTGAAAAAAAAATTCCTAGTTAATTTCTGAGTCACATTAGCAAGTATCAGTGAGCAGGCAAGATTAAAAGCTCAAACTTATTTTGCTGTCAGACTGAAAGGATTTGTTACTGCATTTTCAGAGTAATTTCAGACTATGTGTGGGCTACCTAAATTGCCACTTACAAATACACCTGTAAATTTCTGTACTCCTTGGGTAGATATGGTGGTTTAAAACCAGGGAAAGGGTAGTATGGCAGGCCAGCTGGAGGCCTGCTGTCACTGGAGAAGAAACCTGTCCAAAAAGCCCTAGTGGAAGGTTAACTAAGAAAACTTACAGTCTTGCTCAAGTCCAGAGATGATGTCAGAGAGGGTCAACCCAGAGCCCAGTCCCTCCCACATCTGTATTACAGCTGTGGGTATTCCATGCAATGTACATGGGTATTGGTCAGAGCAGCAAGCTGACTGCTCACCACCTTTCCATAAATCAGGAAGGAGTCCTCATTTTAAAAAAATCAAAAAAACCCACTGAATAAGCAAGTTGATCAAAGTTAGATTCTTTTGCATTCCTCATGGCATCAGCTGTTTCAGTTTATTTATTTCTTCAAATAGTGGTAGGCTTCCTACTACCCATACTCTTTTTATACAGATATTTACCTTTCAGACTGCTACCCAGGCCAATGAGTCAAATAGCAATGGACTTGTTTAATTTACCTAGTCATCCACACACTCTTGAAAAACAGGTATTTCTATTTCATCCATGAAAAATGAGGGTTTTAATGACTACAGCAAATGTACTAATGTAAGTTAGATAAACAACAGTATCATTATCATCATCATCATCTGACACATTTTATATTGATCAGTGTGGTGAGGTTCAAGAACACCACTTCAAGACAGGCTTTGCAGAACACATAAGTAAATGACGGCAAAGGCTTCTATCACTTTGCATGTCTAATGCTCTGAATCTGAATGTTCATTTAAACAGACTGCCAAATATTAACAAATATGAAATGCCTTCCAGAATCCCTTCAGAAAGCTGGCCTCTTCTGTCCTGACTCCTTCTGAATATCTGTTAACATGTTGATGTCTGAAATCACAGTATTAACAGCATCTTCTAGCTTGGCTTTCAGAAATATGGCCTGCACTACTTTCAGTTATTGCCTGTAAAATGTTGTGTTCCTAAGTGTTAAAAGAATAAACTCCCTTCTAAGGAAAGCAAACATTTTGTGTAACTGGAGTCTTATAAATCACGTCCAGTTTATATTTGGAAGTAAGCAGATGAGGGCTCTCTTAGTTCATTTCTTCTTTTATGGAAAATTTAAAACATGGCCAAACTCACAGCTTGAATATTGTATTCACAGCACTTGAGAAAAAAATATTCTCATACTTTGTTTATTGTAGACTAAAAATTAGTGAGGGATCTTATATATCTCTTACTAATTGGTGCAAAAATGAAGTCTAACACAAAGTATTGAGACATTTCCCTTCCTTTCCTCCTAAATCAATTTTTTCATATACACACCCATGTTATTTTCTCTCTCTCCAACACTGCTTGTCTACATTTCTAGCTATTTTTGCTCTACACAAGCCTCACACTCACAGAATTTAGGGGCTGGCCGAGGACAATATGCAACAATAAACAATCCTCAGAAAGAACAAGTCACAAAACATGCAGACCTTAGCCTCAATTGCATGACATGAAGAAAAATCTGCGATAATGTCTAATAAAAAAAAAAAAAAAGAATCCTTTGGTAATTTATTTGGTTTGAAATACAAAACCCACTGAGTGCCCAATAAATGTAACTAAACCAGCAAGTTCTTCAATTTAAGTATATTTTACAAACACAATTCAGATGGCCCAACTTTGAATATGTGGAGGTGGCAGAGCCACTCCCAAAGAGTTAAAGGGTATCACCTATGATCCATGATGTTTAAATAATGATATGCAGAAGCATGACAAACTCACCACCACTCTAAATTTAACACAAGACAGAGCTTTTAAACACTCTCAATACTTAAAACTGAGCTTACCATCAAATAGTTCCCAATCCCAAACTAAAAGTCCTGATCAGTATTATGAGAATTACACTTATTCATACAACAGGAATTCTGTTTGGTTGAGGGCTAGTAAAATTTACCTGAAACACATCAGCATGCCTACTTAGAGTCATACACATCAATAATAAAAATAATTGCGTGTACACGCTCTTTCACAAGCTACATATCTTCAAATGAATGTAGTAAAATCTATATCAGTAAGAATTATGGGGCCAGAAGTACTCTATGCCCTTTTCAGACCAGACTGCATGTCTGAATGGAACCATGAGATGCACCTTTCCTTCTGCAATCAGTCCCTGCTCATACAGCCTCCATACAAAAAACCAACTACATGATGGCCACAAGACCAGGATATATGTGCACAAGTCAGGATACACATCCAGACTGTGCACTGAGTGACAAATACTTCATTTGTCACTGTGAGAAATGCACCTCCATCATATGGGAACCCAGGAGCAGACTGTCCTGCTGAGCTGCACACACCACACAGAAATGCAAAGTTACCAAAGCGTCCAGGCCAGATCAGTCCTGAGCCAGCTAACAGGGCCAAAGAGAAAGGGTCATTAACCTGCAGCACAAGTGGACATCTCCTCCCACCCCCATTATAACAGCTGCATTACAAACTCCAATTTCTACACTCATCCTTTGTTCATGAGTTCAGAGCATTTAAATAGCATGATCCAGTATCTGACAAACCTTAAGACCTTTCCAAAATACACTCCATAACTACAGGAACATCATATGAGGGAATAGTTCAAGCAAATACATAAGCACAGTGTAATAGTGTAACATTTAAGGAAAGCACACTACTAGCAGCAATTTTTAATTCGTAAAAATAACAGATGTATTAAGTTCTGGGACGGAAACTACAGGGGCTGATGGTATACATTGGCCGCATCAGTGATACAGACACAAGCATCCCTTTCATTTGACTAGGAATTCTCCTCCAAACAGGACACTGAAGTCCTATACTGTTTCTATACTTCTTGCACAGCAGAAGTCAGCTGTTTAGAAGTGGGAGACGATGAAAATCAGATGGCTTGGTGCATTTTCTCAGCTCCAGAATTCTCCAAAGTCTTTTGTTTTCTCTTAGAAAAAGGAAATACTCTGTTCTGAGAACTGGTTCTGAATATTTTTGATTTAGACCCTTCAGTTATCAAAAGGGTTAAATGAAATTAATTTCAGCTTCAGCGATCAGAAGAATGAGATCGTGCTGGCAAGTAGAGAAATTCTTCAGTATCTGTTCTTCAAAAACAAAAATTAGAAACATAGCAACTCCAAAAAGAAGTGTATGTCCAACTTGGTATATACAGAATTTATACAGCCATAATTTTTGGGAGGATTGAGGCCTCCCTGAACATTCAGACAGTATGTCTCTAATACTAAATCACTTTATCACATGTGCTGCTTTTAGACAACCCATTCCCTATTTCCTCATTACTTTTTTCTCAAACTAATGAATGAGACTATTTGAACCATGGTATTTAAACTATAAACAGACCAGATATTCTGATTAAACCAGAAAGATCCCTGCAGTTTTGTCACATCTATGTGCTAAATTTGTAGCCCTTTAATTTCCATTGCTGTGTAATGTTCCCCCATTTTCTGGAGAAGCTAAAAAGACACATTAGAATAGCAGACTGCTGAATAATGAGATTCTGCTCTCAATTGCTTCCATCTTTCATGTATATTATTGGTACCTGTCCATGATGTTAGTTATTCTCAGCTGCCTTTATTGGAACTTTTCACCATAATGCCAAAAAAGTGGCTTGTTTTTCCAGACCACTGCCATGTCATTTCATCCCTAGCCCAGTCCTGTCCTTTTCCATACCTCCTCAGAGACTGGCAGCTCTCCCTCACCAGCAGCCATACAGCAGACACATAGCAACAGTCTTTTAATTTAACTTTTTAAACAGTTTCTTGCTGAGACCTTGTTCCTGCTAAACAACAAAAATGGGAATCACAGCAACTAAAGTTTCACAACAGAACTATTGTATTTCATCCACACAAGGGACCCTGGAGAGAGCACAGAAGAGAGATTGGGATATCTGGGCTCTTTCTGTGCACTCTTTCCACTTTGCACCACCGGTTTCCACTTTGCTTGTAAATACACCAGCATATTTCATTCTCAAGATCTCATTCCACTACACAGAATCAGAGCTTGTTTCCTAGTTTGTCTCACCACATTACAATCTTGGTTTTTCCCCCCTTCCTTCTCAAGTGAAGCTGTAGCTTTTGATGGAACATTATAAAGATATAAAACTTCCAGACTGGAGCAGAGCAACTGAACCTTAGTGTTGGACCTGGTTACTGGACAATGGTCAGTGCCAGAGTCTGAAGATCTGAAGAGCAAGATGCAAGAACTGCAGAGTCAACTAAACTACTCTCTTCCCCTCTACTATGAAGTGCTCAATGTAAGTATAATAGTTAAACAGGCTAATAACCAAAGGTCAGGGTTTTATTATTTCTTTAAACTCTTCTAAATGAACTGTCTTTACTTGTGTTAAATTCATAAATGTCTGGCTTTTCTCAAAAAACAAAAACAAAAAAAAAAAAAACAACACAAAAACAAAAAAAAACCCTTGCTGAGAAAAGTCATGGCTACAAATCTTCTTCCCAGGAAGAATGTTCTCATAATTTTTTAATTTATGCCCTTTCAATTTAGTGAAGTATTTTATATTGTTAGACAAGGAGTGAAAAGTTCCTAATATCTACACTAAAATATTCAATTATTTCATAATTCCTTTACTTAGTGTCCCTGTGCTCATTTTCTGGCCAAGATAAACAATACCAGTCCCTCTCTTCTCTTTCCAATTTCTGAAACAGGAAACACTTGACATCATTCACAGCTTGTGCTGGGAAGCTGGGCTAATGTAGCTGCAGAGTCCAATCATACAGCACTAAAAAATCCATCTCCTTAACAAGTATGGAGCCAGCATTGTCCTAGAAAAATGATGAAGCAGTACCAGTAAAGATCCTTTTCCACAGATAATGATCTACTAATCCTTGATATCCATCTATTCTTTTGTCCACACAGATTGCAGTAAGGTCCCTTTTGCCTGTGGGAATGTGGGCAATGACTAATAATTAATCGCTGCTAATGATCACTTAGGCATGGAAGGTGAAAAGTCACAGTGATCTCTTAAAGGAGTGACCTCAACCCACCACAGAATATTCTGAGCTGGGAGGAACCCACAAGAATTGAGTCCAACTCTTAAATGAATGGCCCATACAGGGATTATACCCATGGCCTTGCTGTCATCAGCACCATGCTCTAACTGAGATACTCTCAGTTGACCCTGAATAATGCACCAGAGTTCTCCATCAAGAAGGAGGATGTAATTGGTTGGTCTACTTTTATCACTGTTGGATCTGGCATCAACAGGCAGCACTGTGGCATACCTCCACAACAACTTCTGACATTTAGATTCACTTCACCACAAAGTCTAGTACTTGCTTAATTGGCAGCTGTTTCAAATTTGAAAATACAAAATTTACTGTTGCACTTGAAGCCTTCAGTGCACTAAGTGAAAGGTAGGATGCAATAATGTTGCATGGAGCAGGACTCAAATCTATGAGTTGAGAAATCAACTCATAGAAAGGCTAAAGAATAAATACCGACATTACAAAATTATGGAACAACTCATGTAGTCTATAGCAAGCACAGCACCTCTGCAGCTCAAATTAACTCCAGCAGAAAAGTGATGCAGGGAAAGGGTCATACAGTTGGAGGACATCTACTGTCTTAAATCAAAAAGTTGAAAGTAAAACTTGACATTTTGAAAAAGTCAGTTCCACAGAGGGGAAAAAAAAACAATCAAAACAAATCATCATGAATGTGCTAGTATCAAAGAACTACCTTCCAAAAAGGTGAAACTTAAAAGTGAAAAAAAAAAAAAAGTAGTCTTCACTGGAAAACTGAATGCAAGAGAATAATATTTTAAAATGTGATTCTTTCTACAAGGTGTTACAAAATACAATTCAGAAGTTTATGAAAGAATTGATTATAACAAGAGTGATGGGGCTTGGTGGTAAAGCAACTGCTCTATCACAAAGTACTCATACTCCATCTGGCCCACCAGTTCTACACATGCACACCTGGAGAATTAAAGAAGCCTGAGCACTTTAATAGCCAGGTACTGTAAATGCAGATGCAGTTTTTTGGGACAGGAAACAGAAACATGATCTCCACATAGCCACCATGCTCTGTGCTCCATTACAATTCACAGCTCTGTCATTTGAGCTGCTTTCACACCAGTAACCCAATGCCTCAGCCGGGACACACATCTGGTAATGTCATGCAGGTCACGTGCACTGGGAGCACAGGTGGGGCGATATAAAATGAGTGTGTTTTGAAGCAAATGCAGAATGGATTGGAAGTACATCTAGAAATAAATATAGTGACCACAACAGTAGCAACCAAAGCTCATGAACAGTGAGCTGTCTTAAATAATTCTTGGAAGAGCTATTTCACCATTAACACACACACTCTTAAATAGCCTACACTGAAGAAGGAAACTGCTTCTTCTCGACAGTAACAGAGCTAAACAGAACTAAAAAGCAGGGGATTCTCGCCAGCTACTTGATTATAATACTTATCTGCTAGGCTGTGCAATATGCTCAAAAATAAGCAAGGAAAAGTAAGCAAGGTGAAAAGATTGATAGAAAAAAATAAACAACAAAAATGATACTTTGTGTTCTCATTATGGGGCAAAACTTTCTTTGAAGTTACAATACCTTCTTCATCTGCCAGAGAGGCAATTTCCAAAAGCACCATAAGATGGAACAGTGAGATTTACATTTATTTTCATCTCACTAATGGCAATTGAAAATTGCTTTTCTGTCTCTAAAAACTGTCCCTAAGTAGTGTAGTATTCTTTACTCACAAAAGGTTGTCATCATCAGGAGAAAATATCAGGCAAATAAAAGTACTGCTTCAGGCATGCACTACTACTACTTCTCTACTTTATTATATGAAATCCAAGCTGTTAAATTAAGGCAAGGAATTGTCTTTTGTGTGTTATTGTGCTAGGAATACACAATTACAGTGAATGGAAGTTGATTATATATATTTCAGTGAAGTCAAAGGAGATAGATTCATGAGTTATGCATAATTAAATCCTTAAAAGACCTCTCCCATTATCCTCTAAGTGATTCTTCTATCACCTGTCCAATGCCAGTATCATGGTGTCATTTCCTGCAGCCTTCTCTGCTGCAGGATTTGGTCTGCTTCTGCTGTAAGTTCAAAAAGCTGGAACTACAAACTGATCCTCTACTAAATCCTGTGGCCATTCACAGTTTTTTTTTCTGTGAAGAAGTATTTCATTTCCACTTGGTTCTATAGGCATCTTCCATAGGCACGATTTGAAAAGCTATGGAATGCTTTTCAGGAGCTGCTTCATCATACTTTGCAGGACAGACCAAGATTTGGATTACTATGATTAATGATAATGCACACAAGCTCGGGCAATATCAACTCATGGGCTGAGTGCTATGAAACAGTGCTGTGAAATTGAATTACATAAGTAAAAAATGAGCCGAGGGGAAACAGCCCAGGAAAACAAGATGATGACAGAAATCCAGGTCTCCAGCCTTAAGAGAAAGCAGCAGGTACACATCATGAGTACCAAGTGGTACAGTCCTTTGTGCTAAAGCTGCCCTCAATAATAACACCCTACTGGCTACAGCATCTGGCTTTTCACAGCTCACAATGCAAAAGTCTCTTTCCTGATTCCTTGAAGATCCACTTCCAGGAAATTAGAGTAATTCACCCATTCATAGCAAAGAACATCAATTTCCAAGATAATTTCAAAGCCAAAATCCATTTCCTCTGAAGTCACTGTGGTTCCTCCACATCAGCCCACCAGCAGGCAAAAAAAAAATTCAAGAGAAAAACTTTAGGAACCTAATCTAACTACATTAGAAAGATAACTCTAAATATTAGATTAAATTAAACAAATAAGAGGACAAATTTCATTCAAATTTTGTTGGTGTGTAAGAAAATAAAACAACTAAAGGGAAGAAGAATGAGCTTTTCTGTAAAGACAATGATACTAGCACTATGCATTGCTCTTGCTTGCCACAGCTTGTCCAGGAGGATGTGCAGCTTCACACACAGCAAACTTAAAATCCCAAGAGCAAGTTCATATTTGTTTGGTAAATATACGGCCACAGGCCAATATCTCTTAAAGTATGTAACATAAAAGAAGGTAAAGGAAGGATAGGATGAGACCAATTAAAAAACAGAAAGAAAACTGTAGAAACTATCTGAAGAAAAAAAAAATAAAACACTGGAAAACCATGAGACAGGATAGGAGAAAAATGCAGTTACAGGTGGGGGCTTTTTTCCCTAATTTTAAGAAAAGGCAGGAAAGTAGTTCTGAAATTCCACTAGGAAATTAATATGAAGTTATACTAGACAAAATTGGCAAAACAAAATTACAGATTCTATTACAAAGATTTTTTTAAAATGGCAACAATGCTGTGAATTCCAACTGTTCTGCAGCACAAGGAATTCAGGATTTTAATAACATTATCACATTAGCATGCAAAGGCATTTGCAAAACGTATGTCAAAATCAATTTCCCAGCACAGGCAGTATTCTCCATTACTGCATGAAATCCTGAGGGACTGGTTTGAACTAACCATGACTGCATACAACACATTTTGAAACCAACCCCACTGTCAACACCTGTGGGTTCCAGACAAAAGAAAAGCCCTTTTTGCATGCCAGCATGCAGAAAAAGGTCTCTTTCTCAGCATTATTTTCTACCCTGCAAGTATCTCCTTTCTGTATTGCCATCTAATCTACAATCTGATGAAAAATAACTATTTGCTCTAGCTTCCCTCCAGTCTAAAGAACTCCTTTAGTTACAGAAATACATCTTCAGTGTTTGATTTAAAATTCTTAAACTAAGAATTTTCACAAATAAAATCTTACACAAGTTCTTCTTTGTTATGAAATCAATAAAAATAGATTTAATACAAAATTCAAAGCAAATTGTGTCATGGCATATTTGTCCTCCTTTAATAATCTTTCCCCTTGCAAAGAATTCCACTATTTTTTAACATGCTAGCCATGGACTGAGAAAATTCAAAAAAATTGCCTTTATAATGTCATCACCTTGGTATTCAAAGGCAAACAAATTTAGACTTTGTGCCTTTATTAAGGGTCATTTTACACCTAGTATAGAAGATAACATCACTCTGTGGCAAGCAGTGTCAGTGATAAAACATGAGCAAAATCATGCTGGCATGTATTTATCTCATACTTGCACATTGAGATTATGTACCCAAAGAGAATAAAAATAAATTACTAATAAATATTGGCAATGTTTTGCAAAACAAATAAAGGAATAAAGACAAATTATAGGAAGCCTTGAATGACTGATCAGGTTTTTTGGACTGCAGCTTCATGACATGCAAGCCCAGTGCTTCCAGCATGACTGCTCCTATCGATGATAACACTACAAACAACCCTGCCCACAGCTCAGGCTGCCAATACCAAAATATTGAATGCCACAAGGAAAAAAGATACATTTCTGGAATTAAACAGACTGTGCTATTCATGCATCAAGTATAAAGCCTCTCACTGTGAAACTGAAATCAAAAGCAAAGACAGTATGTCAATAATGAATGGGATAATTCCATGACAGAAGTGAGAAATGTCTCTTGCTGCAAAATAGTGAAACAAAGTCTCTTCAAGCAAGAAGTATTACAGCAGACCTTAACAAAAGATTTAAATCCCTAATGAATACCTACTAATCATATAAGCAGGTCTGTCAGATCTCACCTTGAAATCAAACTCATTAATGCAAAAATCAATAACTACATAAGAGTAAATGACATAACTCAAAAGTTTAAGTGTAGGAAGTCACAGCCTTTAGTTAACAAATACTGTGGTGAGCATGCATGTACTGTCTGTCTGGTTTACTTTATATGCAGCTCCTCTGCATTCTTCAAGGAATTATGCTAACTCCAAAGATCATCTGGCTTCATCCATGGGACTACAGGTCACTGAAAGATATGCTGACAATTTTTAAAAGCATCTCATCTTCACATCTGTTACTAAAAGCAGTTGGGAAAGTAAGCTGTTTCTGCTGCTTTGCAGATAACAAGGATTTACAGTTTTGAACTTTGAATCAGCAGAAATCAAAAAAACCTGCTTGTTTAGTGCCAAGACAAAGTTCTGAGGAGAAACAGGATTTTTCTACACCACTTTAAAGTATGAATAGTACTAGATCCTCTCTGGTGCATGTATGCAAAAGCAGCTCATTATGTGGACATACTCTCTGTATGAAGCCATAGCAGCTGTCACACATTAACATGCTTAACAACACAAACACAGTTACAATATAGATGCAAAATTACCAATGTTGCATTAATTTTAAGTTAGTATATAGTTGATAATAGCTGCTTTTTTCAGTAAGCGTCAGAATCCCATAAATCTGAGCTACTGTTGAGGTCTTGGTCCTTATTTTCTTTGGCTGGATTATAGCTAAACATATCTACTCTCCCTCTTTTTTGAGATTTAATCACTCAGTAAAGTAACTATTATTATTTTGTCTATTGGGTTAACCTGTCCACAATCACATACTACTTTTATCAAATTTGAAAGGTCACACAGCAGTCATTTTATATGTAACCAGATAATGTCATGTGAACAACTGCATTTGGACATTTTAATGTCAACAAGTCAAATGAGACTTTATTAATTTTGTGGGAAACTCTCACATATTTCCTTAACATACATTTGGTTCCCATAAAAGCCCCAAGCAGCCAGTCCTGGCAAAATGAAACCCCTTCTCTTCTCTGACAGGACAAGTTCCTGTTGGAGTGTATCAGCACCAACCACAAAGGAACCCACTTTTAGTACAGAGGTTTCACTATCTGTACAGTTTTGGGCTGTTTTGTTTTTCATTTGGCTGCCAAAAAGACTAGTCTCTTTCACAGTGTGTTCTGTGACAAATGAAGCAGCAGTAACAAGTCCAAGATACCCAGTCCCATTCATGAAGGCTAAGAAGGCATGAAAGTACGACTGTTCATTAGTACAGGCTACAAAGCTGTTCCTAAGAATCCGGGTTTTTAAGATCAGGGTAAATTTAACTTTTGCCCCTTGTTTTTCAATTGTGCCATATTCCCTTTTAAAAACCTTTTGACAAGGATCTCCTTTGAAGTTCACCATATTTGGCTATCCATTTATTCAACTCCCTTATTTACTTACTGTAATTTATTTACTTGTCTGTAAACTCCCAGTTCCTGAGGAAGCCAAGTAAGACACTTGACAAGAATTGCCTCCAAGTCTATTCAGGAGCTGCCAAGAAGTGGGATTCCTCCCAGTTGAGCATGTTACTGCCATAAACACCTCACAGGGGTCACTGGGCTTGTGGTGAGCTGGTTTTACAGCTCTTTTCAGAAAAATCAAAGTATTCCTGCTCTTCCTCTCCCCAAAATCACTGGGGAAAAATTAAATATAATGGCTTATGTACTGCCAACATCCCTCTCTGCTATGATATACAAGAGCATGATTTCACAGTTATCCAAGATGTAGGCTATGTAATGGACAGCTGATTGAACCCTAGCAATCCTAAGACTGCCCTAGTGAAAAAGAAGAGTTTTTATAAAACGCTAACACCTTGCAAGTATCATTCATATCAAATGTAATCTCCCTACAGAATATTAGACTGCTTCGGTATTCATCTGAATTTAACATCCTACCCAAACTCCCAGAAAGCCAGAACAACTGTGGGGGTGGGGGAGGAGATGGGGGGATTTGGGGGGTGGGGTCCATTCCTNGATGTGTCCTTGAAGAAAATCCTTCCCTTGAACAACATTAAATTGTTCCAGATGATTACAAAACTTCCCTTCTCAACAAGGCAATGAGCACTGGAGCAGCTGTTCAGTGGGAAGAATGTTCAGCTGTGGTTCAGTCAGGTCCCACAGTGCAAGAATGCTTTCAGAAGCACTGGCAGATTCTGGAGAGTCAGAGGGCCACTTGGTGATAACATAGTTACATAAACTAGGAGAGGGAAAGGAAAGAACAGAATCACTGGAGGGAAACTACAGCAAAAGAGTTACTATCATTTGGGGCTGAAAAAAAATATGTTGTTGACATCCATTACAGGAAGGAGATCTGACAAAATGTTGAGGAGGTGAAGGAGCATTCTCACATTTTCGGCCCTATTTATACAATTCTATCTGTTAAGTTCATGTATTCTTGTTGACAAAAATAAAAAACCCTTCACTTTCAAAACTGTATCAACACAGTTGAAGAGGAGATCTTAAAACTTATTAAGATAATACTTCACTACACCTTTTCAATATGACCATTTCAACAGGCTAAGCAGTGATGTAACTACTAAACAAAAATCACCCAAGGAGGGTTCATGACAACAGTACTTTTATAGTATCATTCAAGGTGCTTAAGAAAAATAGAATTTTTTTTCTCACACTAACAAACCCCAGTACATTAACAAGTTTTATAAGTTAGACTTAATGTGCTCATTTTCCAGTCATTAATGTCCCACAGCAGTGCCTCTTTTTGCACTTTAATGACTTCTTTGCATGTATCATCTGGCAGTGCCAAGCTTCCCATCCAAGGGTCTGAATAAGGAGGTAGCACCAGAGCTCTGTTCCATAAACTCTCAACTCCCAGGAAGCAGCAGCTGCACTCCCTGCTTTTGTCCCAGAACATAACACATAGAACTCCCTTACTGTAACTGCATCTGCCATGCATATAGTGCCAGCATGGAAAAAAAGTCCTTTTTTACTGTTTATTTCAAGTTCTGCCCAGTGGACTTTCCTTCATGTGTTTGTTATACAGCCATCAGAACAAAGTTTTTTGTGAGAACAAGTCTACTCACACCTACTCATCCACAGTCAACGAGGATAAACAGCCATGGAAAGAGTTATCACCCCAGCACAGAGAATAATATCCAGGCAAGTGGAAGGAATCAGAGTATTTTCAAGCAGTTGGGATTCTTGCTGCCTAAAGACAATGACCATAAGTCTCATGGAGGCATGTGAGCCTTCTCAAGAGAAATTAAAAGCAGCTGTTAAATTTCTCACTGTCCTTTGAGCCCTGATTTCACCGTGAGGAGTCAGTATCCTGTTTTACAAAGGAAAGTGGGCGGCTGGTTTCTTTTTCACAATAGGAGCTGACCTGTTGGTTCTGGAGCTCCTCAGATGAAGGCACTTGGACACACTACAGCTGCTCAGCTCCGGAAGAAAGCAAATTTCATTCTGTAATAAAATACTTCCCACAGTCATCCTGAAGGTCTAAAATGTATGGCTTTAAATTTCTTTTAGGACTGTTGTTGACAAACTGTATCTGTAAGATACATAGGCTATCTACACAGCTGGGGTGGAATTTTTCTGCAATAAGGACACCTGGAAATTTGACAATTACTGACAATTAAATAATCTCACAAAGTTTTTAATTCCTGCTGATACACTGCTATCAAAGAATTCAAGCCTTGATTCTTATCTTAAGCATCCCTGGACTCAGACAATGAAATCAAACAGCTCTTCATTTATAGATGCATCCAAAGACAAACTGCAAAGAATCAGAAGATTTGTTCAAAGTTGTGATACTCTTCACAGTATCACAGAGACACAGAGAAAAAACAATACAAAATTATTATGTAGAAAACCTCAGAGACAAAAATTAAATCTTGACTTCCTCTTTATATTTGCAAGCCAGGTGACCACATACAGGTACTTAAATGTCTCAGTAAAGTCCTAGCTACTGGACGTGTTCAAAGGCTTAAGACAGGAACAGGCTGGAAGATAAATTTTTCTCCTGTGTTTCTGGACATGATGAAAAAAAAAATAAAATCTATCTTTTGATAGAAAAAATAGTAACACTGACCAAACCAGAGAAGCTTGGCAGTTAATAGATTAATCTTTGAAGCTTGGAAAAGTTTGCTATTGTGCGTCAGCAATTCTCCACAGGAACGAAACTGGCTGACCACTGTCTTGGGTAGGACTGTTTGAGATTTATCAACCGCAGCACAGAAAGACAAGGAAGAAACCAAAACTGCATCTTTTGTTGACCTAATTAGAAAAAGAGAAACCCTGCCAAACAAAAAAAGCATGACAGGACTAAGTGTTATGCATTTATCACATTGATGTTACTAAAGTGTTCCTGACGGCTAAAACGTGGAAATGCAAATACTGCTGACAAACATAAAAGCCAGCTGTATTATTAAAAGCATGCTTTTTAGAGGAGCAATTTTTTTAGCACACAGAACAAGACACCATCCTGGTTCATGCTATGAAAGTTTCTAATGTTCTACTGCACTGTTGAATATGATAACACAAAAGCTTAACATGAGCAATTGGAAATCCCATGTAATAAATAAAGTCTCTTTGTGTACTTGGAAAAGCGTTTCTATCACATTCAGTCTCCACAGTCTGTTATGTCTCAGTTTACTATGCTACAGCTCACAACAGGAAGAGTTTCACAGGATAAAGCACAGTGCAGCAAACTCATGTGTTTCATACAAGTGAATTTGGGGGGGAAGTATCTGTCCAGACAGACCATACAAGACACATGTAAGAAGTTGAAACAGCTTCAGTTACAAATCAAATAAGAAAAACAAACAAGTCACATGGTCTAGGGTAGAAATACTAGACATCTTGATAAAAAAAATTAAAAATGCAGAAGAAACAAGACTAAGTTCTGTAAAGTTAAACCAGAGGACTGGGAGAAATTCACCCTCCCTCCCATTCTGATTTAACCACTATCATTTGAGCTGCTCATTAATATGGCCTTACCTGAACACGCAACGACAGAAGAGCCTCAGTAACCTGAGGATTTAGAGGACAAAAGCTTTACATAAGGATAAACATGGTTTAGAGCTAGAGCAGAGAGGGAAAGGTAGCTAATTACTTTTAATTCGCCTTATTACAAACATTGGTTGTCACCAAGAAAATTCAGTGCACTGTTTTGCACAATTCCTATGGAAAATTCTGATATTTAAAACTCAATGAGGATCTCTTTTTAAGTACCTCCTGGACTTCTAAAAGGCAATATAGGTATTACCTCCATTAAGATCTTAAAAAAACTCCTAATTTTGCTGTGGAGGCTCACCATAACCTGGTGTATATATATATGTAAAGGGACCTTTCCAATCAAATAATAAAGCTTTTTGGTGGCAGATTAGTTAATTAGTTTCCTCTGGTAGCAGGATAACTGTAAGACATTGTCCTAATGATCTTCAACCGGGGAATTTTAAATTGTTCATGCCTTTACCACATCTCAGTATCACAACAACACCTTTCAGATACTAGCAAAATTAATAAAGACAACAAGATAACAAAGACATGTACTGTCAACTTCTTAAACCCATCCATTTCCAATTGCAGGGAACAACAGCATAAACTCAAGTTAAGCAGAGTTCAAAAAAAAGTTACATTTGTCAAAGAAAAACACAGTCTGTGAGACTTTCAAACATCTGACATTATTAAAGATTTTTCCCCATGTACAACTACCAAAATGGAAAACTTTGTGATCGGTGGACATTTAGGATGCTATCTACACTTAAAGAGGTTTTAAGTCCAACACACAGGTTTAAGTTTCCAGTAATCCATTTTTCCTGCTCATAACACACAACCAGGGACAGACTGACACACAGTAAACAGATCAGTGAGAGAATAGCCTGCTAAGTGGTGAGTGAAGGCAAGGGGCACATTACACACTGAACAGGTGAAATTTCTAGGGAATGGGAATGACTACATGAGTAATCTCTCCTGCAGAAATTAAATCTATTAGGCAATTAACTGCCTGAAGTGTTATATCCCACTACAGGGATCACAGCTAAAACTGTCCCCCTTCAGATTGTTAACACCTGGACAAAGCCATTAGGCTTGGAAGTAAATCATTGCCTTTCCCTGCAGCTGATCCTGCAGAAGCATTCCTGAAGACTTTCATACTTTTATACCCATTACTACAACTTCCCTGCAGGTCCCACAAAAGTCAATCACTGATATTCAGTGTTTTCCACTTTACATTGAACTAATTAATTCAAGATAATGAAGTCAGGCTTTCAGTATTAAAGAGGCCTTTGGGGGAAATAAACCAGCAGCAATGGCAGGGCGGGAGCACAAAGAACTGAAATTTCACAGTAAATTCTCCTTTATGAGAAAGGACCTTGCTTTACTGTCCAGGACTTTCTTTCTCTTTCAATTTTCCTCTCTTAAGTCTTATTTCCACAAGATGAATTTCATGTCCTGGATTTATTATAATCAGTTTCCTGGGAAACATCTTGGCATGCTACAGCATCTCACCAGATTAATATCACAATGATTAAGAACACCTTCAAGACTAGAAATGTTTTCCAAGCACAGGTCTACAGCTTTAATTGCGGAAAACATATATGGAATTTTGTCCGGTTTTAATGTACACAGAAAGCCTTCACCTACACATATCACATACCCCTTTTCCGAAAAAGGAAAATGGGAGCTTGATTTCTGCCTCTGTCCCTTTATGAATGAATTAACAAATAAAAAAAAAAAGAGATATAACATTTACTTTATTACCTTCTACGCTTTCCTTAAGGATCAAAAATATGCTTTCTTTCCAAAGGATGTCAATGTTTCGTGCAGCCTGTAGCACCTTATTAACTTCATATTTAATTAAAAAAAAGCAGTGAAATAAGTTTCAGGATCATTCTAAGTGAAAGCCTGTATTAATTTTTCAGCTCGGAAAAGGCAGGATAAAATCTAAAGCACTGAACCAGAGTAAGTGTGATAAAAGAGCCAACAGAAGTCACATCTCTGGGGATTTGAACCAGAGAAGAGAACAGCCTAATTCTGCTACTACTTATTTTGTGCTGCTGGTCTAAATGTCAAAACCATATTGATGATCAAAAAAATCCACCTAAAAGAACTTCTGACTAATGGTACTGGAGTTACTGGAAACTGATAAATTACTCCAAAACACCCAGACTGAAAGAGCAAATAAAGATGGCTCTACCAAATCAGTGTTAGTATTTTAAGGTTTTGAATAATATATCACATAAAGATCTTCCATATCATTGATGCTGCAGCAAGATATGATCAATATACTTACAGCTTAGTAACTCTCTGAAGATATAAAATCCCCCTGCAATTGTCACAAATACACACAATGTTCCCAGAATCTAAATCTGTGTACTACATTACAGTTTCCAAGGCCTGCAGTGACTGTACATATGAAGAGAATGTGAACTAATCCAGTGAGATGAATGATTCTAGAGGAGTTCTATGCAAAAAAAAGTATTCTCAAAATTCACATTTCAAATGAGAGTGGCCAAATAACGAGAACTCAGCTTAAGGTTCTGTATTATATTGAATTCCATTTTTATTATATTTTAAAGGATAAGAATTAACACTATCACTTTTTTGCTGCAAAACTATATGGCAAGAATATTGAATTGTCTTAACCAGACAGAATGACTGGCCATTAAGAATAACAGTTACTTCATTGAGAGAGATTGATTCAAGTCAGTAAAGAGTTTTCTCCTGTTTGTCCACAAGGAGGAAGTGGAGAGAGCAGAGAACACCCAAGAAAGAAAAATTCACTGAGCAGATAAAACATAAGCTTTAAAAGCTTTGAAAGAAAAGCCTACAT
>WBNO01016372.1:0-72819 GCA_013400575.1 Peucedramus taeniatus
TATGTTACGAAGTTTATATTATTTTTTAATGCATATATAATGTGTAGGCAAACCAGAAATATTTTTAATGTGTCTATAACATTGGGTCCTTTAAAATCCTCCTTCAAATACTGTAAGGTTTCCTGTAAAACATGTAGTTTCCCCTTGTCCTGTTTATTTGAGGTCAGTTGCTATGGTCATCCTCTCTGCAGTAGCTGTCAGACTGCACACCTCACTGAGGTGCTCTTGCAGAAACACTACTAAAAGCTTTAAACACAGCAATTAGGAAAAAAATAAGGTTCATAGTTGGAAAGTGCATGGCTCAGGCTCAGCATCTTTCATCTGCAGTTGCATTTTCTATTCAGTAGAGACACACAGATATATGTCACCATCTGTGAGTTGCAGATTTTCTTTTCCCTTATCTTTTATCTTCAGTAAACATACAGCCCAAGAGCTAATTCCTACACTCATAACTATTGTTCCACGGCTGAGTTGCTAGTATTGATTTTGAACCAAATCCATACAGTTTGCATACCTGAAAAATCCTTAAAATGGCTTTAAGAATATGGATTGGTTGTGTTTTATGAAGTCTTTCAGAAGGAGGTTGAAAGTAAAATGTAGCAAATGGAGACAATATTAAAGCTATGTCATAAATATGCAGATTGTAAAAAGAAAGCAATTTTTTGGCTTGGTTTTTGAATCCATCTGCCTATTACATTTTTTAAGTTCAAACAGCAAAACTACTTCTGATTTAACTATTACATATTTGGCAAGCTTAATAAAGAACAAATCAAAGCTAAATCAGGGGTATTTACAACAACCACAAATTTAATCCAAAGTGGGTACTTAAATGCTCATATAGTTCTAAATGATGTTCCTTCCAGATGGTGAATTAATGTAATTTTAGCAGGAAGTGAAGTTGCACAAATACGCAGTATTTAGAACACTCATTGATTTCATGTTTCTGTACCCACCAAGGCACAGATGTTAGTTACCATTTTCGTGCCAGTTGTCTCTATCTTCCTAATAATTGCAAACTGAGGAAGAGAGTTTGCAAGGACAAAAAGGGAGCTGGGAAGAACTTTCGTTTGTAAACTCTAATTCAGATGTAAATTAATTTTTTCTATCCTTGACCTATTTACCGTCCAGAATAATAACGATGGTGGTCTACTTGTGGAGCATCTTATTATGATTGGGTCTTGTATTACCTCCACTGTTGCCATTTCATTTCTAAGTAAAATCTTTGAACTTGGAGAGGTGTCTCTGACTTTGAATATACACAGTCTCATGCCTCTAAAGCAGTGGTCAGAGGGAAGGCACAAGACAAATCTCTTGGCTTAAACAAAAATGAATTCCTGGTAGGTTGGTCCAGCATGAGAATTAAGTTCATTCATTGCTGTAGAATGGCTTGAACTTGCTGGATGTGTTTTGAAAACCCTCATTTTTCCATTTGTTTTGTAGCAAGGAGAAAACAACAAAGATTGTGTGCTGGATACTAAAGATATTTTTTGATGATTTTTTGGGTGCTTCTGATGAGAACTTCTTAGTGGAAGAGTTGCAAAAGAGATATTGTAGAGGGTAGATTCTGACTAGGTGTAAGTAGGAAACACTTGACAGTTAAAATAGTGAGCACTGGAAAAGGTTTCTCAGAGAGGCTGTAGATGTCCCATCCCTGGAAACATTAATGAGTGGGATGGATAGGGCTCTGAGCAACCTGATCCAGTTGGCAATGTCCCTGTTTGCTGAGGGGAGGTTGAACCAGATAATCTTGAGAAGTCCCTTTCAACGCAAACCACTCTGATCCTGCGAGTGTGAAATGGCTGTGTATATAAAGTGTAAGGCTAGGCATTACTAATTGCTTGTCCTGTTGAAGACAGAACTAAAGAAAGAGGTATGAAGGAAATTGATCATTTCTCTAATTGCCTTTGCGACCACTGGTGAAAATGAGAGTGTTGGAAGATGTGCAGCAGCTCTGAGCTGTACCTTCCTGGAGCTCATCAGTTCAACATTGCTACTTGAAACATAAAATCTGCAGTTCTCTGTCCACCTCTGCCTCTTTGCCAATTTTAGCAGAGTTCAAGTGAATGTACTAGTACTCTCTCTAATAGTCTGTTTTACCTTTTCTTAGATATGCAAGACTGCAAAAGAACTTTGCATTTCTACTCACTACTTAACCATAATAGGGCACAATAAAGTAGATTGGCTTCATATGTTTATGTTTTGAAGACACATGTGGTCTTTGATAGATGTTTGTCTGTTCACAAAATAATGAAAATAAAGAATTTTGAGATAGCACTAATAACGTGATAGAATTTTAAGGCCTATTTGTTTAGTGTATACTACTTCACAGTGCTACAGGATTGTCCCCCAGAATTTTTCACATATGACAACAAATATGCATTTCTCTTTTGCCCAGGGACTAAAAGGTGACCCTGGTAGTCCTGGTGTGGCTGGTGCAAAAGGAGAAAAGGTACCTTTTTAAATCTTATTTAAGTTGTATTTATATGTGAGTGTGCATGATATTCTTCAGTTTTGAACACGTTGCCATAACTATGTGTGCAAACACCCACTGCTGCCCTTTGTGCAACTTAAAGATTAAAGAATATGAGTGCAGGCTAACTGTAAATGCAAAAGACAAGTACCTTTTATCACAAAAAATCTTAAAAGGAGTTCTGAGCAGGAGCCTAAATTTGGTGTTTTGAGTTGCTCTATGGGTGCACTGATTTGTTCCCGTGAACTGAACCTGAAGGTCTCAGATGTGATTTGTACCTCAGTGACCCAGTTCTGTGAATATTCACACAGTCAGATTTCTTTACATATGTGAGCTGTCACACTGGCTTCAGCGGCCACCTTGTGCATGTAAGCCACAGCTTGTAACTTGACATATGGAAATGTGTTTTGAAGGGTTGCATTTTTTAAGCTGTGATTCATTTATGCAGAGGCCTGGCACTTTCTTTTCCTTTTAACCTGTGGTGAACTGTGTATATCTATGCCATTACTGGAGAAGAATATCACTTTACTCACATATTTTCATAATCAGCATGTTTGATGATTGTACTGAAATTGCTTCTGCAATTCTGCATATTCTCTAAAAGGTCTAGAGGTTAAATATTTATAACTAAAGAGACTGTTGATTTACTTCCTCTCCTGTTTTAACTAGGGAGATGCAGGACCTCCAGGACCAGCTGCCTTGAGTGTGAGTACATGTAAAGAAAAACAGCCAAAAGAAAATCCCTAAGAAATGCTGCATGTTTTTCACTTATTTGGAATGGGAATACTCCCACTAATAAATCTAAAAGTCAAGTCCCTTTCTTCATAGTTTATCTGCATTTTCTATATGACTTGTGAAGGGAATTCTGTAAATATTAAAAAAAAAATAAGCAGGTTTAAAAGATCTTGTTTCCTCACAAATGCTAACAAGGATATTATCTTGTTTACTCCATGTATAAATAGTATACACTTATTCAAGTGAAAGAATTCCCTTGTTATTTTACAGAAAAACATTTTTCAATAAAAGCTTGCAAAAATGATCAATGCTTTTAGGGTAATGTATTCTGGCTAGATACTGCTGTATGGATGGTGGAAAGTGTTCTTAATTGCCTTGCAATCCAGGCCCCAAGCATGTATGAAGCCTGAAGAAAAGTGTCCCCAAAACTCTCCAGGGCATGCCTTGTTTGCTTCATAAAAGTAATAGATCCTGTCTGAATTCTGTGAATTCCAGTGGTTTCGCTCATGAGGTGAGATGAAAAGCCCTTCCATTCAGAACAGTCTATTTGGGCAAAAACAATTCAAAATGGTGCAAAAAGAGTGTGGCAGAATTTAAAAAGAAAAGAAAAAAAAAACCAGAAAAGCTTTCAAATTCCCAGGCTGTAATTTCACAACATGAATAGCTCTTCTCCAAGACTCAGTGTTATGAGCCACATTTATACTATTCATATTACCCATGTAATCCTAAATAAACTTCAAAAGAACTGTCATTCATAGTGTAAACGATTATACATTATCTTTTCCCTCCCTTAATTTCCAACACTGTAGCAGCAGGATCTCCATTAGAGCTTACAAACAGTGTAGGATATAACAGAGATCCATAAGATAAAGAAAAATTCTGCTCTTAAGGTGTCAAAATTAAGTGCCATGTTTTGGACTACTTTTTTTTTTTTTTTTGATTATGAATTGTAATATCCTGTATCTCTATTACCTGATAAGAAGATAGTGTTTTGTCCCAATACCAGTGAATCTTTGCTGCAGTTCATATCTTACTGGAGGTAAACAGGTCCATTTGTGTCCTTTAGTTCTTGAATATACAAACTGTGTGTTGGAAGACTTAATATAGTATTAAAATATTATTTGTAACCTGAAATTTTACTGTAGTAGATGCATTGGAGTATGTCTTGCTTTAGATAGACTCTTACAGGCCTTGAAGGGATCATAGGAATAGGAATCAGACATGTCTGAAGATAAGACAGGAAAAAAACCTGAGGATAACTGTTTTGTGTGTGTTCTAACACCATAGAACAGTATTTTGGAGATTTTTTTAATGTAAATGATTGAAAAATTAGTACATCTGTTCTGATAGAAGTACCTGGATATGTTAAGTCTCTTTTTTTAATGTGTTCATTGTCTTAAGTTGCAGTTGTAGACACTTAGCTTTCCAAAGAATCATACTCAGAGGTCAGTAGTATGATATCAAGAATCAGAGAATATGCTGAGTTGGAAGGGACCCACAAGTTGGAGGGGATTGTCAAGTCCAACTCCCTGCCCTGCACAGGACCATCCCCAGGAGTCACACCCTGTGTCTGAGAGCACTGTCCAAATGCTTCTTGAACTTTGTCAGGCTGGTGCTGTCACCACTTCCCTGAGGAGCCTGTTCTGGTGCCCAGCCACCCTCTGCGTGAAGAATCTTTTCCTGATACCCAGACTAAACTCCTGACACAGCTTCAGTCCTGTCGCTTGGGTTCTGTCTCTGGTCACCCCAGAGCAGAGATCAGTGCCTGCCCCTCCTCTTCCCCTCACAAGGAAGCTGTAACTGCACTGAGGTTTCCCCTCAGTTTCCTCCAGGCTGAACAGACCCAGTGCCCTCAGCTGCTCTTCCCTGCAAGGCTCTTCTTTCTCCTTGTGGCCCTCATTTGGACACTCTTTAGGAACTTAATATCTTTCTTATATTGCGGTGCCCAAAACTGCACACAGTATTCAAGGTGAGGCTGCCCCAGTGCAGAGCAGAGCAGGACAATCCCCTCCCTTACCCAGCTGGTGATGCTGTGCCTGATGCCCCCCAGGACAGTTTTGTCCCTCCTGGCTGCCAGGGCACACTGCTTTCAGATTGACTGAACTTACTCCTTTTGTACCTGAAGTGATCCAATTTCATAAAATGGATGTCAAAGACTTGCATTTCTTTGATTACAGAATGCTTTGCAAATGTTTCAGTTCATTGATTCCAGCACAACAAGGTGTCTCCGTGTTGTTACATTTACTGATGGTCACCTTTACACTTTTTAAAAAAAAAGATTTAAATTTTAGGAAAGCAGACACAGTCTTTAGAGGGATGTTAGTAACTGATGTAGACAAGAGTGAGTGTGAATGGGTTTAGCAGTTTGAAGACAGATTACAGCAGAGTGGGAATATACGGCCCAGCAGGAAGGCTTTCTCTCTCTGCCACTGTAAATCGTTGTGTGTTTCTCTTGGCAAGAGCTAAAAGAAGATTAATTACATGAGTGTTGGTGGCTAAGGGAAAATTCAGTTTTCAGAGTGGTTTTGTTTGTGTGACTTCCGTGTGGCTATGATTCTTATAATATATAATAATGAAAGGAAGATGTCATATCTTGCTGTGAATAAATAGTAGGTCAGATAATATCACAGTTCATGTGTCACTTAATAAGAACTTACTATGTCAGAACCATTCATGCTGTTATAGCCAAAATGTGATGTAAGTGTTTCAGTTATGAGTCCTCTTAAAGTTTTAAAATGTTCCATTCATTTGGGATGAAGGCATAATGTCATAAATTTATCCTCTGCTTCTGGTAATTTTTATTTTTTCCTAATGTGAAAATTATTTATTTTTATCTAACAGATAAATGAATTGTGCTGGGGGGTAGGGAGGGAAGAGGAGTGAAAATGATGACACACTGTTAGAACTAAGTCCTAAGTAGGACTTTTGGGCAGGGAGGAAGTGAATATTAAAAGGGACCAGGTTTTGCTCAAATTAGACAACTGGGCCTGGGTCATCGACCTTCTGCCCCAGAGCAACTGCATGCAGAGACAGGTGGTAAATGATGGCATCACACAGAGCTCTACTGCCCTGTGCAGCTATTCCATTCCTGTGTGTTTCCATAGAAATCATACATCAGTGGAGTAAGCTGCATGAGGTCTATCATAGACTCTTATTTCAGTATCAACTAGACTATCAGAAGTGTTGTTCAGGGCCAGAATGTTCTCCCCATACACAGACCTGTTCCATGCTTCTGTCCTTAGCACAGGGAGTGTGAAGGTGGCAAAAGACTGAGACTGCTTCACTGCAGCAGCTGGTTGGTCCAGGGAGAGTTGCCTGTAGGTAATCTACCCAAGTATGTAACAGCATGCAGCAGAAATTCCTAGGAGTTTTGTTTGTTTGTTTGTTTTTGTCTGTGCTACTGGCACCTGTAAAAGTCTGAAAGATGTCAGTGACTCTGTGTCTAAAAGGGTTTGTGCAACCCTGATAAGCAGGAAATCCCACACAGCTCAGAAGCATGAGCAACATGGGAACATGAGAAAATATAGAAGAGAATTAAAGGATTGGTACTTGGAGAGAAAAATGTATTTTTAAGTGTTCAACTGACAGATATAGCCGTTATAGTATGGAATGAGAGAAACTTCAAGGCAGTATGTAAGGCAGAGTTCATAAATACCCAACAGCTGTAACAACCCATTAGGTAGATGAGCATATGCCAAACTGCAAAACAGACAAAACAATAGCACTGCTTTTTAAGATGCAAAAATTATTTTATGAGTTTGAAATTGAAATTTCATTGCTCAGAAAATGCATCTGTGAAATAAGGTAGAGCTCTGGATCTTCCTATTTGATGTGAGTTAACAGAAAATTTCACGCTGAAGTCCTAACAACATGAACATCTAGCAAAACTTCTCACTTGTAGCAATAGCAGAGAATCCAGAAAGAGATGGGATTAGAATTTCATATGTTTCTGTGCATTTATTTAAGACACATGCGTAAGTCTTGTTAATACAATTTCATCAATCATGCATGAAGAATTAGAGAAAAGAAACAGCGTTGTAATGCAAAATATGCTAAGCTGTAAGAAGAAATAAGTGATAAATTTTATAGGATTTACATAGAACCCTAATGAAATTAGCAATATCAATAGTTCTAAGTATATTTGTTTGACTCGGGCATTATTCATGCAAATACATTTTATTGTAAATTTGACATACATATGTGTATATTTGAGTCCTTTTATTAAGGATGTGAAGTTTTCCTGTGTTTCTCTGAGTTGGTTAACACTCCCCAAGTCCAGATATATGTATGTAGTTTTCTTCTCATTTATGGTGGTAGTTTTATGGGAGTAGTCCAAAATCATGATTGATTCTCAGCCTTTTTTTATGCTGCCTCTAATTTCTCTGCTATGTTCTGAATTGCTCTGTAAGTAGTAGGTGTCTCTTTTCTTTAGTACTTCTCAGGTGTCTTATGAATAAAGGCTGGGATTAAATTTTGAAGTTTTCTCCTTTATTATGTCAACTTTATGAAACAATATGGGGGATGTTTAAAGCTTAAGTTCCCTGATAAATTATACTGTAGCTGATGAACCTTCAGAGAGTAAAAAGGAGGGATTGTACTGCTCGGTAGCGTGGTTTTGCCGAGATGTGGGATTTAGCGGCAGAAGCTGGGGAGTGTGTTCTGCAGGGTCACAGCTGGCTCCGCAGCTTGCCCCCTCTGATATCCCCAGCTTAAGCCTGTGCGTGCCGTGTCAGAAGAGTGACAGGTGAGGGAAGGTAGCACAACCATCTCTTGTAAAATATATGATAACTATTCCTCTCGACACTCGATACGCTGCTTTTAGTTCCTGAGGAAAATGAGCGTCCGTCCGTACGTTCCTGCGAACCTATCCCTTTCAGGAGTTATAAAATAGTCATCCAGATGGCACCAAGTGTTTACTCAGAAGCCAAGGCTTAAGTCAGTCACAGACAGAAGTCCCCAGGACTTGCTTACTAAACAGATATTTGGAATGTTGGCTCCTAGGTCTAGTTAAATTGATCCGAAGGAAGCTGGAGCACAAGTGCCATGTGGAGGCGGCTGTGGGAGGAAGTTGCAGATTCAGGTCTGGGCAAGCTCCACTGTAACTCTTGGCTCTCCCCTTTCTAAACAAACATCAGCTACAGATTGCACAGCTTTCTCCTCAGTTATTCATGTCAAGCTAAAGAAATGGACACACACTCTCCAGTAGTAAGCAACTTAAATAATACTACCTTTGCTTTCTTTACATGTAATGACATAAATGAAAGTAATCTATACTAAAGAAAGTATAAACTACAAATTATATTTTCATTCTAAATCTCTTCTTTTCATACATATACTTTAAGGAAAATCTGAATTTTATCTATCTGAACTTTTTTTAATGGAATGATATTCATTTCCTGAAAATACTAAACTGTTCAATTGTTTTTCATCAAATATAGTGATCGCTTAACTTCCACAGTATAACTTACAAATATTCTCTTCTTCAAAAAGCACTTTTTAATTATGGGAGCAGGCACTATTAAGATTATTCCTTTGCTGAAATAGACGATGATTTATCAGTTACAGTGCAATTTTTATCTCTTTATGCAGTAATACTGATACTGAAGGCACAAAGATTGAAGTCTTAACAGTAAAGTTGTTTTTTTTAAATTTGTTTTTTACTCTGATAAATTGGCATGAATGTGATTTCTATGTCCTTCATTAGAACAATGATTTGAAAATTGTCCCATATGCAGTAGACATTAGTGTAATGAATAATTTTGATTTACTCCTCAGGATTTTAATTACACTTTTTTTGCTTAGCAAATAAACCTATGCTTATTGAAAGTACTAGGTTCATGAATGTAAAGTTCTGTGAAATTACCCTTCCAATTTCCCTTTCAAATTACTGTCTCTGAAGGAAAGTACATTTCAAGGTTAGTTAACAGAGAGAGCTAAAGAAATGGCAAAACCCAAAGAATAATGACGCCAGGGAGGAACATATTTTCTGTTTGCTCCAGTAATAAATTATCAAGAAAATGTAGCTTATAATGTTTTCTGGTAGACTGAAATACTTCTGCTAAGTGCTGTCTCCTTTTCTGTAGAATTAAATGGATTGAAAGCAGTTTAGAAAGAGAAGTGGTGTAACAGCAAAACGTTGTGGTCACTGCAGTAACTTTAGGGGGCTGAGCAGGTGTACAAATATTTCCACTTGCTGTCTCAAGGTACTTCAGTAAGGATGTGACTGAGATCAGGTCATGTTTGGAAATGCTTAAGGTAGAGGTAGTTTAATTTCCCTCATAAATGGTAATACTAGAGGAAATTACTCATCCTTCTGTGATTTTCCTGTGCCGTTTTTCCCATTGTAACATGTAACAGTGAGGCGTGTCTGCAAGCTCTGTGGGCTTCCGTGTGGGTGGTGATGGACAATCTCTTGGACAAGAAGAGGAAACTATGGTAACTGTATTTTTAAGTCTCCCCCTTCCTCATCCTCCTCTTTGGGGTTCAAGGTAGGGCAGCATCACAGTTGCAGCAAGTAAACTGCCTTGAAGATACCTGAGAAACCAACACTTTGACCATCTCGATGGAGGGAAGTTATTCATATTCCAGTTCCTTTGCTTGCTGAGTGTGCTAGTCTGTTTTTACCTGAGAGCAAGCTGTTCATTTACTCTCAATATGTAAAGGCCAAAGAGGAAAATATTCTCAAAATAGGGTAAAAGAATCACAGTGACCTGCACAGTAGAACTTGTTCTCTACAAACACCTCCAGATTAAGTGGATGCCTTTAAGACCTATTGAACTGCACCTTGTTGCATCCTGTCTGGGATGCTGTGCCATTCTTACATCAGTGCAGCCACAGCAGTACCATCCATCCCACTAGTAGTATTTGGGTGGCCAGTGAGAGGTCTTCAAGTCAGTAAGGCTGCAGTTCTTCACTGTGACCACCCATTGTGTTATGTCAGGAATTTGGAAATGTGTGGTCACTTTTTACCTGACTCCTGGTTACCATGATTCTGTGCTGCTCTACTTGTGGAGTTTACAGAGGAATCATTGAAAATGTAATTCAACAATGTAACAGCTCTTCTTTATCCTGAGCAAGGAATATGTTTTAAAGAGCTACATCAATCACTTGCAATGGGAACTGCCCACCAGTTTGCTTTTAAAAATGTTTCAGCAATGATGTTGTATCAGTGAAACTATACCTTTCTGTTTATCAAAATAATGTTTTGAAATTGCTTGGCAAAATCATATCTGTTATAGCTGGGTCTTTTTGAAGTAGCAAGTTTTATCATTATAAAAACTTGCATATTCAGATGATTAAAAAAATGACCTATTCTTACATTATCACAAGGCATTTCTGCATGCCTAATTTAAACTTTGTCTGTCTTTGTTTAACTCGTCTCACTAAATTGCATACATTTTCTCCCTGTCTAATAGCGTTATTCTGTAAAAGTTGAGGTCATGTGTTTGCTGGAATTCATAGTGAGGAAAAACTGTATGAAAGTAGCTTGTGTACAGAACACACAAACCAGTCTATAAATTAAATAAATTTTGTGCCTTGATTAGACCTGCATTATTACTACTAACATTTGTATTAGATTTCATTTGTGTTGAGAAGGAAATGTATTCCATCTCAGAATGTATTCCAGCAACACTACCTACAAGTATATAAGGCAGCTGTCTACCCTTCTGCTTCAAAAACTATCAGCTATGTTTTGAAGCAACTTTCAGAATCCCAAAAATATATGTAGTTGTCTAATATTTTGCTCTCTTGACATACATCATAATCTTCTGTGAGAAGTAACATGAATAAAAGCTTTAGGTAGACTCACTATTCCACTTCAGCTGGATTTTTACTTTTTTTTTAAACATTCTTTATTTCACCATGGGGTCACAATAAAAACTTCACTTTTTTTGAGAGTATGTTCTTAGGCACTCTCTCTGAGTTATTGAATTTATGAACAATGCCTCCAGCATGTCTCTGCAGATGCTTGTTGTGATGTATCAGGTATTTAAAAATGCTTTTGTACCTGCAGAGTCACACGACAGAATTTTAGCCCTTCTACAGTAAGTGGCTTCTGATAGCTCCACACTCATACATTTCAAATTAACAGCTTTTGAAACTCAAAACAGCTTAACTGGCTGAACTGTTCACTGATTTTCCTGTAACTTCCTAACATATTTTTCTTCTACTGTTTCAAGTTAAATAATTTTTATTAGTTTTTATCTCCTGATACTTTCAAAAAACATTAGCTGTTAAAGTACTAAAATGTTACATCCTACAGATATTTTCAATACAAATTCTTTTAAAAACTCACTTATTCTACTGCAGCATTTTTTAAAACCTGTTGTTTTTCCCTAGTTTCCCTCAACTTAGACTAAGTTTTGATGATATTTCGTTTAAATATCTGTCCGCGTGTTCTTCACAGTGTGGTTGCTTTTTGTATTCTATTTCTGTTCTATTCTAACCAGCATATTTTCCCTTGTCAGCCATTCCCTTTATGGTTTAGCTCTTATAAAGGGATTCACAAGTTTCTGCTCTCCATTTACAAGATTTTGTACAACCCTCTTGTACCATCTTGTACCTACCGGTGCGTCATGTATGATCTCTCTTCACAGCCACCCTCACTCATTGCGGTAGATTTTCTAAGTTTCAGTTGCACTTAAGAACTTCTCCATTTTACTGGCTTTTATTTTCCCCAGGCTACATGTTAATATTTGAGACATTTACACTTCATGTTCCTCGAGCTCCTTCAGGTACATTATTCCAAGGCACTTGCTTGGTCCATGGCAGGAACAGGCTTTATAGACTGTTCATGTTATTTTAGTTCACTGCTCCACAAAGCAGGTACAAGGCTACCACCTTTCAGCCTCAAAGGTGGCCTGGCAGAGTCAGGAAAAGCCCATGTGTTTTAGGTCACCTCAAAGGATACATCATATTTTCCTGCCAGCCTGATGTCACACAAATAGGCTGGTTTTATACCTCACAGTGCCTTGTGCTGTTCCTAGACATTGCTCTGCTCATCACCATAGCCATGCTCTTGCCAGGTCAAAAGTATCAGAGTGACAGTGACACATAGTGAATTATTTCAATTGCCTTGCAATATCTGAAGGGCACCCATAAGAAAGGTGGGGACAGACTTTAGCAGAGCCTGTTGAGATAGGACAAGGGATAAAACTGAAGGAGGTATTAAACTGAAGGAGGGTCAGTTTAGATCAGATATAAGAACGAGGTTTTTTACAAGGAGGGTGATGAAGCACTGGAACAGATTGCCCATAGAGTTGGTGGATGCTCCATCCCTGAAAACATTCAAGTCCAGGTTGGTTAGAACCTAGTCTAGCTGAAGATGTCCCTGCTCATTGCCAGAGAGTTGGACTAGATGACCTTTAAAAGTCTCTTCCAACCCAAACCATTGTATGGTTCTATGATCTTAGTTGCTTTGGCTGTTGTTTACCTGGAGAGTTTGTACTTGTAAGAATAGATTGCCTTCTGATGTAAATGTTCTGAACACAATCCACAGCATATCCCATGTACCATAGATAGACAGTTGGATGGATGGATGGATGATAGATAGATATAGATATGTATATTCAGTCTACATTCCATCCCTTTATCTGTGGTGGTAGGCTCCTCTGACCAACTGTGCTATCCGTGTCTGGAGGGAGTAAAATTTGATCTTTGATCTCCAAAGGAAGATCTCCAGAAATTAAATAGGAATGCAACCTAAGTCGATAATTTAGTCTGCCTTCCTACAAACATGTATTTCTGTTCATTGCCAAGTTCTAAAGGAGTTAAAGGGTAGATGTTTTATTCATCTGTTTAGGCAGAATTCACTATAGAAGGTTAATTTTTCGTTTCTCCTGCAGGTTTTTTCTGCAGTTATTTTTCCATGATCTCTCTCAGTGAATGTTGAGCAGGGATAGCATTGCTAAGTCGTTACTTTGGCCAAGTTACTACAGTTTTAGAGTTGTGTTAGTTAACATGGCCTGCATTGTCCTATCACTTTTTAAACGGAAGATCCCACTGAGGTTGGTGTGAACTTTTACCTTAGTTTCAATATCAGGATGTGGCTCCTTGTACAGGGGAGTCCTCCCTGCCTAGTTACCAATTGTATGCAGCTCTCCTCCCTTTCCTTGAAGATAAATCTCCTTATCTGGTTCCTTTTTCTTGACAATAATATTGCAGAGAGAAGAAAAAGAATAAAAGTACTCCTTGGATATAAATGTTGGCTATTAATTATCACTATTGTGCAGTTACATTCTTGTGTAATTCTTGTCCCCTTGGAGCCTTATTGTACAGATATGTGAGGCTAAGTATTTCCTCCCCCATAAAACAGACATTGCAGGTTTTCTTCTCCTTCCCCTGCATAAAGTTGTCACTAAAATGAAAAATTAACACAACAAAATTCCACCTCTTCCTGAATTCTCAGAATTTCTTCACAGAATTAGAATATTGCTAACAGTCAGACAGAACACTGCAAGTTCCACACAACCTAGATGAGAAAGTAAAGAAGCTTTACAGAGGTCACATTGATATGCTGCTTTATGGGTTTGTGTATGTATAAGCTACATAACCTGCACTGTAATTAACTTACCGTGATATTATTTGTTGGACACAAAATTCTCATGCATATTTTAGTTCCATAAAGTTATGGTGAAAGATGGTAATGGTGTGCATCAGCTTTGTAAAAGATCCTACACCTTATCCTGTTTACCTTATAAACTGAAAGGATAGGAGAAATATCCTATAGCGAAATACTGTGTTAGATATATTTTTAGCTTCAGTTTTGAAAGTGGAGAAATGGTAGAAATGGAAAAGCTCTTGAAGTGACCACTGCTTTTAAAAATTGAAGTCAGACTACATTCTAATCAACTTAAAAAATTATTTGAAGGTGTATGAGCTAGTAGCTTTGGAATGCCTACTTACTTTCTCAAGTTTATATTGAGACTTAGAGATCACAAAAGAACTTCTTAAATTCATTTCTAGAAATCTGGTCACTTTAAAAAGTCATGATTGTCAGGGCACCTCAGTTCACCCTCATGGGGTCAATAAATATGTGTAATTGATTCTAAGTAAGGCGTTCGAATGTGACCAAAGATATAACTCATGCTGAAGCAATACATGAGTCTGAGTCTTTTAAAGATTTTAAAATTTTAATATTTCAAATTCTTACATAAACAAAATGTAAGGTCTTTAATTGTGTGACATCTCTAAGAATAGGCAATATAACATGCAAGGCTCTTTTTTTTTAAATTATACAATGCAGAACTGTTACATATTCTTTGCTGATTACATTGTAAATTATTTCACATTTCTTGTTGCTATAATTGAAATTGGATTGCTTCCTCAAAGTAATTTTTTAAATTGTATTTCAAGGTGACTCATGAAGTAAAGGGGGAGTGGGGGGAATGACTGTTCTAAGTTGTTCTGAGATGTTATTTGAAGGCTTTATGACTATATTGTACATTAATCAGATATAAAATTAAAGCCCCAAATCATCAGAACTGGTTTGTGATTTGGTCTCTGACTGAAAAAGGCAGATCCTTGCACTGAGTTCAGAAGGAAGGCTCACAAGTCAAGGATATATTCAAAACACTCAAAGTTCCAGTGCCTGTTCAGGAGAGAGAGAGAGAGAAAAATGAGAGACTGAAGTGTTTTGAAAAGCCAAGCCAGAATTGCAGAGGAAGCAGCACAGGGCTGGTTCTTAGGATCCAGTGAGCATAAGGCCTTCTGCTATATTTAGTTCCCTTTCCCTGCCTTCCCCTCCCCCTTCAGTGCCTATATTTGAATTTGAGTTTTAGAGTAAGTTTTCTTTAATTTAAAATAACTTCTTTGTCAATTTTTATGGCATCCTAACATAAAAAAATTAATTACTTTTCAGTTAATATTGTAGTTGAATATAACTATGCTTAATTAGTGCTGAGATAACTCTTCTTTTCCCAAGTATACAGCCTTCATATGATGGAATGTGATAAATAATCATTGTTTGTGCTTTTTCTTGCACCTAAAGGTAATATTGAAGGAATTGTTAGGAATAGCCAATTCTTATTATTAGAAATAAATGCCGTGTCTTGCCATCTGAATCTTTGGTCTAGTCTTACTTCTATAGAAAATAAAGGATGAGAATGGCACTGAATGTTATAATTGTTGAATGTTTGTATTATCAGGGTTTGCTGGAGGGTCCCCAAGGTCCACCTGGCAAAGAAGGTCAAAGGGTGAGTAAACTTGGTGAACAACTGGTGAGTGTGCTAACAGCTTGATGTGTGACTTCTGCCTAAGCACTAAGAAAAAATGGTAAGGTAGCAGCTGAGTATGAGGCATGCTGACAACAAACTGAGCCTTGACACTTGAGGTTTCTCTTCAGTTGAAGGAGATTTAACAATTTCAACCATCTAAAGTGTTTTAATGACTGGCAGAACAGATGTACTGTATTGTGTTTTGTGCAATATGTTTCTGCTGTAATTTTAACTGAAATAATATTAAAACTTTTCAGTTTTCCCTTTTTAGCAGGGTGAACTATACCTTACAACATCTAAGATATATAAATATATGAATTTAGGATCATTATCTAAAATACTGGCAGAAACAAGTAGTACTGACCCAGGTCTTTTAATGCCCATAGGCAAGTGTCAGCACCTAACATGCATGTACAACAGATATGATACAGTAAAGGGGACTGAAGGATGGGGGGGGAGGAGGGGGAAAGAATATGCCAAATACATTAAATAAACATTTGGTTATTTAGAATTTTAATATTATTAAGTAATTGATTGACTGGTTTCTCCATGTTCTGGGTTTTTTCCCCTGATTTATTGAATTAGGTAATTCATTAGAACAGATAACAAATATTTATGATTGTTGTATCACAAGAATTAATTCACTGTTGTAAATTTATAATCTAGTATGTTTCTTAAAGTTCAGGAAGATATTAAGACTCAAGCATTTCAGTATTTTTACAAATTAGGTGTGTGCCCAGTTTGCAGTTTGGAAGTTGAGTCTCAATAATTCTTGGTTTATTTAGGCATCTTGATATTCAATGTCACAGTTAAAATAACTGAAGTAAAAAGATTTAGTGTTTCTCATCATTGATCTTAGCAAACTAAAGTGAATTTTTAAAGGCTAATTTAATGATTCCAATAATAGTAGTAGAACTAACAGAAGACTAGCTCTTGAACAAAATGAGTAATGACGTGTAGGCCCCAAAGCTATGTTTTATGTTGGTTTTTAAGTTTTAAAAATAGTACTAAATTCCATTTAAGTTGAACACGAAGACATGAAAGCTGAGTTTATTTATGTTTCTCACTAAGGATTGAGAATCTGATCAAAAAAGTCAGTGGAGTAATGCAGAATTCAAAGTTGTGTGATGAAAACGTTATTAAAGCACATTGGCTAGCATATTAATGTCCTTATTAGGAATTTTATAATTACCATTACTATTACAGTTAGGCAATTAAATATACAGGATACTGCAAAAAGATAGTTGTATCCTCTTTTAGCATATTTTACAGTTGTTCTGTGGAGTATTGAATTTGCAAAAAGACAGATTCTCCTTTAGGAACTCTTATAAACATTCTTGTGATTTAGAAACTTTACTCTTGGAACTACTTCATTTTTTATGCAAAAATTCAGAGTTAACACACTGTATTATATTTAATGATGGATAAGTTGATTTGGAAATACTTTTTAATTTTTTTCCATTTTGCACTAGGAAGTAGTGGGTTGGTACTTTCATCGTGGACATTTTCCTACTCACACATAAAACTGAGCTGCTGTCACACTCCATCCTCTACAAAAAGGGGAGCACTGATGGTTTTGTAATCTCACCATGCACACAGCTGCCTTGAGCCAAACAATGGGAACAGCAGACTGTGGAGTCTCAGCATCTGTCTTTATCTTTCTACCAGTGAGATGCTCACAACAATATTCCTTCTGCTGGCCACTCCCACCCAAGCATTAACAACATTGTTGGCAGGCTTAATTCAACTCCCATGTGCTTTTGCATTTCCAATACATTTAATTACACAATAACATACCATTTGTAACAAGATCTCTGCTCTATTTAATGACAAACAGGACAGTGCACATCTAATGGCTATTAAATGCTCCTTTTTATTCAATTATAGATGTCATGTTCCTCTGTTCTACTTTCAGCAGATCCTCCAAATCTTTCACATTATATGAAGTTATTACTTTTCTCATGGGCTGTCTTTTGAAGATTAAACCATATTATTGAGTGTGTAACTACCTAATAATTTTTTCTCCAACATATTATTCAGACCTAAAAGCAATGTCATGTCCATTATGAAGACTGGAACTGTAACATATTAGGGGAAAAAAAGGCACTCCAGAAACACTTGAAAGTATCTATTAGATTTGGATGCCACACATGGAGAACATGAACTTTTATTTTAAATTTCCATTCATACGGTACTTGCTATATTCAAAATTTAGTCCACCTACATCTGGAGCATTTTTAAGTGTTCAACTCCTTTGAAAATTGGTCTTAGATTAATAAGGAGTTGAGAAGACAGTCATATAGTGTGTAACTGCAGACCTTGGAATATACATTGAAGCAAGGAACTGAGGGGAATTAGCAGTGTTAATGGTGATATTGAAGAAACGTATAGAAGGCTCAGGTTAGAGCTAGTGACAGGTAAATGGCAATAGGAAATAATAGAAAGGCAAGGAAAACAGCATGCATTTTCATTTTCAGAGTGTATTAAGTGAGGTTTTATTATATCAACTGAGATCAGAGTTTAATATTAGAACTACTAAGAAATACCGGAGGTGTCCTGTCCCAGAGTGGGCACCCATCTCCCTGCATTCACTAAAGACAGAATTAGGAAAATTGTACCCCTAGTGGGAGGAATAAGTCAGAATAGTTGTAATTTCTTAGCTAGTAGTAATAGTAGTCATTTCTTTCACCTCACAGGAATAATCTGCACAAAAAATTATATCATAAAAATATATATAATAATTCTTGTAGAAATAGAGTGTGTTGCTATTATTATAATAAACAAAAAGATAACTGAACTGTAGTTTTTGAGTTCAAAGTTGTGTCAACCTTAAAATGCTTATTGACATGTACATCAAATTGGCTTAGAAATTTAAATTTACATCATTACTTAATTAGATGATGTCAGTGGTTTATTTATTTCATGTGTAAAGGGGGATCAGTGCATTTTTTCAAATAAGGTGGTAACAGCTTTTTTCTGATAGATGCACTGTAGACAGTTACTGGTGTCATTTGAGCCTATGCATGATTATTAAAATACTGAATATGTCACTTTATGTGTCTTTGATATATTATACTGTGTATATAATATAGTATATTACTGCTCTATGGTCGTATCATCTTACTCCCACATCAAAGAGCAGTTTAGGTTCTTACTTGTTTAAATGATGGTCAGCAATAGAAATTTATGACAAAAGTGTGTGAAATATCTTCTATCTTAGTTGGTCTCACTGAATGCTTTCCAGATACCCTAAAGAAAAAAAAGGTTTGCAGAAAGCAGCACACTAGTGTGATATGTTTACAGATGTGTAGTGTGGGGAGATCATTCAGAAAGAGAGAGAAGCCCTGAAAATTCTTTGACTATTTTTGTGCAGCATTAAAGAACCCTGTATCAGGATGACCAGATTCTATTTTTTGGCTTTATTTAACAGAAAATTGCAAATTTGCTACAAATTTTCAAGTAATGAAGTCATGGAGAACAATGAATGTGATGATAAATAAAAATTGGATTCATAATCATATTACTTCTCTCATACTACTCTAGTAGCATAATGCATAAATATTTCTTTTCTGAATAAACAAATGGATTAATAGACTAGCATTTATCAAGACACTAGTTGTGCCTCTGAGAGTAAACCCATGAGTTCCCATTCTTTCCTCACTTATTGTGACACCTTTCCCTCTTATCTCCTTCATTATCTCTCCTCATTGTGCATGTGACTGGCTTATGCAGGAGAGCAGCCTTCGTGAACAATGGGTACAAATAATGAACTTCAGACTTGCATATCTTGTTTTCTCTGCACAAACCTAAAAAGGGAGGAACAGAGTTTTGAGATCAAGTGAAGGAATTTGTTTTCAGTTTTGTATGGTTTACTACCATGCTTCATCTACAGAAAAGAAATTCCTAGAATTTTCAGTAGCTCTACAAAAAAACTTAAAAGATATTCAGTGATTCATCATATATCTTCCATCCTTAATTAGCCTGTTTCTCTGAAGGCAAAATTAATTTTCATGGCAGAAAACATCATAACCTGGTTACATCACAACCTGGCCATATTCAAAGAGCACACAGTGAACTTATTTCTGATTCTTCAGTCAGCCTGAGACTTGTACAATACTCATTTAAAGGGTTGTAATAATGCCTTCAGTGAATGTAGTTAAATTTTGTGTGAGCATGTTGTGTCCTTGTGTTTCTCCTTTTGCCGAGATACCCACTGCCACTCACCACTCGTATTTGTTAAATGTTGTGTTTTCCTGTGGGCTCAAGGAGTCTTCAAATGTTTGCTCTTCTTTAAGAAGTCTGTTGTTTCCTCTTGTTCTACAAGTAGTGACTTTGTATAACATTTTTTAAGGTTTTTGATCCTTAAAGAAGTGGTTTGTGTTAAACATGAGACCTTACTCAGCAGGAGCTTTGAATTTTATCTCTGAAAAGAGGTCACTGAAAGAAATGGGCCAGTAGAAACAGCTACTCATTCCTGTATGAGAAATACTAGACTACTCTGTGGGCAGGCACTGCAGTCATACATAATTTTTCAGTGTCCATCACGTTGGCTTCAGGCATGTTACTGCTGCAGCAACTTGATACTGTTGTACAACTTCTCAGAATGACATCAGGAGCTTCAGAAGGCAATTACACATTACTCAGAAAAGTCCCTGGTCCAGTACTACCAACCCACAAACAATACTAAGATTGGGTACTAAACTAGCATTGCATGGAATTTAAACCACAGTGGACTACCACGCCATCTTCCTGAATTCCTGAGTTGTGCAGGACTATTACTTTTCTCAATCATCTTGCATTTTCTAGGTAAGCTCATTTTTTGCAAAGTCCAGTTTCCACTTCAAAAAACATCAACAACAGACTCTGCAAGTCTCCTTACATTTTTTCTTCCAGTTCTTCTTGTCAATCACACATTTCAAAATATGCATTTTGCTTTACACTGAGCATGTATCTAATCTCCATTAGCCTCCAGCAACTGGGTTTTTGAATGTCTTCTTTATATCAAAGAGGTATTTAGAGTTTTTTCTCTACAGTCAAATCACCATTCCATTAATTTTTGAAAAAAATCCACTAGGGCCTTCAGCTCCCATGCAAAGAATTTTCAGAAGTCTTCAAATAATTTTGCCATGTTGCTGTGTATTCTTAAAATTTTCTACTACCTATAGTTTACAGGCTGCATGGATCTTTCCAGACTCTGCTGTTACTATGTTAAATAAATGAAGTTTATATTTCCAAAATAATATTGCAAATGTTTTGAAAAGTAATACTTCATTTCAGTTAGATATCTTTGTAGCAGGGATTTTCCCTGAACTTGGTGCTTCTTTTATTATAAATACTATTTTTTTCTGAAAATTATCTAATTTTAGAAATATAATACTTCAGCAAATTCCAAACATTTTCTTAATGTGAAGGATCAAGGCCATTTTATTAGACAGCTATACTGTGAAATCTAGACAGGGTGATTTTGCATTCTCAGCTGGCCTCTAGAAGAGCCAGGCCCAGCATGCAGCTCAAATACACAGCAGTTTGTGCAGCAGTTTCTGCTTCTTTACAATCCTCTTGATGCCTTCTTGAGCTCCCAGGCACTTTTTCCAGGGTTTGGGCACTTTTGGGTAGCCTCTGAGGACACTGAGGATGCCTGTTGCTTCCAGGTGAGGTTGAGGTAAGGGTGACTCTGTCAGCTGTCCTTGAGCAGCAGCAGGGAGGTCAGACCCCTTCTGGCCTGTGCCAGGATGAGGACTCTGCAGGAGCAGTTTGTCACCCATGGCAGAAGCAGCCAGGGGATGCAGGAGGTGGCTCAGCAGTTCATGCAGGAGGGTACAAAGAGGCCAGCAAACCTTCTCTGTCCAGCATGCTCGTGCTTAGAGATGCTGCTCACAAGGCACGGGACCCAAGCGCTACGGAAGGAGCAGTGACAGCTGTTTACTGTCAGGCTTTTGTACCCAGATGGGTAACACAGCTGTCTGAGTCCATAGGGCCTCACACATTACAATCCTCTCTTGCTTATTTTGAATGGTCATGGTGACTGGGAGAGGCTCCTGAAGACTGGAAAAGGGCAAATATCTGTTCTGTCTTCACAAAGGAGGGTGCAAGGAACTACAGGCCAATAGGCTTCAATCCCTGGCAATGTGAAAGAGGAAAGATTCCTGAAAACCAATTCCAAACACATGGAAGACAAGAAGATGATTGGGATAGTCTTCATGGATTTATGAAAGGAAAATTTTGCTTGACCAAATACATTGCTTTCTTCTATGATGTGACTAGCTAGGTGGATGAGAGGTGATGTGAGAGGTTGGCAGTGGATGCCAACCTCAGCTCTAGCAAAGCCTTTGACAATATCTCCCATTATCTTCATAGACAAGCTGGCAAAGTAAGGTTAGATGGGGGGATGGTGAGGTGGATTGAAAACCATCTGAAAAACAAGGTCCAGAAGTTTTTCATTAGTGGCACAATGTCCACTTGGAGATGAGTCATTAGTGGTGTATCCTGGGTCTGCTCCTAGAGCCAGTACTGTCCAGTGTCCTCATTAACAGCCTGGACAATGGGGCAGAATGTAGCAGAGAACTGGGGCAGAAGAAATCACGTGTAGTTCAACAAGAGCAAATGCAAAATTTAGCATCTAGGGGGGAATAACCCCAGATGTGGGCATACAGTGGAAACAAACTGTCTGGAAGAAAGCTTTATGTAGAAGAACTGTTTGGACAATAAGCAGACCATGAGCCAGCAGCTCATCCTTGTGGCATAAAACAATATCCCAGCCTGCATTTTAAAGAGCACTGCCAGCAGGTCAAGGGAGATATCCTTCCCCTTTGCTCAGCTCTAGTGAGACCATCTCAAGGAAGATACAGACTTCCTCAGGGGTGTCAAAGGGCAACTGGAGAAACTTCCACAGAAGGAGAGACTGAGAGCTGGGACGCTTCAGCATGGAGAAAGCTCCATGGGAATCTAATCAGTGTGTAAATATCTGATGTGAGGGAATAAAGAAGAGGGAGACACATTCTCTTCAGCAATAGCTGGTGACAGGACAAGAGGCAATGGGTAAGAAATTAAAAAAAAAAAAAGAAAAAGAAAAAACAACAACAAAACAAAACCCAGAAAATTCTATCTCAGCACAAGAAAGCAGTTTCTTATTGCGAAGTTCATCAAATACTGATGAAGGTTGCCCAGAGAGGTTTTGGAGTCTCCATCTGTGGAGATACTCAAAAACTGAGTACACACAGTCCTGGACAATTAATCCTGCTTGAGGACAGGGATTATACTAAGTGATCTCAAGATTTTCCTCTAACCCAGACAATTCAGTGCTTTTTATTTAACTACTCTGACTTATTCTCAGCATAGCTACCAACAACTTCATTTTCATGGATTAATACAATTTTTTAAAGTCTTTTATATGTATTTAAACAGATTATTTATCCATCATGGTGGTTTCCCTGGTTTCAGTGGTGAATTGGCTTAAAGCATTTAAAAGCCTTTCTACAATATCACAGCTATATCCTTGACTCTATATTCATTGGGATGTTGCAGGTGTCCTGAAGTAAATATTTTTGAAAGAACTTCCTTATTTCCCATAGTTGTGTTTATAATATCAAATACTTCACTTAAGAGGAAGTTATTTTAGCATTATCTTAGTAATAAATTAAATACCTCATAAAACTAAGAATTTGTTGTCATATCTAGTGTTTCAACATTGATTTCACTAAAATTACATGTTTGGAGGGACTCTGTGCAATTGCAGTATTTGCCTTATGTTAATAATCATTTTACTCTCTGAGATTACAGGTTTTTCTAATCAAGCATGAACAAAGTTAGTTTGACAGAGTGGAAAATCTTCATAAATAAATGGATGGAGAGCTGTTAGATTTTCTTAACATAATTATTTAGAGTGGCATCAAAATTAATTTAAATTCAGATTGCATTTATCTGATTTATAGAACTTAAATATTTCTTTGACATAATTTCTTTTCTAGTTCAGTGAGTAAATGTTGTACTTAACCAATTATAAAACAAACCTTACAGAACAATGATAATGTCTGCATTGCAGGTCAGCCTCCTGGCACAATGCAGAACATTTTATTCACAGCTAAAGCTCTGGAGTTTTGGAATCTCTTTTAATCTTCTCAGTCCTTCTTGACTTTGATGTAAGTTGTTTTTAAACATGCAGAGCTCCAACCTGATTTCATCTTTAAGTTAGTGTTCTGTATGTTTCTTCACTCTGACATTTAACAGTCAAAAAATGCTTAATGTAAAACAGTTTTTCTCCCAGAATGTCTCTACCTTGAAGTACATATCCAGTAAATAGGATACAGCTTAAAAAGATTTATTTTTCCCACTTTGGCATTTAAAAATGGAATGAAACAGTTGTAATTTAGAATGCTGACGACAGATTTGTCCATTAGAAAAATTCTGGCTTTTCCCTTGTTAATTTCCACTGTAGAAATTAAAACCTAACTTCTAATGGAATAGCAGAAATGGTTTAACTTTTAAGAGGCTCTTTTAGAATTTCAGACTCTCTTCCAAATATTTGTGAAGAAATTTTCCAAATTTCAAACTCTCTTCCATTAATATTTATTTCAATGTCTTTTAGCTAAAGGTATAGAAGCATGAAGAATAGGAAATTATATCTCATAATTAAAAATTAAGGTATAAACTATCCAAATACAGTTGAAAACTATTTGTTTGAGTGGTTTTGAAATAAAATTGAGCTTTTATGGGTACACTTGAAAAATTTTGATGATTTTGTCTAACAATTTGTTGGCAAAAGGGGTCTTGCCATTGCTATGCCTGTTTAAAGACTTTTTTTGTTTGTTAAATTAATTTCAATTTTATGTAGCCTGGCTAAGCATTCCCTTTAAGCATTTTATTAATATCACAATGAAGAAACTAGAGATTTTGTAAATCATTCCTAAAATTATTTTGGAAGCCCAAGATTGAGTGCAGGAAGCCTTCTGCGTCAGTGAGGAGCTCCCTACTGACTTCTTTCCCAAAACAGGGGATTAGGCTCTGTGTGCTCTATTCTTCTGTGAGCTGTGTTTCTGTGAAAGGTTTTAGTGGGGTATGATGAACAGACTTGCACTTCATTTCTGCAAATGTTTTCATTTTAATTTCTTGCCTTCTGGCCTTATTTCCTGTGATTTTCAGGTTTAACATCTAATACAGAGGTTAATTTGTAATATACTGGTTACCATAATGCATCCTCAAGGCCAAAGTTAATAGGATTGAAGAAGGGATTGTACATTCAAATCCTAACACTGTATTACTGAAGTTAACAAGGTTTCATTGTCTGCAAGATAGGTTTTCAATTTAGGGGAGAGACTATCCCAAATCTTGCTGTAATTTGAATTAGTGTAGGCACTGGAACTTGCCTGGCTGCTTGGTGGCAGCTTTGGGCATCTGGAGGAAGAGTTTTTTAACTGCCCAGAGCTCAGTTCCTGTGGCTGTGTTTAGGTACCCAAGGTGCTGACAGGAATCTGTGGGTTAGGCACTATGAGACTGGGGTCTTCAGCTCCCCACTCACCTCCTGTTGTGGTTATATCTGTACCTTTTTAAGTCTGGTTTTGAGGATTAACCAAGAGAATCATGGTTTAGCAAAAAAAATTGGCAAAAAAATTACATAAACCTCATTAATTTCGCATAACTTCAGCAGTTAAGACTTTAAAGCCCAGATTTCTACTTTCCTTAGAACTATTTCTTGTTTTGAAATGTGATGCTGTGTTTCAAGAACTACTCATTAGCACTTTCCCTTGAAAATTCACATGGGTTTATTCTAAGAACTTTTACCTTCATGCTAAAGTGTAGAGTCTTTAAATTATTAATTCCATAAATCATGTCAGTGTTCCTACATAACTGCTTGATTTTATCCTTAAATAATCCACAGCTTATTTTTAAACACTAGGGTTAGAGATCTTCTCTAAAGTTAAAGAGATGGGAATAGATGGATATGGCATGATACAGCAGGGGGTTACAATACAGATTTTGAATTCTTGCACTGTGGCTGGACCTGCAGCAGTGTCCAGGGGCAGCAGTCAGAACCAGAGCACAAATCCTATGGAAGGATGGCCAGAGCCTCTCTTCTGAGCAGCTGTGTCATGTCAGGCAAAGCTCATCGAGTCATTTCAATTCACAGAAGGGGTGAAGGAACAGAGGAATGAAGAATGCAGCTGACCACATACTCCAGCTAGGCACTCAGTTGGGTTTCCTGGAGCATATAATCTCTCATTTACTTTATTTTTAGTATTTTATCTTTTTTTGCCCCTAACCAAGCAGTTGTTATTTGAATGGTTTGTCACTTGAAATATCTAGCTGAAGTCTGTCCTTTGGGAAAGAGGAGAGTAGCCTGCTGTACAAATTAGTTGCGGGTAGGTGTCAAGGGAACAGCCTGCAATATCAGTAACATTTTAAAAACTTCTTATCACATTGATTGGCAGCAAAAATATATGCAGAACAAAGGAAATAACCAGCAACTCTTTTGATCTTCTTCAGGTATTCTAAGTAGCATTAGACAACTTGTTGACACCATGTATCATTTTTAAGTGAATGTAGGTGGTATTGCATTTTTTATTTAGTTAAAGGAACAATGTGATACCTAGGACATTTATTTATATTTTGAGTGGTTTTATAACCTCAATATTTGCTCAGTGATCTAAGCTAAATGAAGGTAACAGGCCTCCTGTGTGGGCTGTCAGCCCCCTGCACAGCAGAGTGGCAATAAATAGGGCTCTCATGGGGCTACCAAGACCCACAGCTGAGCAGGAGATGGAAACTGTGGCTCTCTGCTAAGCCCACTCTATAAACTAGAGAGGGCACTGAGATGTTTTTCACTTTTTCTTGCCAGAAGGATGAGTCAAAATCAAAATGTAAATATTTAGTCATGGTCTGGCTCATGGTCTGCCCAAGGCAGTATCATCATGGGCTCATCAAAAACATTCTTTTAATTGTTTTAATTACCCTAAACAAAAACATAAACCATTTTTTTCTACTTACACTCTTAGAATAGAATATGTATTTTTTCCCCCTGCTGATGCTGAGAAGACATAGAGAAGCAGGAGTGCTGACAAGTAGGTGGAGTTTGGGGTATTCCTAACATTGAAGTCTCTGTACTTGAAAGGCATTGCTGAAAGGTAGTGGCCTTTCATACATTTCAGTACTAAATTTAAAATACCAGGCAGTTTACAAAGGTGCTTGGAGGCAAAAAAAGGACTTTTATTACTCTATAAAAAGCTTATGCCTCATACTGATCTGTGTGGTTGTTTTACATGCAACATTGCATAATGGCTAATAATATAATGATGGGATGAAAAATGGGGCAAATGTTTCCTCTGTGTTTCACTGGGTATGTGTTCTAGTAATTAACAAATGATGGTGAAAAATAACTACTCCCAATTTTTATTTTTTATAACTGTTTTTTTTTTCTGAAAGTTCATCAAGTTTTGTGTTTGTTATGTCATAAATCACATTTTAGTTCATCTTGTAAACAGAGATAAAATTGCCTTCCCAACATATTCCATGTTTTCCTGTGTAATTAACACCTCGTTCACAGTTGTGTCTGCCAGTCAAAGCCCTGTCTTCTTCATCCTGACACTTCCTTGATACTTTGTTTAGACTGCTGTGACTTTAAGTGTCATCCTCAGGATACTTTAGATAAGTTCAAACAGGAAAAGGAAGGTGCTTCAAGAAGTCAACACTGTAGATCATTATAACTCGGATGGACTATTTTAAAAGTATGGAGCAATTTATCTTTGTTTATTACAATATTACCTCTCAGTCTGTTTTTCCTACTTTCTAAGGGAAGTTCACTGGGGGTTTTTTGGGTTATTTTATTTTTTTTAAGTCAGGAAATATCAGTTTCCACCTGCATTTCCAGAGTAGAGGTCAGTCCAAAAGTACAGCTGTAGCGAGCTGCAGCCCCCTTTGCCCGTGCGTGTGTGCCCTGGTGCTGTGCCCTGTCAGGCCAGGTGAGCTCCTCAGTTGCTCAGAGCACAGCATCAATGAGCTGACCAAAGTCAAAACCTGCTGCTCCTTAGCCCAGCTGAGCTCCCAGCCCTCGCTGGTCCTGGGGCTGCAGGGACAGGGTTACCAGCACAGCAGAGAACGTGCTGGGGGTGGGTAGTAAGGGCCAGTAGAGCCTTGAGCCCAGTCTAGGCACCTAGTGCTGTATTTTGGTTCTAAATTTTACCCTTAGCTGCCCCACTTAGAGCCATGCATGTGCAAGTACTGGTGGGATTAAACAGCTCAGCACATAACATATGTCTCAGCTAGTTAAGACCCAGGAATTTGGCACTCCAAATATGCTGAGGTGGTTTTGTTTCACGCTGACTTGGCTGAGGACATCCATAAAACCGTGGTGGCAGTGTTCATGTTGTGTGGCACAGCCCAATGGCTGAAACACATCCACACAACCTTTGTTCTGTTTCTTCTTCAGCTTGAAGGGCTTGAGATACCTGCCTCTCTCAGGAGAGTCCCTGGCTTCTAGGCAAGAGGTTGCCCTGGAGAGCTGCAGGGTGTGAGGGAGAGGGATTTTCCACTCTTACAGACATCCCCTCAGCAGAGGTCAAGATTCATTAAATGCACAGCATGAGAGCCCTTTCCCACAGATCAGGGCTCTCACTTGGAAATAGCAAAACTGGATTTCACTTTCTGTTTCTGAGAATACTTCTGCAGTCTGTGTGACACTGTTATTTAACAAACCTCAGAAGCAGGATTAGAAGTAGGGAGCATAGCTTACAGAAATATCCCTATGTGTTAATTGTGAACTGTCAGCCAGAATTTTATTTTTTTCACTTTTTAAGCCAAGTTTTCACCAGGACACTCCCCCTAAGGCTTAACATTAATTTATATTTGCCATATGCAAGGGAAAAGTTTACTCTTGATGGTTATAATACTTTTTTTCTTTGCCATTTGTACGTAGATATTAGTTGTTCTCAGCTGTTTCTAAAAAATGTGCATCAGATTTCAGCTTGGCAATAAAGATGTTAATTCCTGTAAATTACTTCCATTTTTATTTTGATCTTCCTATAAAAAGCATATGTGAAAACAGTTGTTCAAGCAAACTCTGTACTAAAAAATTCTAGTAGTTACATATGCATGGGTTTTTAGGACTGAGGGCAAAGTCTCCCTTAAGTAGACTTTTATGGACTTTATGTTTTAATGCAAATGATTTTGCATGTGCTTTATATATAAACAGATGGTAGTAACTGCACAAAGAAGGTGAGTTTTTGCAAATAAATCTCTGGTTTTTGTGCTCATTATCACATCCCAGAGAAGAAGGTATGTGTGTTTGTTGATTGGGTTATGTTGCACATATGTACTGACTGTGCTGCAGAACAGTTTAACATCCCAAGCTCCAGTGCATTCATACAAATATAATTTCTTTACACCTCATCAAGGTACTTTGTTAATAACCCTATCAATGTGCACTCATACTTGAGAGAGCTTTAAAATGTGACATTGTTACTGGGAGAGAGATGAAAATATAGTTTGTTATAAGTATTGAAAGCAATCCTAGAAATACTCATATTAGTATTGCAGTGACTGATACAGAGTATTCATTTTGGATGGATTTTGTTGGATTGTTAGTTTTTTGGTTGTGGGGTTTTTTTGTTTGTTTGGGTTTTTTTGTTGTTGTTGTTGTTTTGTTTTGTTTTGTTTTGTTTTTTGGGGTGTTTTTTTTTTTAATACGTAAGGCAACAAAACTTTTCTTAAAATTCTTATCCCAAATCAGTCGCTAACCACAGCATTTATAAATGTCTGTTGTAATTTTTTTTGTTTCCAGGGGAGACGAGGCAAACCAGGCCTTCCAGGAAAACCAGGGCCACCAGGACCTCCAGTGAGTAACTAATGATGGGAATGGGAAATTTTCACTCTGTCCTTAGACTTTGTTAACTCTTTTATAGCAGGTTGCTGCATCATAATTACAGTTAAAAATTATTGATCTGTGTGTACTCTGCTCCATCAAACACCTACTACTGGTAGCCTTTTGTTGCAGCAAAAATAAAAAGGCTGGGTCCACAAGTAGGAGGGACTACACAGGAGGGAAAGAACAAGATGGAAACTTCAGCAGAGGAAGCAGAAATTGGCTTTTCAAAGAAAGACTGGCCATGTATGCTAGCAGTGAATGCTGTGCTTTCATTCCCTTTGCAAAATGCGTGATGCTTGTAGAAGAAGGGATAATTTCTGTCTCAGAGGGGTAATTTAAAAGATGAAGGACTGTGTGAAGCATGTGCCAACTGTCTGAATGATGGGGAGGATTATACCCAGCACTGGAATGAGCACTCAGCTGTAGTTCAAATTAGTTGACTGAAGAATTAAAAAGATTAAGAAATACATGACTTTATGAAAGGATTTGTAATATGAAGAACTAAAGGGTTTAGCTCAGATCTAAGAGGTTTGGGATTTTCTTTTTCTTCTCTATTTAAAAAAAAAAAAAAAAAAAGATAAAGGATTTAAAATTCAAGTCAGGCATCAATGTATATTAGTCTTCAATGAAAGCAGCCTTTTTTTGGTAGAGGAGGACTTGGTCATATTTGTAAAATTCTCTGTATGTTGTATTGTAAAAATGCTGTCACGGGCAAATGCAAACCAGCTATTTGTGGATTTAGTAAACTTCTGCTGCTTTACATTCTTAAAATAAAACAAAAACCTTATAATTCCTTCTTTTGCTTACCTGGATAAAGGCTAGTGGTTTATGCATCTGAACATTTGATTCATATGCTTCAAGCTGGTCTTATGTGTAGAGAAGAGAATAATGCACTGCTGCATGGGATACAATGACTAAAATGAAACAGATGTCACCTACCCTCATCCAAAAAAAAAACTGCATACATTTCATAAATAATTTTTTCTTGCAAAATGTGTTCAGAAAGAGGAATTTATGATGGAATTCATTTATCCTGCACAAAACCAGTTAAAAATCCCTCCCTTTCACTCTTTTCCCCTGCATACAGTTATATTGAAGCCTTTCTTGTTTGAGTTCTTTGCACAGTCCTAGTGCTGAAATGGTATTGCAGATTGCAGGAGGCCAAACAGAGGGAAGGAGTGATGCAGAATCTTTCTAAATACAAATGCCAAATATAACCTTTAAAGGATAAAAAAGCAAACCATAGCAGAGGTCAATGTTAGACCTAATCTACTTAGCTTTTTGTGAGCTAGTGAAAAGCTGTTTCTGCACTACAGATTTCTGCCATCGTAGATTTGCTGGCAGGTCAGGCTTGTGAAGATGTATGATCCTTGACAGATATACCAGAAATCTTGAGAGGAAGCTAAATTGCACTTCTATTACTGAGATGTATCTCAGATTTTCTTACAGCAAGTGGAAAGCTCAACTTTGTCAGCATGGCAACATCACTACAAGGAGGTCTGTATTTGGTAGTGCAGCCTAGTACTACATACAGAGAAGCATTCCTTAAACAGCCATGGCCTAAATGTTGGTTTAAAGTATTTGTTTCTGGTATAACTCTCTTGATGCACTCCTCACTTTGAGTACAGCTATACCACCATCTTGTGTTCCTCTTCCAAGACTGAGAAGGTAACACATAGAAAAGGCATACTCTAAAAGCAGTAATGCCTGCTAACATGCATTGGCAGGATCCCCCTATTTCAAGTGCCACAGCTTGTACGCACCAAAAAAAATTCAACAGGATCCATCATTCCCCCTCTCTTTTTCCAGGCTCAAACTATATTCAGTTCTGCTGTGCTTCTAGTTACCCTTCTCTCCTAATAGTAAGCAGCTTCTTCATGGAAATGGATGCACCGTTAGCTCTTACTTTGGCTTTTCCAAAGTGCAACAGAACAGTCACACCTGCAGGGTGGTTGCTGTATGACTTTGGCATAAACAGGGTACAAAGTGGTTAACAGATTGACTGAATATGTAAAAATTAGACTCTCCAGTATAAAAAAGTTTGGGTTTTGGCTGATGTTTCAAGAAAAAAAAAAAAAAAAAAAGAAATTTGGTTTTGAGGAAAAGGAGATTCAGTCATTAATTGTTAGGGTAGTTACAGCATGCAGTGTGTGTTTGAAATTAATGAATTTACCTTTATTTATCAGTTTATGCCATGATCTTAAGTATTTCATTTAGGTATTAGTACAGTCAAGTGCTCAGTACTGACAAAAAAAAGAAAAAAAGAGAAAACAGAAAAACTGTGGTAAGGAAATACAATACTCAGGGTATTTATTATAAAGGACAGTCCTAATAACAGTGTGTGTATACAGAGATTTGTGGGGAAAAGACTGGGGTAAAATTAAAGAAAAGTGGAAAGTTACAAAAATTGCAGTCAGCATACATGCTGTGCTTTCATGTGACTGGAGTGTAAAAGCACCTGCTATCAGTCAAAAATCTACTTGTAGCATGGCAGCATTTAAGACTTTTCTAACCTTCTCTCAATATCCCATCTTTTTTTTTTTTTTTTCCTAACCTAATTTCTGGGGATTTTTTTTTTCAGTAAAATTAATGCTTGGTGTGAGTTCCTAGTCCCTTAACACCATCTGCATAGCTTTGGTTAAAAACCTTTATCACTGTCAGAAACATAGATTGATTGGCATCTGGTAATGAAACTATTCAGTTAAAGTGGGACTTTCTATGAAATTTCTTCCAGATATCCTTTCTTTTGTGTCATTTTTTCATTATACTTTCTTTTTTGTTATTTTTTTTTCCTCTTTGAAACAAATCCTGTGCTCAAAAAAGGCAAGGAGTCAATGAGGATTTTTATTGATCAGCTATAAAGAAATATTTTTGCAAACTTATGGAATATATTACTCCTTTGAGTATTTGTTTAAAGTCTATTACATATTAGAGACTTTTAAGGTGTTCTTTGATTCCCTTCTGGTTCAGAATTGATAGCATGCATCCTTGCTGTCTGATGTTGGTTTTGAGTACTGTTCTGTTATTTCAGTACAGAGCCCAGATGTGTGCTCACACCTGTCTCAATCCAGCGGGTAGCAATTTGTGCTGAATACAAGAATCCAAGTAGAGCAGCAGCTCCCTCTAGTGCTTTTTGACCTTTTCTCCACTTCTAAAGCTCCTGGATGGCAGTGAAACTCTTCTGTTAAACACACTATTCACTTTGCTCTCACAAGCATTCTGAAAATTGTGATTGCAAAATCAATATCTGTACCCTTCAAATGCATTTTATGTATTTGCCTACTTCCATTTTCTTCTAAAGTCTTCTGAAAGAGAGACTGTCACATGCTGTTACCCTGCTCAGCATGGCTCTTCACTGAAATTGAAATGCTGATTTTATGAAACAAAAATAATTACTATGATAATAGGATGCTTTAAGGTTGTAAGAACAGCATTTTGATCAGACTGCAGAACTGAGCTGATTGCTTTCTCCTGCTATAGCTGCTAACTAAAAGTCTATAGGATTCAGCAACACAGGGTCCCTGATGTCTGTCACCATTGAGGTTGGGGGTTTATTGATTATTTATTTTTACCTTCAAATGAATCAGCAGGTATAGCTATTTACATAGATGAGCTAGAGAATAGAAAATATCTCCTTTGAGGGTTAACTTTAACTTTTTTTTTTGGATCCTGTCCTAATTCTCTCTGTCTCTACTGGAACTGTTGTGACTGGAGAAATTCCATTTCTTAATAGTTCCCATTTTAATGATTTAGCTTGTTTTTAAAACCGAGAGTGCCAAGCTAGAGTGGTGCTACAGACCTGCACCAGTATAACAAAAAAATTCAAAAAAATTTCCAAAATAAATCTTTGAGATAAGTCTGACTTTTGCCCAGTTATTATTTAGCAGAAGTGAAATGTTATCAGCACTGGTTTGTAAAGGTTAGAAGCATGAGGGCTGCCTGTTCTGGCCAAACAATCTTGTCAAACCTACCTGTGCCAGAGGTGGGAAAGAAACTTAGGATGTGTTAAGTCACAGGCTAGTAAACTGTAATCACAATTATTCATTCTCTTAAACTGATACATCCAAAACTAAGCTATTGTTTTCAACCAATAGATGTAATTGATTCATTTCACAGTTGCTACAGCTTTTGAAGCTCAAAATTCAGTTTTATCATTTACCTTTGCAAGAGGCTGAACTTCATATCTTTTATCTTCCCAAGTATTTTTGCTTAGAAGATGAGCTTTGTGTTACTCCCTAAAACTTTAAATTAAAATAGGGTTTCATTTTTGTCTGCATTGCATGTGATGCAGTAGAGGAGTTCACTTGAACTTCTTCATTTAATTACATATACTTTTGGTGTTGTGATTCAATACATATGTCAGTGCCCCCAAACTAGTTATCTAAAGTAGCCAGCAGTTCACCTTGGAAATTTCATTTCCTCTGCCTCAGGAAATACTGTCATTCCTCTACCAATATTTTGGGAGTGAGAGAATGTTATCGCTTAATTACAATAAAGAAAAAAATCAAAGCAATGATAAGTGAAAATTGTCAGTAGCGTTTCTGATTTTACTGGACTTTCAGCTGCTTCTTAGAAGAATATTGGAAATGCTTATGTTATAGTGTAGGAATGGCTGGCAGAGGTTGGTCATATTGCTTGTTTCTATGCATTAAGTTTTTTTATCCATATCAAAATGTAATTTATTTCTTGTGTCCTATTGTGGCAGACATCATGTTTTCATCATCCTTTCCATTTGCTCTTTGGAATATTTATACAATATTGCACATCTGCCCTGATGAGTTTCATAATGTTTTGCATTAAAATAAACAGAAAAACAGTGTCTTATTTTAATGGGCAGGCATCAAAGTGAAATACAGGGATAAAGTAACTGCACTGAGTCCCTTGCAGGCTGTGTTCTGTGAAATGGGCTATTTTTGAGATGCAACCAGTGCAATTTACTTGTTACCCATTTTATGCATGGACTGTGAGATTGGGTAGATTTTTTCAACAGTCTCATCTTTACAGAAATGCAGGTGAACTATAAAAGTTAAGGAAGGAAAATACGTTGTAAACCCCAGTAATTTCACAGTTTGGAGCTATTTCCCTTAAAGCACCTGTGCTTCTATTCCTGCCTTGTCTGTAGAAATAACATCTGAAACCTGTTTGCAATTTTGGAAAACAATCAGGACACATTTTCAGTTCTTTTCTTATTCATACTACTCTACTCTGTGTGCTTCACTTCTCTCAATTACACAACTTGATATTAGAAAAAGAAGGAAACCCTGCTCAAGGGAGCTTCAAAGTGGCAGATGTGCAAAATTCTCATTTAAAAGCTAGAAACTGCTGGTACAATAATTTTTCAGCTGTTGTTAATTTCATTGCTTCTCCACTTTCAAACCAATGCTTCTGGGTTTTTTTTTCATCTGTATAGACTTCAGAGTAGATTGTGCAACTATATTAGTGTAGTGAAACTGTGGAAGAAAAGAGACTATGGTTTAGAAAAACAAGTCTTGAATAAAAATATTTTCTGTTGTTTTACACTTGTTTTACTAGTTTTTATTATAGAAAAGATGATGGAAATATAAAATTATTAAATGTGTGTCAATTTTTGGAAAATGGAAATTATAAACTGATAACACAAAGGCTGTGGCATCGTCAAGAATGCAACCCAAATGCCTGAAGTTCTCCTTGACTGTCTTAGTCATGAGACATTCCTGGGATTTTTGAGGATATGTTTCTTTTTCAAAACTGTAGCAATGTACTTTTCATCCTGTCAAAAATATTTATTTATATACAAATAATGTCTAAGGGTTTGGGGTTGATGGCAGATACAGCAGTAAGTTCTTCCTGGGTTGTGCTGCAGCAGATTCAGTTGTGGAAATACAGTAAAAGAAGCATGGTACATGATGTCAAATGCAAAGGGAGAATAAGTTCTTATTTTTGACTCCTTGCACAATTTCAAAATTCTCCAGGAATTCTGGGTTCAAGGATTCAACACAGCAGGTTTACAGTGTTGACATTGAGATGTCTAGGCAGTGTCATCATACTTCAGTCCCAGTTCTGGATGGCCAGCTTTATTATGGATATCAAAGTAAAAATTCTGCCATTAACTTCAGAAATCAGAGTGAAGTGAGATCTTAGTGGAAATGTCATGACCATATTGATCTTATTTTAACACAAATTTGAAGTGACAATTCACTTTGAAATAACAGGAATGCACTTTTGTATCTTCCAGTGTAGGGAAGAAGGAGGGAGTGAAACACCTGAGATGTTTCATGTGGCTTCCAAGTTTTCCTAGTATCCACACTAAGACAAAAGCTGCAGAGGGTAAATTGAAATTATAAAAAGCCCCAGAGGAGGGAAGTTGCTTTTGTGCCCTGTTTGTGTTACATCCAGGTCACTCAGGCTAAATTACTTACTTGAATATATTGTAATTTTATTAATATAGTCAGACATTTCTTACAGCCATCATGAGTGGTTGTTGTTCATATTGTGCATTATGTGAAAGCTTCAACTCAAAGAGAGTAACTACTCTAATTTGTAAATTTAATTGAGACTTAGTTCATAAGTTCTTTACTGTAGTTCCTGTGTTCTGCTCCATCTACCAAACTTAAAAACCTCATTGAGGGCATGCTTTTTGGCAGAATATGCCTAAAAATGGAGGGATTTAATGTCCAAAAATGTTTTTCCCAAGCACATTTTTCAGTGTTTCTGTCCTAACTAAATGTTCATTTGATCAGGAAGTTCCTTTATCAGTGTTGAATTTCTTGATGAAACATGTGTGTTTAACTAAAAACTTGCAATGCTAATAAAACTAGAAAGTTAATATTCTGGAGAATTCTGGCTTTCCTCAATTTCACTTACTGTAATCCCAGGTTTTAATAAAAAAACAGCCTAGCTGTTTACTCACTCTAGGAGCTGCTTCTACATCAAAACTTGTGCTTTGAGTTAGTGGAAAGAGTTTTAAAATGCTGCAGAACAAGAATGTTGTTCATACCAGAAGGGACTTGTATTAAAATTGACATGGATTTCATTTCTGCCTTCTCTGACCAATTCACTTGAAAAAAAGTTGCTGGTTTTCAAAATTCAGAGATTTAAAAACTAACTTTCTTCTTCCTCTGTGCCAGAAAAAATAAATAATGAAATTACAGAAGATCATTTACTGTACACTCAAAAATCAAAACCTCCACTGCTCTTTAAAAAAAAGATATGCAAACATAAAATTAGTTAAATTAAAATGACCTTCTGATGCATATTTTTCTATATAGGGTCCATCTGGACTAAAAGGAATCCTGGATTCATTGAACAAGCATTATAATGAGGTATGGAGATTTGATTTGGTGTCTGTGTGTATTTATGACTAAGTAGTATCTAAGGTAGAAATTACTACAGTTTTGATTCCTGTAAACCACATTCCAAATTAATTCAAAAGGTAATTTCTTTCCTGCCCCCTTTCTACATCCCTTTAAAAGTTTCAGTCCACACTCCAGTCACATTGGTGCCATGTCATCTGTCTCCCTGCCGTGTGTCTTGCCTCCCATCCATTTTCTACTTCCTTGTTTTTGACTGGTAAAACTCAGAAAGGAAGTGTGTGGACCACCACACTAACAGCTGTTAGTGTGAAGCACCAGCTCCCCATTTCTGAACCTAATTGCTTTAAACTGAACTTGGCGTTTCTTTCTTGACCAACTCTGTCATGATTCTAAGAGTAAAATGGAAAGACAACAAGGCATAATTTTGAAAAGTTCTGCCAGCAGTCCATAAGAATTGTCTTTATGTTTGTATTACGGACTAATAAAAATAATGTGTCAATTATAAAACCACCTGGAGCTAAAAGAACTTAAAAGAAAAAAATAAAAGTTAAAGTTTCATAGGACTGTGTTCAACTTGACAGAGCTTTTATATTTTTACTGCAGGTATTTCAAGTCATTTAAACTGTGGTAGTGGCTGCCACTGTATGAGAACAGAGAAGTTTGCTTAATTGATTTGGGAGTATGTAACATCTCTAATCAGAAAACCATTTCCTTAAAAAATTCAAGATGCACTATTACAGCATTATTTCCCCAGTACAGTGGTTAATGTGTGTATCACAACTTAAGTCATGCAGGTCAAGCCTGGAGGGAATTAATTTATTTTAATATTAGAATGCATTAACTATACATGAATAGAATGCACATATATTCAGGGTATTTTTCTTATTTAACATTCCCAGATGAGTGCTAAAAATCTTTCCTTGAACAGGGATTCTGGAATTAAATTCATGTCAGACATACCTTTCCAGCTGCTTTTATCACTGAAGTGATTTCTCTGATGTTAATTATGATATTTAATCCATCCCAAATCAGTATATCACCTTGGAAGCATTAGTATTAGGAATTAAGCATAGAACATTTTTTATGCCTAGAGACTTAGTTTCTGTATTTGGTCTCCTGCTTCATATATATGTGTTGAAGTTTTGCATATTTTGGTTTTCATGTTAGATTTCCTTACCAGTTTCTTTTTCCTGCCAAAGAGCTTTCACTGATACCAGCACTGTTTCCTATATTGATACTGTATTTTTTTGTAATTCATTCCCCACCTCTGCCTTATCAATCTCTTTCATCCTGATAGTCCCTTTAAGGTTAATTCTGCAAGAGGAAATACAAACAGTGATGATCTCCAGGAAATGACACCAAAAATCATGTTTCTTATAATTAGAAGACTCTTTAAGTATTCTTAAGGTGGCTAATATTTCCTAATTAACAATCTTCTGGAAAAAATGTAGACCAGCTGGTATGTGTCTATAAATTAATTATCTTTTAAATTCTGGATAGCTTACCAACTTTCTTCTTTCTTCAGCTGTCTAGTTTGAAGATTTAATGACTGTCATAAGCAATTAACTGTTCAACAAGGAAATACTGTTTTATTCCAGATGAAGTTGGAATAAATTTCAAAAGCCAAAAAAGTTGGCTTTCTGACTCAAGTAGAAGATTCTAAATATGCAAACTTTAATATTCAGATCCTCCCAGAGTCAGCTTAAGTCTCCAACAACAAATTTATTAATTCCTATACATTTTAGGATGGGATTGAAGTGTTCCCATCAAGGACAAGACAAAGAGGTCTTCAAAGAAAAGAGCAGCTTCTCTGCTTTGCCATTGATTCACTTGGGCAGATTTATGCACCAGTAACTTGTCTTTTCTCCATGCTGGTACATAGTATGACAGAAGCTGATTTCATCCACAGCACCTTGGAGACATCAAGCAGTCTTTCACATTCCAGTACTGAATTTGTAGTGTGCCTCAGTTATCATTGTTAAAATGATATTTGAGTGATACTCTGGGGTTTTTGAGTTTCTTTACAGCACAGGGAATGGTGTTGTCATCTTCCATCATTTTATCCACATTCTCAAGGTTGTCATAAGGTCTTCTTTCAGTTTGGTGTTTAAAGCATTTAGGTATTGACCACATTTTAGTTGTTATAAATATTTTCACACTTTTTTTTTTTTTCCTGAGAATATTAGTAGGGCTTCTTTGTGTTGGTATCTAGGAACCACGAGAAACTGATACCAAGAAATGTGGTAGTTCTTAAGACCCGTCATAGTTAACAATGTTTTTTTGTGGTTTTTATCAGATTATTTGCAATTTTTCTGATTGCTGTATGGTAATTTCTGATTGCTCTAGTAAATATTGGTAATTGCACAATGTATTTAAATAATTTATTGCAACCAGGATTTTTCTGGGTCAGCATCAATCACTTTATTAGAGTGATTCTTAAGGAGGCTGGAGTGCAAGCCTTTAAAAGCATAATTTACTTATTCCATGTATACAGCAAAAGAGCACTATAAATACAGTTGCTGATTGCAGCAGCAAATTGTGCTGAACAGCAAACCAAGATCAGCAGGCTTTCTTTAATGAAGGTGAGAAGAACCTGCTGAGGATAAGTAGTAGCATTGATCCTTAATGGGGTGGAAGACAGTGCTGGAGCATTGCTTCCCTCAATCTTCCTGTGTGCCTGTTTTCACATGTGACTGTTTTCATAGTCCTTCTTGTTATGTCTTTTGCATTTTCACCATGAATCAGATGCTTCACGTGTTCAATAAATGCATTTTGTTCTCTTCTTTTTGCCAAGAAACTACTTCTGCCCTGTATGTTACATTCCTTCAGAGATGGATAAATGATGCCTCATGATTTGCATTTATGTACTCTCAGGCCTCTGCAATCCTTTACTTCGGTTTTCAAGGCCTCTGTTTGTCATCATTCTTACTTACCAGTTTTCCATACGTAGATATAAGATCATTTAGCTGAGCTTGCTTCTAAATATCTTTGGAAAGGGCATGTAGATCAGTTTAATCAAAATATTCTCCAACACATAAAAATAAAAATTTAAACCAAAACGAAAGAAATTGAAACTACAACACAATATGGTCAGGAAATGTTTCAGAATCATTATAATTTGTAGTAATTTAAGATTATTATGGGATAATTCAGTATTAACTTTCTAAGATTTTTTTTGCTTTGGTGTATTTTACTTACATTTGGTTTTAAAGAGCAAATTACCTATAAAAATGCAAAAACATAAAGGTAGTTATTTGGTCTAAAAGCCTTCCCCCCCCCTTTTTTTTTTTTTTGCTTCATATATGAAAAAAAAAAACACAACTCAGTATAAATCATCATTTGTAGTGTACTCATGGTAACAGACACCTGGATTCTCAGTCCAGTGGTATTCAAGTGCTTCTCATCAGTACTCAGGTATCTGGGTATCTGCATCTTGTTCTGAAGGTGATTTTGATAATTAGTATACTCACAGTGTTACAAACCCTAAACACCAAGGAGAATCCATCAGGAAATTAGCATTTCTAAAATAATTATTGATTTTTTTCAATTTATATTCAGTTCCCATCTTCTGAAACTATTAACACGCTGTAAATGGCACATTTATTCATTGTAATATTTTCCCATTTTAGAGCTATGGAAACTGGAATATGGCAAGGGGAGTTAGCATATTTTGGGTTCCTGTTCACCCCAGTGACATCTGTTCTAGGATTGGGATTCCCTGGGTCTTGGCTGGAGCTCATTTTTCAGGGTTATTGGAGTTTTGTTTCTTTTTCCATTGTCATTGCAAAGAATCATGTTCCCCTCAGGAAGTCTGACTTTGTGAAAAGGAAACCCTTTTCTTTGTGTTTTATTGTGTCTTTACCTTGTACAGAAGAGTAAATAAATGCAGTGCAATAACAGCTGAGCAAGTATACAACCTGAACCTTCTAGTCCTTAAGTCTGTCTTCTTTGAGAAGCAATGTGAGGAGCCTGTTCCCTCTCCTTTGTCTTACTACTGTAGTAGACTTAAATTAGTTCTGCTTTTTTTTTTTTTTTTTGCATTTCATGGTGCTCAAAAGTAAAAAGCTTGTCGTTCTTTTTCATGGAAGTGGGGGTTTTTCATCTTTTCTAACATACTTGAGAAATGTATTGTAACAATGAGCATAAAAATATGTTCTTTGTGTTGAACTTAAAAAATCTATTTGCACAGCAAATAGTCAACATACATTTGCATAGCAATAGGCAACATAGACATTTCCCTTTTATGCTTTTGTTCATTTTCTGCTAGTGTGGGAGGAGTGTTAATGTGTGATAAAGGATGTGTTCTGCAACACGCTACCTAGTTGTACTGCATAGGCATTTATTATTATTCCCTTTCTAGTGGTAAATTAGTACTTCTAAATTTACAACTCGTTAATTACAATAAATTGTTATGGTAAATAAATTGTTACTGGAAGTAAATAGTGATGTTTTCTGATCTTTGTGGTGATATTTCTTTCCAGAGTGATGCAAGACTACTCGGAGTACTTGGGACCCCTGGACTTAAAGGCCAGAAGGGAGACGTTGTAAGCATTTGGGATGAATTTGGAGAAGTTTCAAAGAGCCTACCCAACCTGTCCCTGCCACCCTCAACACAGTGCATTTTATTTGATTTACCCCAATGGGCTTTGAAAGAATAGATTTTTGAGATGACTGCCACTTTGGTCTGCATAGAGCAATATCCAACTCATCGTGTTATCCTGCAGTGGCAGCACGTGATCCTTTCTCCTTGAGTATAAATAGAAAGGGGAAATGCTGAAAGAATGGTTTCTATAATGCCATCTGAGAAGTCAAATTAGCTGCCCTGCCAGTTATGTGGGAAAGACTCTGAAAAAGTTGAAATTCAGAAAATATTTTGGATAGTAAATAATGAATATTTAAAGCAGCTTCTCTGTAGTGGTGAGGCTTTCTATACGAAAAGACATAGCCTCTAAAAATTACAAGGAAGTCTAATTCTGAATCCACACCACATGGCACTGTATTGTTTATAGTTATCTGTCCTGTATAAACCACTCACTGATATTTTTAACAATTGCATGCCTTTCAAACTTTTAAGAGAAGACACAAATGCTCTGGATATGTGACAGAATTGACAACATTTTATTGAGAAGCCTGCAGGTCTTCTATAGAAAACAGTCATTTAAATTCATTTGCAGATGCTTAAGCTTGATTTCCATTGTAACAATCGTTAAGATTTTGTGGCCCACATACAACAAAGTACTGTTAAAGGAGAGGAGGGGGGTATTTACATTTGCCAGAAGACAAATATTTTAAGTATCATTAATTTTGTTAAAAGGGTCAAAAAGGAGAATTGGGAATGACTGGTGCAAAAGGAGAAAAGGTGAGTTAATTCCTTACTTCTGTGCTCATGTGTTTACTTGAAGTTGACACAATGTACTGATTATGAATGAAATCTTGTAAAATATACAGGAGATCAAGAAAAAATATTTGGGCATGGAAAAAGTTGTCAGTCTCTAAATGCCCTTTGTATTTATTCAAACCCCTCCTTGGGAGGGTATTTACATACATATAAATTTCCCTGTTCTTTTGCCAGCTCAAAAAGTCCTTAGCTTTAGAAACATTCAGACTTTTACTTAATACCAATTTAAAATTATTTTTATATAAGTTTATGATCAGAGGCTGCCTCATGAATTAGGTGCCAGTCATATTTTTCAAGTTATGGGATCTTCAATATCTATATGAAAAAACAAGAAGCTTTAAATTATTAAAATGTGCAAATTAACCTTCTAATTTAATATATTTTAATTTAAGCATAAATTTTACAGTATGATTTGGGAGGTATTACTTGGGAACAGATGTGTATTTTGATTTTCTAGGAATGTGTCAGTTCTACTGTACATAGCTGTACATAGTTCTACTGATTAATAGGTGTTTTCCCATTCAGCAGTGGAGCTTCTTGGTTTCTTTGGTCATACCTATATAAATAGTTTTCATGCAGGCAGAAACAGTATTTTTACTCCCTTGATATAACAGATTTATGATTTTGTGTGTTATAAAGCACCTGTGTTTGAGAATTTTTCAGATTTGGATGCATGATTACTCTCTTTAGTTCATCTTCCTGACCCTCCCTTGTGCTCCTGCTTGAAAGGATCATAGATGTCATGGTCTTGGCATTAAATCAACATTATCCCTCAAGTAAACTTTTGTAGTCCATATATTTGTATTTTAGACAGGTTTTAAATAGCCACGTTTTCCAGGAATCTTCAGCAAAACCAGACATATGTGCTATTTACCTTTTAAAATAAATCTGTTCACCTCTTCTCTGCTTTTCCTTAGGGAGAGCCTTCTGAAAAAGGGGACAAAGGAGACCCAGTAAGTATAGCACGTTTGAGCTGCTGTGAATAATGTATATTTGTGATTACTGTCATACCATATTCATTCTGTAATTCTTTTCTTTGTGGACATTCATTAGATGCAGGGATTATGTGGGATAGTATATGTATTGTCTCCTTACATGTGCATCAAGGTCTTCCAAGTTACAAATAAAAACAGAGGTGCCCTGTTTTTCAGCATTTCTGATGCTAGTACTGTCCTCACAAACTGAGTTTGGAGCACATGCTTTTTTTTATTCCCTGAAAATTCTTTCTTTCAGCTTTTTCAGAAAGTTTTATGTGGCCTGATCTGCACTATTTGGATGCCACTAGTGTGGCATTTAACATCAGGCTGTTCTCATATAGGCTGTTCTCTTTATGTGTGCATAACTCTTTTCTTATTTTGAGGCAAATTTTCGGAACACTCATTCTGTAAGAGTCTCTTTACCTATGTTAGGTATTTATAATTAATTATTGTCCTCTCTTATGATATTTGACAGAAGCTAGTTATGCTTTTTAATATAAAACTAAAGGTTGCTGAGATATTTGTGTTTAACATATAATAATAATCAGTATAAGTCCTACTGTAGTAATGTGTGGGTTTGGAGGTGAATACTGGGTACCAGAAGAGATGCAGTGGTGAAGAGTAGCCTTTTGACTGGAAATGCTCTTAAGGAAATGGGGTGTTTTCAAACATTTTTCCTTTAAAACATTGGGAAAACTTGTTAAAAAAATAAGGTGCTATATCTTTCAGAGTTTGCAAAAGGCATCAGAAATTATTTAATATTTTCTCAATATTTAAGTTTGCAAACTGTATTACAATATTTTAAGGTAGCAAATTAAACTCTTAATTGGTCCTGCTTAAATTTCTAACTTCTTATAGTTGTATTTACTGTTTTCAGGGAGAGACTGGAATGGAGGGATCAAAAGGAAATAAGGTATTTTTGGACTTGTACATACTGTATACGTTGCAAGTGTACATAGCTGATACTGGGATATATAGCAGCAGTAAACTTGGATTTTTTTGTTTTCCCAAACAAAATCATTAGGGTGAAATGGGAGACCCTGGACCACCTGGTCTTGTTGGAAATCCAGGATCAAAGGTAGGTGAAAGTTATTTCATAACAATTACAGTTGCATATATAATTACATACAAATCCAATAACAGTTGCATTCTATGCTGTTATATAGGAGGATTCTGAAGCTATCAAATCTTTAGCTAGTATTAATGGGCAAAGAATACAAATTGTTTATATCAAAAGTTTGTGCATGGATCATGGCTATTTTACATAAAATTTATGTTTTACATGAAGTTCTTGTTGCACTCAGTGTCACACAGAAAGGAATATTCAAGCAACACTCAGGTGTTATTTTGTCCCTTGAGAATATAAGCACCCATTTTGCAATTAGAAATCCTCTGGTGGCTGGGTGTATTCTCTTTATGCCTTAGTGAGGCAAGGAGTAACCACTGCCAGTACTTGAGTAGCTCCTTTGTTCAATCCTATGAGACAGCAGGTAATGTTAAAGCTGTCATGGCCTGGCTTTGAGTCTGTCCTCATAGGCAAACCTCTGGAAGTGTGGACTGGATGAGTGGACAGCGAGGTGGTTTCAGAACTGGCTGAACAGCAGATCCCAGAGGCTCATAATCATGGCACAGGGTCTAGTTGGGGGCCTGTCACTGGTGGTGTCCACCAGGGTTCAGTACTGGGCCCAGTCTTGCTGAGTTGGTTCATCAAGGACGTGGATGAAGGAGCAGAGGCCTCCTCAGCAAGTTCCCTACAACACAAAATCTGGGAGGAGCAGCCAATACCCCAGAGGGCTGTACAGCCCTTCAGAGGGATCAGGACAGGGTCCAGAGATGGGCAGAGAAGGTCTGAAACTGAACAGAGGAAAGTGCAGGGTCCTGTACCTGGGGAGGAATAACCAACCATAGGGGGCAACTTGCTGGAAAGAGCTCTTTGGAGAAGGACCTGCAGATCCTGGTGGACAACACCATAAGCCAGCTGAGTCCTTGTGGGCAAGAAGGCCAGTGGTGTCCTGGGGTGCATTAGGAAAAGCATGGTCAGTAGGGTGAGGCAGGTGATCTTGCCCTTCTAATCAGCCCTGGTGAGGCACATCTGGAGTGCTGTGTCCAGCTCTGGGCTCCTCAGTACAAGAGGGACATGGAGCTCCTGGAGTGGGTCCAGTGGAGAGCAGGAAAGATGATGAAGGGATTCGAGCATCTCTCTTGCAAGGAAAGGCTGGGGGACCTGTACCTGTTCAACTTTGAGAAAAAGTCAACTGGAAGGAGACCTCATCACTGCCTCTCAGTATCTAAACAGTGCTGTTGAGGTTTCCAGGCTTTTCCCAGTGGTGCCAAGCAATCGGACAAGAGGGCATGGAGCAGAAACTGATAACCAGGAAGTTACACCTGAACATGAGGAAGAACTTCTTTACTGTGTGGGTGACTGAGCAACGGAACAAATTGCCCAGGGTGGTTGTGGAGTCTCCCTCACTGGAAGAAACTGCAATATGCTCTAGAATGACCCTGCTTGAGCAGGAAGGTTGAACCAGATAACCCATTCTACAATGGGTTGCTTCCAACTTCACCCATTCTACAGTTGTGTGATTCTGTGAAGAAAGTAACTGAAGCACAAATGTTCCTGAGAATCTCTTGTGATGCCTTGAATTGTATCAAACACAGATAGAATTAGAAACTATTAAATCTAACTGCCACTCAACACTATTCGTGTTGGATAGTGTCTGAATTTTAAATCATTAAAAGAAGGCCCAGTGAGAATGGATGTGGCTATAGACGCCACAAAATTGTTGTCTTAAAAATGATTTTTGAAATCTTGATCTATTCTTTTGTTATTTCTTTCCCTCTAGGTATTCTCTTTTATTTATTTGTATTTGCTTTATATACGTACTTTGGATTTTGTATATATCAGACTACAAGACTTCTTGAACTAAATGTTGAGTAAGGGAGAATGAGCAAACTCTCTACTTCATACTCCATGTGGAAGATAATGCCTGATGTTTTAATATATAAGAATGCTTTACACCATATTACAGTAGGTGATTGACTTTTACCTCAGGTGTGTATTAATTATATCATTTCACAGGGACTGCAAGGCCCTCCAGGACCTGTTGGACCCCGGGGACTGCCAGGAGAAGTTGTATGTATTGTGCCATTTCTCTAGCTGTAGCTGTGATGCAAGAGCAGTTAGCCAGTGAAGCAGTGCCACACAAGTTACCATAGCTGCTCGTTTTGTGGGTGGTACTGTAGCTATCAGGTGTTGAAGCACAGTAGGATGAGATGCCTCCCTCAACAGGCCATTTTCTGGAGTCTCAGTAAACCATCTATATCGTGCTTCTGGCACTGTTTGACAGCCTGGAGTGGATCTGGTCACTGAAATAAGAGCTTAATAAAAGCTGATAAGCTTTTACCCTTCTTGAGTCTCTCTCCCTTGTTCCCCTGTTAGTGTTATGTTCATTCCCTGTTAGTGTTATGTACATTCCCATGGCTTCCCATTCCAGCTGGGAGATCATTGCTTGGCTGAGATGGTTAAGCAACGAGTTGTCTTGGTTTGTGTTGTGCAGCTGCTCACAGTTACCAGGCACAGATGTTGCTGGGCAAGGCTCCCTGAGATGTATTGGGCTTGTGGGTGCGACACTGGTGGGTTGGGAGTGTCAAGCAGTGGTACTTCTCAGCAGAGGTGGAATGTTCCTGTAGTCATTGTGCTTTTGGGTGCTCCACATTCAGGTCTACCAGCTGATTGGGCAAGGTGATGGGAGTGTCCTTCACAGGGGTTTAGTGTCCCTGTAACAGTTATGCCACTGGGCAACAGCCTGATGAGCCTCCTGGCTGGTTGGGATTTCTCAGACTGGTAGGCACCTACCCCAAGATCCAGCACACTTGTAACCCTTGTGCCTCTGGGAAGAGCAAGGGTAAAATATCAACCCGGTCTGGATTCTCTAGGAAACATCTTAAACTATTAATCACCATTATACTAAACTTGAAAGTACCCTGGGCATTTGATTTGACACCCACATATAGCAGAAGCCTCTCCTGGGCCAGTGGCTGCCTGTCTCCCTCCCAAATTATGGCACAATCTTTCTTTCAGCATGCAACTATCTTCTGCCTAATTCCCTGTGTTTTAGTCCACAACACTAGTGATGTCATATAACCTAACAAGTGGCACCTACCCCCTCCTCTTTGTTCTTGTACCTCCCTTCTTCCATAAAATGGTTTTTAAATAGCATTTTGGAGGTAAGAGTGGTTAGATCTGAGAAGTGGATCAAGAAAAGCAGACAATAAAAAGCTTAGCTTTAGCCTAGTAGTTCAGCCACTCACTTGAAAAGGACTGGGATTTCGATCATTTCTCTGTGTGTGGTTTTGGTTTTTATTTTTTTTCTACCAACAGAAGCAGCTAGAAGAGGGTGTTGCTGCATTTTGTCCTAGGACTTTTCCCACATGCCCTGAGACTACATTGTGGAAGAAGATTCTTATTTTGAATAGACTCTTAAGCCATATGCTTCATTAATATTAAAATACCCTTTTGAGTGGTACAGAACTGGCAGACTTTTTAATTGTGACTTGTTAAAAGTCTTATGGATATAAGCAAGGTGACCAGTAGAATACAGCATCTCTAGCTCTGGACAAGGGAAAAAAACACTAGTATTTACATTTGTATGTAGTCATTTTATACTGTGTTGCTTATTGGCCATTTTATTATAGCTCATTTTCCTATTCAGTTGAGGCATGTTTTTCAGTTGTGTCTGATTTACCTGTCATCTATTCAAAAGTTTGTAAGCCTTATCTGCTGTGCTTCTTTTTATGTATAAATCACCAATCCTACTGTGAAAGATAGCAAAATACTCGTTTCTCTCTTGCTTGTGTTGCCATCATCCCATTTGAATTCATAATTGCTACTTTTGAAAGTGCTGTTCCGATGGATCTTTGATCAAGAGAATATTATGAACAGATAAATATTATTTATAATATATGTAAGTCCTCAGTATAGATGATCCTGAAGACTCCTATCTGTGCACACAATTCTAGCATGTAAAAACATCCATTTAAATGTATTATAGGACATTGTGCATAGCTATAAGCTCCTTGGTTTTTTATCTTCTTAAGATGAAACATTATAGATTAAAAAATATAATAAATCATTTTAGGCAGTATGATGAAAATTCTGAAAGTTTGAAAAATTGTTTTACATTAACTTACATTTTCAGTCATCTAGCAGATAAGGATTACTTCTTTTCCTGAGAAACCACTTGAGCTTGGTCCAACCAAAAAAAATAAACTTGGGAAATCCTTAGAAAAGGAGAGAAGAGGGGCTGTATGTATTTAATGCCAATATCAAAAGTGGATAGGGTAGGCCATGATCAGTAAGCATAAATTTCCATTTCTGTAAAGATTTTGTGTTGGTATAAGCAGAATATTCTTCATTAGGGTACTTTCTTTCTTATGCTTTTAGTTTGAATGACTGGGTGAAATGAGTAGCTGTCTGTCTGTATTAAGTACAGAATGCAGCAGAGAAAGCAAACACAGCTGCTGAACATTCACTACTGGCATGAAAATGTTGTCATCTGTCATATGTCAGTGTGCACAAAACTGTGTTTTACACTGTAAAGAAAAATTAAAACAATATGTGTTTCCTTGTCTTTTTCTTAGAGAGTTCATTTTTCAGTCCTGCTTAAATTTCATACTTAGATTTTACTGTTCAGTTTGGGCAATTTTATACTTTACTGTGAAAATTACTTGTATTCTTAACAAAATGCTTGACTAAATAGTTGGTTGAATAACATTGAAGGGTCATGGAAAAAGTTTTCTGTATTTGTTGCAGTACAGTGAGAGAACCCAATTAAGCCTTACTTATTATTTAATAGTTTCTATTTAGATTTTAATCTTTTTCATTTATCTTCATTTCTCTGCATTTATAAAAATCCTTCATTAAACGGACAAGGGAAAATACTGAAATTAAAATCAAAATGTGACAGATGATAAGACTTAGACAAAAGAAAGACTGGAACATACTTGATTTACTGAAAACATTTGACTGTCCATTACATATCTAAAACATTTAAAGGGATTTGTTGGATTAACTAATGTGAAGGAGTAGGAATTAATTGAGGTTTTTAAGATACCAGTTTGAATAATTAACTAGTACAGGAAATCATGCAGCCTTCCATGGGCAAAAAAGATGAGACACTTACTTAAAATTCAAATTTTTATGTACTACTGCTTCCCTTGAAAAAAACATATTATTTTCAAGATTTGGAATTACTTTGAAATAGAAGAAATAAACCTTTTGGTCTGTGCCTGATAGGGTCCAGAAAATAATACTCCCCTGATAGGGTCCAGAAAATAATCTTGATTATTACATTTTAACTTAAAGAAAAATGATTTATATATTTAGTTAAGGAAGCATTCATTAACTTATAGTCTTTAGCATTTGGGGTCAATACTAATAATGCACAGTAAATATTCCAGTGTAAACTAATTTTCATCTGTATTTTTACACAACCATTAAGGGAATAGCTATAAAAATGTACCATTATATTTTTATTAATTCCAGGGCTTACAAGGAGATCCTGGGGTACCAGGAAACCCAGGAATTAAAGGAGACAAGGTATGTTTTAAGTGTTTTTAATTAAGTTTGATATGTTACAGCATTTTAAATTTTCACTTCAAGAGTAACCTTCCATTTTCCTGTAGTGCATCTGTGAGGCTGCTGTGTGGAGTGATTTTTAAATGTACCAGCAGCAACCCCCTGTGTCTTGGAGAAGAAACATCTCTGCATTTGGAGATGGTTCAGGCCAGTTTGGCAACCTAGTTGCTCTTAGATGAATAATTTAAGTAATATTTCAAAGAGATTGGACTGTGCCCTTACATTAAATCTGTGTTGTGCAGAAATGTCACTTCAGGTCCTGACTACAGAACAACCTTTTCAGGATAGTGTTCTACCCAGACTAATGTGTAAAATCCCACTTCACAGTCAGACATATTCATCTTGGCAGAGCTCTAGGGCAGCTACATTTGCTCAGATGTGAGCCAAGGGTGGATCTCCTGAGGACATTGTGTTTTGCTATGTAGAAATCCCTTAGTTAGAATTCAGCTGCATCAGCAAGAGCTAAAAATTATGTGTGTATATACTGAATGTAAAGAAGGAGAAAAAAGAGGATATACAGGTGTGCTCTGAGCTATGTGATGTGTTGTGGTATTTATACACTATGGGGTACAAGGGAAACCAATAAACTCCAGTCTGAAGAAGTGAGCTGAAAGAAAGCCAGAGAAAATAACTGGAACAAGGACAAAAATGTACTCATCTTGCAAAATGGGAAGTGGTGGATTCAGAAGGAATCACAGAGGATGTTGCAGGAGCCTGCAAGAGACAAGAGGACAGCATAACAAAAGGCACATTTTTACTGCGTAAGCAGCAGAGTTTAGCAATGTGGAACAAGAGACTCTGCATGTATTGAAGTAAGAGCAGAGGTGTAAAGAGGAATACACTGAAGACCCCAGGTTTAGCACTAGTGGTTGATAGCTGGGGAGAGACAGCTGTTGTTTCAGCTGTTGCTATGAATTAGTTGGCAGGGTTTAATGACAACCTGCATATTAGGAGCCTGGGGAACAAGAAATGTAGATGAGATGCATTGCAAGCATGGAAAACCAAGAGAATGTTAGTTATTACTAATGGTTATATGAGCCATGTCTCCAATTCTGTAACTTTTTGATGGAAGATATGAGGGTATTTTTTCTTCTGTCTTCTCAAAGTACTGGCACTTTCTTTGATAAACTTGAAAATATTTCGAGTTTTTTCATAGGGGAACATTCTCACATTTCAATTAGTGATTAAAATTTATTTTGTAGGGTGACCCTGGTGGAATTATGGGACCACCTGGACATCCAGGTCCAAAAGGTGATATGGGGCCTCCTGGACCAAGTCTACCTGGAACACCAGTAAGTCCATAATCTGACTTTTGACTTTATTTTCTGCAGGAGCAACTGGGAAATAATTCTCACTGTGCAATGAAACAAATAAAAAAATGGTTTGTGTTGGAAAATACTTTAAAGTTCAAATCCCCTGCTGTGGACAGGGACATCTCCCACTAGGGCAGGTTGTTCAAAGCCTCATCCAACTTGGCCTTGAACACTTCCAGGGATGAGGCATCCACAACTTTTCTAAGCAACCTGTTCCAGTGCCTCCACCCTCACTGTAAAGAATTTCTTCCTAATACCTAATCAAAACCTTGTCCCTTCCAGTTTAAAACCACAAAACAAATATTTTTTATTGTAATTTCAAAATCAAAATACATTTTACAGTGGTATTATAAGTGCACTAAAATATAGTCTAGAAATAGTGTAAGTATCACATATGATCCTAGTGACACTGGCACTAACAAGGAAGACATGTAAACTTGTTATAGTTTATTTCTAAGGGCTGGCTGATTTTGGCCATTAAATTAATCTAGTCTCTTGGATTTCAAAACATAACTTGTTTTTTTTTCTTGGTTTTTTCCTGTTTTGTTTTTTTTTGGGTTTCTTTTAGGGTCCCACTGGTGTTCCTGGAAACCCAGGTCCAAGGGGGCCAAAGGTAATGCTAAATACATTTCTATTTCTAAAAATATTGTAAAATTTTATTTTATTTTAAAAGATAATATGATAGCTAACATTTTCAGATCTGTTCTAATGGAAAGCCTTGTACCTTTCACAGGGAGAAAGAGGACTACCTGGTGTACAGGGAGCACCTGGGGAGATGGGGCCCCCTGGAATAGGCCTTCAGGGATCACCAGTAAGTAAACCAACACCCAGAATTTGGGCTTCTTGCTGTCCATCACTGAGCAACTGCAATAGGCAAACAAAGCATGATAAAAAGCCATGAACTCCCTTCTGGCCTCACTCCCAATTCCCAGTTTGCTTCAAGGGTTGCTCTGCAGTTTAAATTCAAACATGAAGCAAGTTGACTCAGACATCTAAAGCGTTCAGAGTAGATAATTTGTACAGCAATAACTGTTTTAGTTACTCAGCTTGTTTCCTGGATTTTTTTTCTTTTTAATGCCTTTAAATAAAGCCACCTGCAGTGCCTTCAGAGTATTCAGTGAAAAAAATTTGCTGATGTTGATGGTGTACCTGGTAGGTGGTGTATGTTATTGCAGAAGTTTTGCTCCAGTGACTGAGGCAATCTTTCTTCAGTCGACCAATTCAGTTTATGGACAGTGCTCTGGTATAAAAGGAAAATATTTGTGGAAGGTGGCTAGGCCACCTTCCACAAATAGGTCGATTAAGACATTCAGGGTTGAATGTCTAAAGTAATATTACTTAAAGATTTTTACTTACTTAAATTACTTAAAATACATAATTTTTTCAGTTACAATATTTTCAAATCTGAATTTTAAAAATTACCCATTTATATCTAAATTATCTGGTTTTATTCGAGTGTTCATTGGCTTTTTTAATGAATCTTCTTGCTAAATACCAAGTTTCACCACATATCATTAATTTTTGGAAATGCTTACCCTAAAAAAATTTCGCAAAGTCATTCGCAAAGTCTTGAGGTCTCTTAAATTTGGCAAAATTACATGTGGATTTAAACCAAACTTTAAAGTAAGCCTTTCTCAAAGTGAAAACTGCATAAATATCTCACATTCAGCATTTTTAAATGAAGTTCATCTCCTTTATCCCAGAAAGTGTAACTACTGATTATTTGGAGTTTTCTTACAGGGTCCTATAGGTCCAACTGGATCAGCAGGTGTGCAGGTAGGATATAAGTTTTCTCTTTAATACAAAAAGCCTTGAGTTTAAGAATTTTGCAGGAAAGATATTCTTATATCCTAAATGACCTTTCATGCTCTTAGGGCCCTAGGGGACCTCCAGGATTACCAGGAGTTCCAGGTACCCCTGGTATTAATGTAAGTGACAGTTTTATATATATACAGGAAAAAGTAATGTGTACCTCATCAATGATTTAAGGCCATCAAGTTTTCCATTTGTTTCTAGGGCACTCCAGGAAGAGATGGGAAGCCAGGACTACCAGGCCCTCCAGGTGATCCTGTACGTACACAGGGAAAGCTTTTGCATTTGTTTTGGTGCCAATATTTTAAATTTATATGAGGTGAAATAGTATAGCAAGTCTAGAAGAACCAGTGATATGAAGATAAAGTAGAAGTACTTACTTGGGAAAGACAGGAGAACAGCCATGTTATGTACTTGGCCTCAATAAAACCGAGACTGTCTTCATGACGTTTCTTTAAGCAAGAAAAAAATGCTTGGAATTAGTTACCATGTAGTTAATGCTTATCAAAAATCATGGATCTGAGTGTCACTTAGCAGATTATTGTCAGACTTGGAAAGAGAGGTCTCTCCCATGCTCAGTTCTTGTCAGTGATTTAATTTGCTTTGGGTAAGTAGATAAAGCCCTGAAATTGGAGTGGGAAAGATTGCTTGCTTTTTGAAGATGTAATCAAAATTCAGAGGCTGTCTGAAGTCAACATGATTTAACTCGAGACAGATGAGGATAAAGTGCTTAATAAGGAAAACCAAAATCCATAAGTAGAATAAGTCTGGAAGGCACAGTGCATTGTAAACTAAATGGAAGTAAAATATTAGATGTTGCTATTAAACCGAGAGGTTTAAATGGTAAAACTCACAAACAGGATAATTGCTGCCTTTTGCTCTCTTGAAATACTCTTCTCTTTGGAAAAAAACATGTTTTTCAAGGAAGATGTAGCAAGCAGGAGTGAATCTGGAGAATTAAGGCCATTTTAACACTTTCAAAATCCCAGCACAAATCATACACTTATTCAGAGATCAACACACGGGTTTATGGCTCTGGACAGTGTTTGCAGTCAGGCTGGACTTGCCTTACACCCAGAGCAGGGGAGCTGTGTGGCACAGACACAGCTGGTTTGCTCTCATACATGTGTGCCCCTTGCAGCTGGGGTTAGGACCCTCCCACACCGAAGGGTTGGGGTTCTGTGCCATGCATTGATAGAGCAGCTAAAGTGAGAACATTAGAAAAGAGGGGAGACTGGGGAAAATACAGTTCTAGTCCAGTAGGAAGACCAACAGGTGATATGGTAATAGCCTGCCTAGCTGAAAAATGTCATAAGGAGAAGGGTGAAAAGTCAGGCCATGTAGGTTTTTGTTTTCAAGTCTTGTCACAAGTCTTTAAGAGCAGCTGATCCTGTCTATGTACAGTTTACCTCTGTGCAGAGGAGGGACTCACACCTTACATAATTATGTCCTCAAGTTGTGCTTAGGTGGTGTTGTCTCACCCTAAAAAGCAACTTGACATGCTTTCAAAGGTGGTTATGCCACCCTATAGGTATTAATTATATTTCTGGTTAATTATATTCAGCAGTGTGTCTCCTGAGCTGATCTTTGACACTCATTGTTATTAACTGACAGCCTTTGGAATATGCTAAAAAAAGTGCTGATATTTTGTTTTTCTTCTTCAAAATGGAAAGAATTGAAACAGGCTGAACAAAAAAAAAGTTACCTTATTTTGAATGTGTCTAATTTTATAGTATGCCCAGGATTGATATGATTTTAGATTTAGGAATTGCCAGACAAAATAAGAATTAGTAATTGGAGAGTCTGTGAATGAAGCTGATGACAACCAGGGCAATGAGTTTTTAACAGAGAGTCTTTAAATACAAATTTAATGGCAGGTCTTGGAAATCTGGGATCTGTTTCAGTACAGTATAGATCCACTGACTGATCTTTAAATGGCTCAGCTTTGGAATTGGTAGCAATTTAGCAGTGGCACCAAGGAGTTACACACTAATGATTAATGTTTAAAGTCAGGATAAAATATTACATATGTTGCTTTTGTTGCTGTAGCTGGATTATTTCCAGTATCTGAGCTAATTTATTGAAGTTAGCTTTGGCATCTCCAGAATATGTGCTACAGTTGACAGTAGAGTGAAAGCCTAGGAGAAAGGAGGAGGAAAACAATTGAAGATAATCAGGTGAGAATACAAGACATTCCAGTAGCATTAAGCTGTTGCTGATGGGCTACAAAAACAATATTAGTATGTTCAGGATTTATCCTGTTGTCATAGTTTGAGACATTTAATTGCATTTATAGTTAAGAATTACAATTGATAGGTTAGATAGACTGTAATATTTAACTCTATCTGAAAACCTGTTTTTTCTTTTGAGTTTTCATTAAAAAGGAGATTGAACCAGCATATACATGTAGTCATCTCTATGTGTAACAATATGAAGTTTAGAAGCAATGAAAACACATCAGAATTAGTAGTGCTTTGTAAAACATTAACTGCAGATGCCTTTTTTAATTTCAGGTTGCACTTCCACTTGTGGGAGACATGGGTGCTATACTGAAGGTAAATTTTTCAGATATTAAATGTCTTTTTTTGCTATAAACATGCTTTTTAAACAAACACGTGGACTTGAGAGCTTCTGTAAGTTCAGTTCTGACTTACAGGGCTAGCCTAAAATAGTATTGTGCATTTTTTTATTATTGTTTTCTTTTAAAAAATACTCAAGAAATATATTTTATAGAAATTTTGCAAAAGAGTGTTTGAACAGCAAGTGGAGTGGTGCCTATTCAGCACATCCAGCCCACAGTATGAATTGCTACAAATATACCCTTTTCTCCACTTTACTTCATAGCATTAATTTCAGTAATATACCAAGTGGGGAAAATAGTCTAGAATTTCTAAGATATTATTTTGAAAAATAATGAAATTTGGAGTGTTCTGCAATATTCCCAAATGAAAATTGGGCTCAGGAGTATTTCACTATTAAAAGCACTCATCATTTCTCCTGTCCTTTATTAATACATGTACTTATTGACTTTCTCATTTCCAAATCTGATTTTCTTTTAGTTTTTCTTTTAGTTTGTAATTGTACTGTCTCTCTGCTGTGCATGCTCTTCTTGTCAGAGCTGTCTCTCTTGCTGCTTCTTTATGCTTCATTCTTCATTTCTCCATGTTTTGTGGTTAGCACTTCTATATGACTGTAATTTAGCTGGCAAATACCTCTCAGCAATGCAGGGGTCATTTACTTTTAAACAACTACAGATTTGAAGCTGGAGAGAGTAACAAGTAGCTTTCATCTCCAACTAATCCTTGAAAGGAAGATGCTCAAACCTAAACACAGATGTGTCTGGGGCTATCCAAAATAAAGCTAAAAATGTGTTAGCATGATTTGGGTAGAGAGTGTGAGAGATGGGGAGGAAAGCAAGGAAGTCTCTCTGGACAAGTACATGGTTTAGAAGAGAGCAAGGACTGAAGAGAAGCTTTGGGGTAAAAAGGAGGCCAGGTCAGGAAGGAAGCAGTGTGCATAGATTGGTCTGCATGGATCAGATCTATGTCATAAAAATATTTATTTGTCACTTCATCTGCTGTCTGCTCTACAGGGTGATCCTGGCACAAGAGGTCCTCCAGGCATTCCTGGCAGAGAAGGACCAAAAGTAAGTTTTGAAGAGTGTACATTTCGTTGCTTTGGTTCTTATTAAAAGCAAAAGGACAGATTTTTACCTTTGTGAGACTTGACTTTTTTGTCTGATCTGTATCCCTGTGGCATTGAGCAGCCTAAAAGTTCAAATGATTTTTATGTTTTAGGCCTCTTCATGTGTCAGTTTGCCTTCTGTCTAGGTTGAGTGAGCAAAATAGCCTGAGTTGAGTCTCAGGCCTGGATAGCTTTTCTGTGTCATGCCTCCATTAAAGCTGGCTGGGATCTGGCTGCCCAGCAGTGCTTTGCTGTCTACAGACTCATTTTAGGTGAGTCAGTCACACGAGAATCCTGCAGTGAAGAGGCAATTTCCCATGTGTCCTTCAAGTGTGCAACACAGCTGGCAAAGCCAGCCTGTGCCTTTTCCCCCTGTTCCCATGGGAGCAGCACAGCCATTTCCCTGGGACTTGAAGTGTCACTGACATCAAAATCCTGCCTCACTGGAATCAGATGAAAAGCCACATGGTTGGACATACAGATATCTCCTATCATTGAGACTAATTCCATGGAAGTGAACTTTCTCCAGTTCAGCAAGCATTCAAGCTCTTTGGTGGTAATGTCTCCATCTTAAGGTCTTTTGAGTATTTTGCCTCCTAGGAACAAACCACTCATTTCCTCTCACCGTGCTGGGAGATATATTTGAAATCTTTCAGATAGTTTTGAGCCTTTGCTTTTTGTTTTAGGCACTATGGGCACCATGCTAACATATATTGAATGTATATAAAATGCCCTACAGAGCATGAAGTTTGACGTTCTCTGATAAAAAAATATTTGTTTGAATGTTATGTTTTCATAGGGAAGCAAAGGTGAACGTGGATTTCCTGGGCTTGTGGGGGAGAAGGGCGATGAGGTAAAATTATTTTGTTTCTACAGTGATAGCATTCTTATCTGAACCTGTGTAAAGACATAGACTGAAAATGAAATGCACAGAATGTTATTTAGTTCTTTAAAACTGCTGAGATAATAATGTAGTGCTATAAATAGCCCTTGATTCTGATTTTTCAATAGGATTGGATATTATGATTCAGTTAAATAACATCAATTTGATTTTCATCAGTGAATTTTTGCTCATTTGTATATTTTAAAGCCTCACATGCATTTACATGCTAATTTTTAAGGATATAGGATGCAGCAAAAAATAGGCTAATGCCAAATATTTTCAGAAAATACTTTGTGTCTATGACATATTTGCTTTCATTTTGTTAGTTCCCCTTTAGAATTCACTTTTGAAAATTTTCCATTAAGGAAATAATCTGATGGGAACAGTAATAGCAGCAACAACTATTAAGTGGAAACCGGAAAATATTTGAGTAGGCTGAATTTAAAGTATTTACAATATTTTGCATCTTATATTGCATTCTTAGAGTTATTTTTATGTCTTTATGGAGAAGGAAAAAAAGCCAAATGACTTGTCGTGCCAAATCCAAAATAGCTGCTGTAGCTTTCATTTTCAATTGAAATATTTGCAGTTAACATTTCAAGAGAGAGCAATATCAGTAAAAAAAAAAAAAAAAAAAGAACATCACCACAACAGAAGCTATTAAGCAAATGAGTCTGGATAAATAAATGAATTTCTTAGCAGCCTTGGCCACCTGAGGAGTTAAAATAAGTAGCCTGTTAAAAAGTATGTGGTGAGCACTTTGAAAGGCCAAACTACTTAAGTGGGATTAAACACCTACTACTCTCTTTTAATTTACGAGTGCTGGTTACAAGACACAGAACCTGGAAAATACAAAAGGAATTTAGAGTGTATTGATTTGAGGGGTTTGTAGTTCTTTTTAAGCATTTCCCATTTCTTTGGCACTAAGGCTATGATATCTTAAGAATTTGTAAAGAGTAGAATAAGATAGTAGTTTTCCAAAAAAAAAAGTGTTTATCAGGATCCTTGGCTTACAAAAATACACAGTTATATGTGGAAAAAAAAAAAGATGCAGCTCCTGCTACTGTTTTGCCCCAGAATTTAGCATCTTGTCAGCCTAAACTATCATGCTTATTTTTTTCTTTGGTTTTATATAATATATTTAGAGCTCATCACATATATATTTTACATATATATTACATATCTATTTGGTTTTAGATGATAGATAGAGCTCACACCTCATGTGCCTCCTGAGGTGGAATTCAGAACATATTCCCTAAAAGGATGGGGCAGCCAAAAGCAAATTTCCTTCAGAATTTTGCATAAAAAATAAATGGGAAAGTAACACATACTTTTTGTGCCATATAGGATACCTCTCTACCTCTAGTCAACCCTAGGAGGAATGAGGCATTAGCAAAACAATTTTGACAATTCAAATGCTATTAAACAGATGAGATATAAATAAGATATTGCAGGGAATTCAGAAGGTAATGAGGTAACAGCAAGTTTATAACTGGCAGATTTTTTAAAGGATTCTAGAGAAAATTCATTGTATATTTTTCATTAATGCTGTGTTAATAGGTTCATTATTCATATGTTTCTTCACCTTTTGAGAGCTGGTGAGCTGCCTTAGCTCTGATATTTTCAGTGTTTTGCAGCAGATTTTGATTATGACATGGTGAGGGTGCAAATGAATCTTTTTTTCAGAAACATGTATGAAAACATTTTAAAAGTAACTTCTTTTACAAATTTCAATATTTTTATTTTGATCATTTTTTTGGAATGGGAAGAAATGGGAAGAAATGGGAAGAAAGATGGAGAAGCCTACCTGAAGCCCTTTGAAATATGCTCATTAACTTCCATATGCTTTCCAATCACCCTTTAATCTTTGTTGAACTTGTTATCTTCATTTTCAAAGCACTTCTTCTTTTTCAGGGGAAGGTTTTTTTAATATCAGTAGTAAGAATTATGGAAGATGTTCCTTTGGTTTCCTATTAATTTTTCATGTAAATGTACCATCAGAGTGAAGGAGTTCAAAAGGAGCAGAGAGCACATTAGCAGTTACCTTGCCACTCTGAAAAGCTGCAGAAGTGGATCAATGCCCTCTGTGTGTAGGAGCAAGAAAGGAAAATCAATGTCTCTCCGTCTCTACATCTTTGCTGATTTATTTCTCTCCAAAGTTTTTCCCTCAGTCTCTCCCTCAGAGCACCTATTTCAGGGTTCCTGACCTCTGTGGCTTTCTGGGCTGCCTCCTTAGCTATTCCTTCTTAACCACTGCATTTCAAATGAGAAATAGGCCTTTTCTGAGGGGATTTTTCTTGTCAGAGGATGGACAGATGAAATCAATCACTGCTTGGAAGAATCTGTTTCTCTTTGTGGGTTATATGGAGAACCACGAATGTTAGTTCTCATTAGTACATCACTTTTACATGTCTAAAATTGCACCTGAGCCTGGTGTGGCAGAGGAAAGATGCTCAGTGGCATCTATCCACTGTAGTGAATTGCACAGCTGTGTGTTTAGTAAGTGGATACTGGAGTGCATTGATTTTCAGACAGTCAAACAGAATACAAGCAGGAAAGTAGATCATTAAATACTATGTAAAATGTCATGTTCAATTACCAAAAAGGCAAACCAAAAATGAGGCAGAAAGTATCATTTCATTTAGATAACATCAGGTAATATTGAGAAGCCTGAGTAAATATCTTCTCACCAGAAAAAAAAATAAAGCCTTTTAATAAAAGAAAATAGAAAATTAATCTCTAAGGAAAAACTTGACGTGTCCTTATCTGCACAACTAAAGACAAAACTATTCACAAAATATAGGCTGAAAATGTGAAAAGTTGAAGGACAAGTGGTGTTTATCACTCAAGAAAGAAGTTGCCTCTAACCTGGTTCAATGATAACCTGGTTCTCTTCCCTACCTGGTGGGGTGATTATTTTTTTAGCCATTACTAAAAATAATGCCTACATTTTAGAAGAAAATGCACTGTAATGAAGGTATAGTACTGCTGGACATGCTGAATATAAGTATTTTTGAAGTATAAGTGGGAGAGGAACTAGACATGTTCTCTTTTAATCTCCAGGGTCTTCAAGGTGCTCCTGGACTGCCAGGTGTATCAGGACCCAGTGGCCCATCTGTGAGTGTGTGGTGTCACCTGTGATCTAATTTATTCCTGTAGGGTTTGCTATAACTGCCTAGGTCTAGTCCATTCTTTTATCTTTTAGGAGAGTAGTAATAAAATCTTACCCATTCTGGCTCTAGTAAAGTAAACTATACTGCTGTTGATGTTACTGAAAATACTATAATTGTCTGGACTCAAAGTTTATGGAACTTAAATAGATTTGAAGTTTTGACATTACTAGAGAATCTGTGAGGTTACATGATTTATGATGTGCAAAATTGCAGTGAAATGTGTATTTTACCCAAGTTAGAGTCATGTTAGTAATAAATTCTAAAAATAATTCCTGCTAATTCAGTCATTCTGAAAAAAAAAACTTAGTGCAAAAACAGAGTAATTACTTGGTTTTACAATTTAAAAGAAAAGAATGAGAAAAAGCTGACAATATTTAAAGACACTGAAATATATCATTAAAATTGTTGATATTACTGGGAAAGGTCCTCTTTGAAATGTTTTCAAATATTCTTTTCTACACATGGGATGGAATCACATTAGTTAGTATGATCATTACTCTTTCCTAAGTTTCATGATAATACTAATACTTCTTTCAAAAATTGTAGCACATTTAAGAAGTTTAATGTGGAATACATAAATTGGCATTTAGCAGTAAAACATAATTCTCAGCTGTATCAAGATGTGCCAGTTAGGGTCACCACATTTAATTGCCAAGGTGAAAATGCAATGATGAACACGAGTTTTACCCTTCAAAGGACTTATCAGGAGGACACAGCTGTTGTATCAAAGAGAACAGAAATATTTAAACCTGAAGGAGAAGTATAGTTAGATTTAAACTACCTCCAAAAAGCATGTTTAAAAACTCAGTCACACTGCAAAAACATTGTGTTTCATTTTTTTCTAACTTATGCAAACAATTCTGCATTGTGCAGGGAGTCCCAGGAAGACCTGGACATCCTGGTCCAGCTGGAGCAAAAGGAGAAAAGGTATTCCTTCTTTTTTAATCTTGGTAAAGGTCTGTGAAGGTTTTGCAATCCCATACACTCTGTTTTAAGGTTTTTTTTAAAAAGTGCAGGAGTGTGACAAGAATGTGGCACACATTTCAAATTTTTGTGTTTCACTACAAGTACTTTCCCTAAGTAGTGCTGTGCATATGGGCTTATATTTTAAAGTGCAGTTCTTGAGCTGTATTTAAGTTGCAGAGAATTTTCTTTAGGCATAACACAATATATAAGGTCTAGGAAAGTGAAAATATGTTTCTGACCTAGAATATGACTAGTGACTTCTTGCTGTGCTTCTCATTGTTTTACCAATATTATATTATAAAGTAGTTCTACAAGCACTGAAAGTTATTGGGTGTTTATTATTCTGAAAAAAAAGTAAGCTTCCTTTATACTTAATTTACGCTCTCTTAGCACTGCTTTTTTCCAAATTTTTTGTGTTCTTTTATCAGGAACTTGATATTATCCATTATAACTAAGAGGTCAAATTAATTTCCTGGGTACCTCAGATCAGAGCAATACAGCAGAGATAAACTTTGCTGCAAAATACTTTCTGGGACAAGTTCTACATTTTGTGTATGAATACAGTTTTTCTTTCAGTAGTACTCTGGAATTTTCCAGGCATAGGACTGCCACATCCACATGTGGGATCCTAATTCCCTACAAAACTTTGGTATGAGTAAGAAAGAAAGCTATTTTGTAAAGCTCTGAAATTATTTCAGTATAAAATTTGGATGAGAGTTGTCTCCTTGCAGATCACAGTAACGAATTTTACCCCACTTATTTTCTTTTCATCTAACTGAATGCAAAACACAAGTCTTTGATAGTTCCTTGTTCACAATTCACACAGGTGGGAATGAAAAGCCCCTGCTCTACAGCTCATGTCTCATCATTCTAAAAGTGCAAGTCAGATGCCTGAAAAGTAATGAAGTAAACTGAAATAAAGCCCCAGTAAATTTCTCCTCCATCCTTCATCTGGGACACACTTGAGAACTGATCACATAATGTGCTTTCTAAAATAACAGGATTTTAATTCCCCATGAAGTTCTTCAAACCACTCTTGGGAGGCTGACAATTTCTAACAATTAGCAGGGCCATTTGGAAATTATCCTAGTATAAATATTGAGTAAGAATTATATTTTTCTGCTGAGCTAATTATTGTCATTGAGCACTTAGCTTGATTTTTGCCACCTTAGTAATTTTAAATTTGTGACTTAAATGTATCACTGACATACATTAAATAAGATTCAAAAAAGCCATTGAAAAATTCTGACTTGTTCCAAATTATACAGTGTATTTATCTGAATTGTAGTGGTGACATTTTGAAAAAATTGTTTGAGAAATTACATGTTGATACTGTTGCAGCTCTCTACTATCCACAGACCCCATGATTCTGCTAGGGGAAAATCTCAGCAGCTATGCTCTTTATAAAATAGGCAATTCAGGACGCAGCAGCAGAACAGGCCAGAGAAACAGGTAGCAATGGATGAATATTGTACAGTAAAAACCAAAAAGATATTAATTATATCTCTTAATGAAGAAGATTCTTTTAAAAAATCTTAATTTATATTCAGTATGTTTCTAAGTAAACTGAATTTCTGAAACTGTAGCTCTTCTTTATTTACATATGAATGATCAACTGAGGACTGGCTTTTGCAAAATAATATACAAAGCATAAAATGAATGTTAACTTTTATCTGCCAGTTGCTTAGAAATTCATATAAACCACTCTTTTTTTTTTTTCTTCCTCTCCCTCCTGGTACATATGAAATGTTTCCCAACCCAGGTTACCACTGTTATTTTGCCATAAGGAAGTTATGGCATATAAAGCAGCAAGTAACTAACAAAATAAAAACTAGTACAAAGTAATGATTCATGCCTTCCCTAAAGCCAAAGCAGGAACATTGCAGGAGAATTTATTCTTGATATTACCTGCTCTTATTGACTGTATCTCTTTTTTATTGTCATTGTGGTCATCATAGCTTGAGTGTGGAATAGATGTGGCCAGTTACAGTAAATGAGTTACATCAATCTCTTGCTGTACTAGGGCAGTGAAGGTTCTCCTGGGAAACCTGGACCACCTGGGCCTCCGGTGAGACATTTTGTTTTATATCTTGAATTTATATTAGGAACAATATGCTTGTGGGTAAAATGTAATGTAATATAAAGAACTGAGTGTTGGTCTAATAAAAGTTAATATTGCAGGAAGGTAACAGTGTCTTTTTTCAAAAGGTTTCCATCATCCCTTTTTTTTCCTTGCAATTCATCACTGAGTAAGTTCAGATCACTAAAACCCTCTAAGAAACCTGCTCAAATTAGTTAACCTTGGTATCCAATATTATTAGATTAAATGGACAGCTTGGATACCTGAGATCAGAGAATCCAGGCGACCTAGTGAAATTCTGTGGAGTTCACTGGACTTTAAGTTAAGTGGAATAGTACCTAACACAAAATTTATTCGGGAGAATTATAATAATAAAAATCAAAATATGATGCACACTGATTTACAGGTTTTTTGGTTTATAATTAAAAAAAGAAGTCCCAAGCAGTGTTGGTGTGTATCTTATGTTCTTCTGCAATCTGGAATCTTTGGCAAGCTGAGAGCAAAAAGGATACCACAGCTTTGATGAGCTACAGGACTTGAACAGGGCAATAGTTCTGCCTCTATAATTCATAAGTGACACTTACTTGGTTTTTATGCTTTAAAGGGTATGCCTTACAATGAAAGAAATGGAATGAGCAGCTTATATAAACTGCAGGTATTTCTCTTTAATGTTAATTGCTTTTTTTTTTCAATCCCCACCCAATTTTAGCCCAACTCAACTTTTAAACTTGCTGTTACAGGGAGGAGTGAGTGTTGCAAGTTATCCAGGCCCACCAGGACCTCCAGTAAGTGCTACCAGAAATCTCATTTCTAGTAGCTGATGACGTGGAAACAGAGGAGGGTTAGTTGCATGGAATTTGATTTTATTTGTGGAAGAGTTAAAAAATAAGGATATGATTGGTATGTAGCATACATACTGTGATTTTATGTTTGCAAGCATTTTAGCCCATTTTGGAGAGTGTTTTATTTTGATTAAATCATTTCATCCTAGCAAGTAAAGGCTGCAGAAATGGTACTATATTTGGTATTGGACTCTTTAGTGAAAGTATTCTTATACTAAAAATGTGTAATTTTGTACTTATAGTTCGTGGAGGCATAGTTTTGTAGTGAACAAAATTTGGTGACAGAAATGAGAAGCTCAGGAATTCTGACCTGAGTTCTGTCACTGATTTCTACATGTAGCTACAGTGCAGGAAAATACGTAAAACTAAGAATTATATTGTGGAAGTAATACAGGGCTGGCTTCTTTCACACTGTGTGCAGCACCTTGCAGCTGGACACTGTTGCTTTGGTGCCATGGAACTAAAGATGCTGTGCACTTATTTACATTCTCCTCTTTTTTAGCACCATAGGCAAGTTCTGTTTTGAGATGATTGTCTCTTTGGTAACCAGGGTTATGGGCTGGCACTGAGCAACAGAGCTGTCTTTCTCTGTATTCTGGAACACTAAAACAAAACCCAAAATATTACTAGGATTTTGCACTAAATTAATCATCTGGGACTGGAATGAATAATGATTCTAAATGCACTGCATTAGCAAAGTATACTCATAATGCAGTCGTTAAAAAAACCCATCTTATCGTGTAACTATTCTTCTTTAAATGTGGCTTGGTTTTTTGGATTTTTTTGCAGGGTCCAAAAGGGGATCCTGGAACAGTGGTATGTATGTATTTTTTGGTTTTGATAGAGAATTTCCCAAGTAGTTTGACACATGGTATTTCTGAAGGACAATAAAAAACCCAAACCAAAACCTCTCAGCAGTGACAGCAAAACATGGAGTTGTAAGACAGTTTTCTAAAACAGTTTAATAATTTGTTTTCAAAAAAATTCACAAAGCCTCTTTTTTTGTTTCACCATAATGTCTGGAAGCTGAATACATCTTTCTCTACCAGCACTAGTTCTGTAATTCTGTATTTCATCTTTCATCAAAATTAAACCATTGAGCCAAATACTCACACAGAGCCTCAGGGAAAAGCTTAATTTGTAAATCAGTAAAATGAAGCATAACAAAATCTGTTTACCTAATAACTGGTTAGTTGTTTTAGTAATCTCAAGTAAAATAATCTGCTGTTGCTTAATCTTCAACATTTCCCATGTTCAGTAAAGAAATTCTAATGTATGCAATATTTTAATTTAAAAAAATTTAAAAACAGGGAGACCCAGGACCAATGGGATTACCTGGACTGGAAGGACTCCCAGGGGAAAAGGTAAGACTTTTAAAAAGAAGGCATGATTTCTTAGTGGCCACTATCTGCAACTAAATGTTTTCTGAAGCCTTGTTTGGTTTATTTTTTGTGTGTAAGTTAATGTTTCTGTGAGAAAAATCTTTGCATACTTATTTATATTTTCCTTTTTTTGCTTTAGCATGGGTGTAAATAATATACTCACTGAGCATAAAATTTCATTTTCTGCAAATGGAAAATTGTGCATAGGAGGCCTTGTGATATTCTTGGTAGAATAATACTATACTTGCTAATGATATAGTTAATATTTTCCTATGTATGGTTTTTGATCTCTCTTGAACATCATCTTATGTTTACAGTCCATTTGTCTGATTCTCAGCCTTTCGCTTTCTAATTGTGGAGGCTGATCATGAATTTAAAGAAAAGCTTTTTATAAAAGCCTAAAGAAGTCAAGATAAAAAAGTATTCATTTCTAAATATAGCAAAGTACAAAACATTTAGCAGAGAAATAAAAGAAAAATCTGTAAATATGTTTTCTGTCAGCAAAACCAGTTTGATATTTGCCATATCTTCTAATTTAGGAAGAAAAAAGTACATTTTTTTGGCAAATTAAATGCTTTTCAGCTTTTTGAATTATGCTATTAAATGACTTCATGCAAAAGTACTTTACTGAAACTTATTTTTCATCGCAAAGAAATGTAAATTAAAAGTTTCCCTCTCAGTATCACTGTGCATTCCTCCTACTTGTTCAGTCAGTGACAAGATCTAAGGTAGGTTTATATACTAGATGCTTAAATTACATGAGATGGTTCTTGCTCTGGAATTTTACAATTTACAAGCAATTAAAGACTAGTCTGATTTCAAAATGAACAAACACAGGGAGACATTACAGATCTAACTGAGACAAAGTGGGGACAGGAATTAAATAAAGGGAATAAGCAATGGATCAGATCATATAAACCAGCTGAGTGAGTGTTTGGCCCTCTCCCAAAGTAGAAATATTGTTTCCTTAACTAAATTTGGTCAAAATTTTATATTTGTGGTGCAAACAAGTGAACAGAATCTCAGAGCCTGACAGTCTCAACAGTATAGTGCATGCTGGGTTTTAATTTGGAGCCATGATGCTCCTCTGTGTAGCAGAATGCCATCTTCTACAGACAACATTGGCTATCATTTCATGATGATTTCATGAACTGCCTTAAGAACTTCATGTCCTCTGGATAAAGTGTCCCCTCCCTCAGCTGTGCTGACAGTGGCTAGTGCAGCTGTGCTGCAAGGCAGACTCTGAAAGGACCAGAATAACCCTGAAAAGGAAAAAAAAAAATGTTACAAGGGAAGTGTGTTAGGCATTTCTAGTTTCACTATCATAGCCAACCTATAGGGAAAATACCACAAGTTCTGGGTCTGGAATAACCACTGGGGCAGAGTGCAGGGCTCCAGAGAGTGTGCCCTGCCTGCTGCAGGCACTCAGGGCTCCCCACTCGGTGTCCCAGAGGTGCAGGTTGTGCTCCTCGCTGGGTGACTGCTGCCAGCCTCCCGAGCAGCACAGGCTGAGTGTGTCCTGTGAGCTGCTTCCTCCAAACACAGGTCAGACATGTAACTTGTCATCTCTTACACTGTGTGTAAGGGAGTGAAGTGTTTCTAATCGACAGCAATATCATCGTGCACCTGAACAAAATGATGAGGATGAGACAAACCACCATTACTTATAAGAATGAAAACTAGAAATCCCAAAACTTCCTGGGGCTGTTATGCAGAACACAACGTGGCTGTAGTTATGTTTACAGAGCTTTAGTGCATCTGCTCCAGGTAACATAAACCCATCTCAGGAAAATACTATCCTGTTAGTATGGCTTCAACAGTGCCAGGGGTTTTCTGACATAAATCCAGAAAAGAGGAGCCTGATTTTTTCACATTTGTAACCAACATTCCAGTAACAGAGCATTGTGTTGCAGAGCAACACGTCAGCGGTGGGTAAATACCTCTGGGTAGAGTTTTACCTCTTGCTGAGCTCTGTCTGTCTGCTTTGGATTACAGTCCTGTCAATAAAGATGAATTTGTCCCTGTAACTCATCAACTCATCCAGCCAAAAAAACAACACTGTCCTAGCTTAAAGCATAGATGAAGGTGGCTGTGTGCTGTAACGAGAGCCCTTGCCCTGAACAGGCTGTGGCACAAGCAGAGGATGTTGACTTGTAGTAAATGGGTGACTGGGTAGCAGGAAAGCAAAAACTTGAAAGGTGCATCTTAAATATGGGTTGATATGAAGGTGAATTACCCTGTGTAAATTTTGGTCACTGCCATGACCACAAATTATAATTATTTGGAGAACTACAGATAAGTCAGGGACTTTCCATCCCTTTTCAAGGGAGGTCTCACACAGAAACATAGGGAAACATTAAATGAGAGAACCTAAACAAAGGATTTTGGTTACTTGCTCAAGTCTGTATAATGAGCCAGTGGCACAGATAAATATTAGCATTTAGCCTGGCTCTTGTTCTCCTTTTCAGTTCACCTCCTTGGGTTTTAATGGGAATCCACCAAGAATCTTCTGGTTTGATTGTTGTAGTTTAAACATAGATTTATCTTTTCTTTAGGGTGACCGTGGACCAGCTGGAGCACCAGGAGTGTCAGGGACACCGGTATGTAAATCCTATAAAGAAAACTCTGGTTTTAGAAGCTGAAAAACAGGTCAAGCAAGGTGCTGAGCTGTAATCTCAGTCACTGTGTAACACCAGTGCTTGGCTTATGCTTTAAACATAGGTATGAAGATTATGAGTTTTCCCTAAAGAAATTAGAGTTTTAATAGCAGCAAGGTCTCATATTATTGTTAAAATGACAAGAGTGAGTGGGGTGAATACACAATAAAGCTGGAATTCAAAGCTGCATATGCTTAGTAAAGAAATGGGAGATTCTTCTCATTGCCTCTGTTTAATATAGATAAAGACATTTTTTGTGTTCCTGGGCATGCACAAATTTCTGAGCATCTTTCTATCACAAAGAAAAATCATGACCATTAGTTATTGCAGCCCACAAGGATCTGCATATCAAATCAATCAAACATTTGCTTTAGGGGAATGCTTTGTCAGCTATTTACATATGATATTCAGAGGAGTTTCTGAAAGTCATAGAGGAATTTTGTTGTAGGTGAAAGTAAAAGTAACTAATAATAAATTGAAATTATAATTATTCATTTGTGTTCCTAAAGGAAATGAAGATATTAGATTGCATTCACAGTTTAATAAAAAGTTTATCCATATTTCAGGAGGCAATATGGAGTTATTTATATGCAAATAGATTTATTATTAAATTTTGGCAGCTACCAATACATTCAGGAGCTGTTTAGATTATAAAATGTGTTTCATGAAATAAAGAGAAGTATGTGTCCACACACTCCCATTTCCATTAGCCACTGATTTAGTCTATTTACTGTGAGTTCCAAGAGAGAACATCATCTTAAATAGCCTAATTTCATTGGGTTTTCCTAAAAGAATTGCACATTTAAGGGAAAAAGTATTTCTGTGAGTTTTATAGCAGATGTAAGAATTTCGAAGTTTGTTGTTCTGAAACAGATTTTACACTGTTATTAATAACGTTGCACAGTTGTGCATTTCCTATGAATTTCCCACTGGCTATGTCCCAAGTTATTGGATGTTCTCTATTCAAGTTGGATAAGAAATATTTAATGAGGCCTCTTCTTCACTGATAAAATTGCGTTCTTTTGACTATATTTAATTCTAACAGAATCCACTGAAATAAAATATTTCCCACTGAAACTGTTTGTTTTCACATTTTATGCTAAGGAGTTTTAATCAACAAAATAGTAGATATGTGAGACAATTTTTTCTTCTTTAATCTAGGAGGAGTTTGATACATATCCACATATCTTTCTGGAAAAGTATTTGTCTTCTGTACCTGTCATTATTCCCTAGATTGAATAGTGGACCCTTTTTCCCCATCTGGGAATACAAACCTCTTGTTTTCGATTTGGTGTTTTGCTGAGATTGCTGAGATTGTCAGGGAAGCTTGGACTGAGATCCTGCAAGCATTGCCACCAATGCCTATTTCAGCACAAACCCTCAGTCCTGCTGCTCCCAGAGTTGTCCCTGGTGCTGATGGGTTTGATGTCTTGCTTGTACAAGTCACCTGAGGATCTGCTCTAAGGATATTTTCAGGAAATGGAGGTTCAAGTTGTTAAAAGAAGGGCATCCTACAAAAAAGAGACACTTAAACACAGCATTTAAATTATGTCGTAAGGTAGGATTGTGAATTCTGGCAGGATGAACATAAAATGACAATAAAACTGGCCAAGAAAGATCATTAAGAAAATTTGCAAAAGGCGTTAAGCCAGTCATAAAGTCATATACAAAAAAAAAAAAAAATATCAGGATTAGAAATTACCTGAAGGAAAAAAAAACCTTGATTTTACATCTACACTGAAAAACTTTAATCTGAATATGGCTTCTCAAGGTGGAAATCAAAGAAAATTTCATAAAAGCATCTCAGTATTCAGGAAGGGTAAATTAAACCAAGCGACTAAGTAACATTTAATGCAAGAGCCTGGTCATTAAATACGACAAAAATCTGGTAAAATATTTCTTTTTCTTTTCTCAGAGCATTAATGAGCAATACAATGAACATTTCTCTCATATATATATACTCTTTTATTTTTGATATTGAGAAAAATGTTATTTGGCTTCCTAATAATATGAATCTGTAATATTCTCTTTTTGCAGGGAAAGCCGGGATCTCCTGGGTCCCCAGGGCTGCCAGGAGAACCTGTAAGTACAGATTTGAGTTCTGGATTCTTACAATAGCAAACAAATATTTCAGACACCTAATGCAGGATTTTTCATGCAGATTTATATAGTGTTTTCTTCTTTCTTAGGGTGAAAGAGGACCTATAGGAGATGTTGGCTTCCCTGGTCCAGAAGGGCCACAAGGAAAACCAGTAAGCAATTTTATACTGAATATATATTTTGTAACAAAAATATGTGATTTAGTTTATCAGAAGTTATAAAAGAAAGGACATTACATCATGCTTTGTGTTACAATAGGTCACATGAGAGGAACACACAGAACTGCACTGCTCAACACTAACAATCCAAAAAAGAATTCCTGGTATTGTGGTGTTTTAATAGTTAATGTTACTGAGATGTTGCCTTTAAAGGTCTTATGAAGATCATCTGGATCTTGTTAACATAACTGTACTTTTTCCAGGGGGAGAATATGAACCCAGACACTCAACACAGTCAGTAAATGATGGGGTGACAGAATAGGTTCTCAGTTTCAGTTTAGATGGAGAAGCGTGTGCTTCATGACTGAATAAACTTTGAGACTCTTCTGTGTACAGGTGATGCAACACTGCAGCTGAGGCATTTACTATTCACTTAGGAGATGTCTAATCTGCTCCCTTTATGTAAAAAAAAGTGTGACAGCAGTGTAGCCAGCACTGTCTGAGCTGGTTTAAAAAACCTAGTTTATATTCTAGAAGGGGTTCAGCAAGGGTAGTGTAGGACTCAATATCTCCCCTGAACCTTGGTGTTTTGGGGATGAGCATGAGCAGCAGACCTTTGCAGCTTGTCAGTACATCTCCACATTACACTTCTGCCTTGAGAGAAGACACAGTTTCTTGGGCTACAGCAGCAAATTAGCCCAAGGTGCCTAATCTGTGCAAAACTCCACTTTGCAGTATATGAGGAGAAAGAAATATTCCTGATGTCTCTGCTCATACAAGTCCTCCTTTCTCACTCAAACAGCTGTGAGTTTCCTACATGTGCAGATCCATAAATATCCTACTAAATTAAACACTGCCAGAGCATTTATCTTGCAATTATCTGTCATTGTACAGTTGTTAATATACTCTCTGACATTATTTTGGCCCATACCATCTAGGACTCTCAGATCATGCCGCATTCCAGTCTGGAGGATAACATGGGCCTGGAATAGTTTCCAGGAGTTGCTATGAATGCAACCACCTTCTTTGGGGAAGGAAAGAGCTTTAACCCATGAGACCAAAACTGTGCCATGCTGCAAGTCCTAACAACCAAAGAATGGATCTGGACTTGTAAAAGTAAGGCATAATCTCTATAACAGCGCAAGGGTAATTTGGCACCAAGGCTAATATCTAGAATAAAAGAAATCTCCCCCATGGTTGTATTATGACTAGCTGCTACTGAAAAAGTGCATATGTGTGTCCACAAATATTCCACATTTGCAAATTTCCCTATAATTTGTCATTTAAAGTTGGATGATCATTAGATTTGGTGCACATCTTAAAGCTTTTTGTATTTCTATATTGCAGCCACACAAACTGTTGCTTCTGCAGCTTCAGAACATTTGCTGATAAGGCACTAAACACTAATCTTTACCTTTTATACCTTAAAAACACATAAACATATTAATTTTTTTTTTTCTTAGGGAATCAATGGAAAAGATGGATTGCCAGGACCTCCGGTAAGAAAACTTTTGTGTATTTTATTCCTCACAGAAACCAAAGCTGTTAATCCCAGGCAGTTGCCTTCCATTCTGCTAACACATGAATACACAACAGAGCCTTTAACTGATAAATTTATATTTTTGAAAAACCATTTTTCAGGGTGCTGTGGGGAGACCAGGAGACAGAGGACCCAAAGGAGAACGTGTAAGTCCTTATTGTGATAATTTTTTTTCTTTTTACTGATTACCTCATCAGCACCTATCTTATAGGCAAAATCAAGAAATTAATTCTCTGTGAACTTCAAGCAATCACCTAGACATCTAAGAGGTTTAGTCCTAGACACCACTTCAAGGAATTAGAGTTGATTTGGCTTCTGCATTTAGAGGAAAAGCACATTTTATAGACTTTCTAACACAGTTGACCTGGACAGTGTAAATTGATCAATAGGCTGAAAATTGGAAAGCAGATAATCCAGATGTGCTGTTTTCAGACTTGACAAAAGCTGTGAACTTGCCCTGTTGTCCTCCTTCCAATGTCACGAACACAAATCATGTTTTATGTAAAACAAGCTTGTCACACAGCAGGAATGCCAGTGTAATACTGGCATACAGTTTGTTTCCCAAACTCTTCAGAACCAACAGTTCATGGTAACAAGGTCATGGTGGGCAGGAATGATTATGGCAGGTGAGAGATGAGGTCATAAATATACAT
>WBNO01016373.1:0-31255 GCA_013400575.1 Peucedramus taeniatus
AGCTGCCTTTGCAACATTTATAAAATAGGAGACTGTATCTTGCCTACATTGTCAAATGAAATAAGATCAGTATTTAATGAGCAGGAAAAGTGAGAAATGCAAGTATAATTAAATTATCTTGTTTCCTGTTCCTGTGTCCTGCTTCAAATCCAACGAGTATTCCCCTACAAAAGTAATTTTAAGTATTTCTATTCAAGTTGCACCATGCTCTGTGCAGAGAATTAGCATTGCACTTACATACATGTTCATAGTATACTGCCAGGAAAATCGTGCTGCTGTGTTGAAATTGACTGCTTAGGGACTCAATGGGTTTTAAGGGTTTAGTATTTCAAATAGGTCAGATCTGGATGGGTTGACACTCACAGAATTTGCTGATAATCAATACATGAACTGCTTCAAATTGTGGAAATTCTTCACAGACATTATTTATGGAACAATAAGCGGGAAAAAATTCCCTCCTTTTTCCTCTGTTTTGGAAATGACTGAGATAATTCTTTTTCTTTCAGATTTCCACACACAGAAAAATAAACCTTAGTCAGAGAAGTAAAACGTTTGCCCAATCAATAAGCAGGGAAGAGCAATGATTTATAAGAGAAATTACTACATCACCTTGATTACCTATGATTTGCAAAAGTGAAAACTATGGAGAATCGTAAATAGTCAGAGTAAATAAATGGTCTTCCTCCTCTTCCCACAACACATTTTGAATTAAGAGTACACATTAGAAGTAAAATTATTTTACAAAGTTAAAAATAACAATCATAACTTGTTTGTATAGGACATATCTTTCATTTTGACTAGCACCTTTCTCTACAAATCCCTAAAATTATTCCAATGGGATTATGATGTATTAAATGACTGTTCAGGGTAAAACTGGCAGAATTAGGTCCTAGGAGATTTCCTGTGCTATGCTATGATCCCTGAAGAGAAGGAGTAGGAATTACACTACTAAAATTATTAAAGCCAAATGGGATTCATAATTTATATACATTTAAGAAACATTTCTACATTAACATGAGAACAGGCAGAATGACATGGAACTACATACTTTACTTGTGTCTTATTTGTCACTATCGACTTGGTCTTTGACAAAGGTATTGCTGTCTGCTTCTATTTTTAAATCTGAGAAATAATAATTGTTTATATTACTTGAATATATTAAAATTATCAGTTCATAAATTAAACCCATTTACAGAAGGACTGTGGTTTTTTCATTGTGCATTTTTATTTGGAGTTTTTGGTTCTTTTTGGTTTTGGGATGGACAGCAAGACAGGAGAATACAAAACTATGGCCTATGGGATGGGAAAAAGTAGGAACTAAGAAATTATATTGTGATTTATTTCATGAAAAGAAAATATAACTTCTCATTGTACACTGAAAATGAGACATTTGAGACACTGCAAAAAGTGAATTTCCTTAATAAAATGCATCAGTTGAGAAATAGCAAATACAATACTTGATACCCCATCCACTGTAAATATTATTCTTTCATCTTATCTGCTTCTGCTGTACATTTTCTTACCAAAATGTTGCAGTATTCAAAAACTATTCAAAATGTTATCTGTGAGATTTTTTAGGAGAACAAATGAAGCATAGTAAGTGTGCATCAAAAGTACTCAGGAGACCTTTTAAACTATAAATAAAAACTCTCTGTCATCCTGAGTTCATTCATATAATTAAAAGACACAGAAAGACACTCCTTGCAACCTGAGATATCTGCCAATGGCAAGAATCTAAGGGACCTAAAGTTCTCTTATTCTTGTCTTCTCTTACTTTTCTTTTACGTTACTGCTTTTGTTTTGGTTTGGGATTTTGTTGTTGCTGTTTAAATTAGCCTATTAATGCTTGAGATTCTTACAGATCCCTACAGGAACATGTAAAACATAATCCATAAGAACATGCTAGTCCACTTTTAAATATGAGATGGTGTTGAATGGCAACATTTCTGGAGCAACTTGGTCCTGTGACGTGACTGGAGAAGTGGAATCTGTATCTGTGAGGAGCAAGGAGACTGTCACGCTTAAGGGCAGGTGTTTCTTCAATACTTCAATAGATATAATGACATTGAAGAAGCATGAAGTGTCCTAAGTAGGAAAAGGTAACATCAAATCACTTTTGGTTTTACTTCAATTTCCTTAACACTCACCTTGGACCAGCTTGGTGGTTTTTTTGGGGTTTTTTTTGGTGGTTTTTTTTTTTTTTTTTTTTTTTTGGTTTTTTTTTTTTTTTTTTTTTTTTGGTTTTTTTTTTTTTTTTTTTTTTTTGTGGTTGTTGTTGTTTTTTTTGTTTGTTTGTTTGTTTGTTTTTTTGTTTTCTTTTTTGGGGGGGTTTAAATAAAACAAAATCACAAAATCAAAATATTTACATCTAACTGAAGGAGATTTGTGTAATAGAAATTTGTGTAATAGAAATATAAAACGTAATGTATGAAGTATTTCTGCTTGCACAAGAAGAAAGGGTTCAAAAATACCCAAGAATTAGTGCATCATCCAGCTGTAATACAGGTAAAATATTGCTTATAATTACAAGTGTTTGCCACCTGGTATTTGTTGAGGACCTGCACTGTTACTGCATGCAAAGTCATTATTGTAAAAACACAGTCTTGGGCTTGCAATTTCCTCATCAGCATGTGGAACTAGGGCTTCAAACAGATGAAGCATTTTCTTTTTTTCAAAATGCAGACTGAATTTTCACACCTGCTTGGATCTCTGACCTTCCTTAGAGACCTGTTCCTTTCTTTTGATAACCTTTGCATTTATTAGTTTTATTCTCAGTGCTCATCATTTATGTTCTTTCTCTAGGTCTGTGTCTCTGGTGTTCATTCTTCTCTGGTTGTTTCTCTTGCTTGTTTATTTTTGCATCTCTTTTCTAAGAGCTCTGCCATCCCATGTAGGTTCTACTGATTGTGCTTCCTATTTTAGGTTAAGCCTTGCTCAAGGCAAGTGAGATGTCATGTGGCTATGAGAGGTTTCAGAGCCAGGCCCCAGGCTGTGGGAGTTCTTTCCCATATTGTGGTATTCTTACCAAGCAAGCAGATGTAAAGAATTCAAAGAATTCTCATTATATAGAGTAACAATTTACTTATGGTCAGAACATACAAGAAGGTTAACAATTAGGAGAAATAATTATCAGGAAACAATAGAAGGAAAGTCATAGTTTAAACAAAGGTATTGCTGTAGTTTACAAGACCATTAAGTTCATATTCTTGGCCCACAGGCTTCTCTCTGCCACCTTTACAAATGTCTTAGGAAGTCCTTTAAAGTATTTTCATTGTGAATAAAATAACTATTATATTGTTCATGCTGCTGTAGTTAACATGGCATCAGCAATTTTACTGTAGCCCTTGGTTTCACCGTAGGTTCATAACTCTACAGTAAACATGTTCTACAGTCTGAAGCTCAGCACAGAAAAGAGAAATCATAGAAAAAGTAATTCAACTATCAAGAAAAAGACATTCATTCAGTGTCGGATTTTGAAAGAAAAGGAGTTTAGATAAGTATGGTAGTCTAAAAATTATTTTACACTTTGGAAACTAATAAATAAGTAAAAATTCATAAAAACGTGTAGCTTTTTATGGCTGTCCTTGTTTTGATTGAAAATAGGTTCATCATGACAGACTGATGTTATTTCAAAATTTTTAGAAGTATTTTAAGTTATCCATAGTCTTCTAAACGTGTCCATGTGTCAGCAAATCTGCAGTGACTTTTAGCCTTTAAAAACATGTCCATGTGTCCAAAGGGTATTTTTCAAGGCTGACCATTAGAACTTTAAGTCCCTATCATATCAACCATTTTTAAAAAGGGAATGATAATACTATGATTATATAATAATAAAAGATGGAGATAAAGATGTAATGCTTTACAGAAGGAATAAGGGTTTTTTAGAATTAATGCTATTGTTTTGCCTTATTGATCCTCACAGAGCTGCTAAAGCTTTATCCTATATGGCAGAATAATGGTACTGTACAAAGGTTGACAGATGAGAACTCAACATAAACAAAATGAATAATTACCTTAAAAGGAGTTAAATATGGCGTGAAACACTCAGTGAATCCAAGGAGTGGATGATTAAACTTCACTAGAAGGCTTCCATTGGGCAGAAGGGAAGATAAAGGATCTGATCCTATTTTGTACTCTCCTAAAGTCTCCTAAAGTTGAGACCTCCTCTGCTGCAAACACAACTTGCCAAAGCAAAATGCCCAGTAACTCTCTGTTGTGAACACTTGCACCAGGGATTTTCTTTCAAAGTGATGCACGTCTGTCCTCCTGTTAATCTGAGAGCTCAGTGAGTCTGTGGCTTTTATTTAAACGTATGCTGCCACTGACCTGTGCCTGCTGCAGGATTTCCTATCAATTCCAAGGTGTTTTTCACACAGATATAGGTCCCATATTCTGTAAGGAGGACACTAATTTCTATTGGGATGTCACATCACAACAGTCATTGCATCTTTAATGAGATTTACATTGCACTGTCCCCAAAGAAATATGGGGCTTCACAATTATAAACTGGCTCCTTTCAGTTTATTTATTCATTATATAAGAATTTGTATAAGAGCAAAGAAAGCAAGCACCTCACAAATATCGAAAAGGGGGCATTGCTTAGAGCTATTCTTATTTTCAGGCTATTTTATAATTTTGCATTTGAATTGCTGCATTAAACTCACTGTAAAAAATCACCCAAAAGAAAGGTCACAAGACTGCCTTTCTGCTATGAATAAAGACAAAAAAAAAAAAAAAAAAGGTTGCAAAATACAAAGTTAAAAGGACACTAGCAGGATAAAAGTCATATTTTTTTAGTGGATGTCATTTCCTTAGCTACTAATAACATTAGATTTATAAGACTGAGAGAGGAAAAGGTAATTTAATTTTCACCGTTTGTGTTTTAAATTGCAAAAGGTCAATCTCTTCACAGCACAGTATCTACCTGCATCTGATAGTATGTAAATCAATTCACAAACAATTTCCATAAAATAAAAAAAGTATTAAAAATAATCTAATGACACAATTTATAAGGGATAGGAGAGATGCAGCTTTGTAAAGTATTGAGCCTTGGAGTGATACAAAGCAGCCATACTGAGCACAGGGCACATCTCTCCACAAGGAACCAGCAGGGCTGTGTTTAGTATTAACCAAATAAGGGAAATTGCCAAATTTTTCATCTCAGCAGAGTTTCTGCAGCAAAAGAACTTTTCCATTTTCTCACAGCAGCTGGAGGTCTTCAGACAGTTTAGAAATCCTAAATTAATGATCACTACTTCACCCTAAATTATCTTCTCTGATTACAACAAATGCACTTGGGGCGGAAAGAAATCTTATTGCTGTCTGACTACTTATCATTATTAGTGTTACAGTATGTAGATGATAGTAACTAAATGCAAAGAAAATATTTCACTTCTTGTTCAATGTTTAAATAGTAACCCTGAAAAGAGCAAACAAAATCTATTATAGCAACCCTCTGATCTGTTCTGTGCCTCAGATCATTGTTAGAAGTGTCAGGGTACTCTCACATTAAGTATTCCATTCTCTACTGAAGAGGTGCAGCAGTCAATACAAGTAGTAGGAAAGATGACAGCACAACAAGACAGTTATGAGAGCTCTTGGCAGCCCCTGCACTTGGCTACAAAATGGAAAGAATGAACATAGAGAGACCAGTGCTGCTGGAATGCAGCAAGAGTAGGCAAGCAAGGCACAAGCACATTAAAATGGTTCACAATATCACTGCAAAGCATAGCTGGACCAAGACAGAATGAGAACAGAACTAATCCTAAAAGAGGAATACAGAAGATAATGCACTGGACTAAAGAGACAACAAGCTGAAAGTTTGGTGCTTCATATTGTTTCTTCATGTTTCTACAGAGCACTAGTGCTTCTAGAAATAATTACCTACTACAGGCTGTTACTGGAAAGAATGGGCATTTAAACCTACTTGAAAAGACAGGTGAAAAGATTAGAATCATACAATATCCTGAGCTGGAAGGGAGTCAAAAGGGTCACTGAAGTCCTGCTCCTGGCTCAGAACAGAACAGCCCCAAGAATCACACCATGTGCTGAGAGCATTGTTCAAATTAGTTTTGAGCTCTGTCAGGCTGGTGCTGTGACCACTGCCCTGGGGAGCCTGTTCCAGTTCCCAAACACCCTCTGAGTGAAAAACCTTTTCCTTATATCAAACCTAAGCCCCCCCTGACACAACTTCATTCCCTTGGTCCTGTCACTGGTCACAAGAGAGAAGACACCAGTGCCTACATCAGCACCTCACTTTAAAACAGAATACTTGAGCAAAGTGCCAAGACTTAGACTTGGAAAAATACTTCGTTTATGAAAGAGTGAGTAGCACCCATCTAGAAAGAGACAATGCAGCCAACCTTTGCAAATGCAATAAAAATAAAGCTTCTGTCCAAAAGGCCCCTTCTGACTCTAAACAAAGAGTCTAATTTGTGGTTACAGAGTAAAGGCTGAAGAAATCTGACTAAAATTTAATTGAAACCTAGGAATGTTCTTAATCTCCTAATCTCATAGCGTTGTCTGATGTTTTGCTCTTGAATAGATCTTTTAATAGGAAAGCAATTTTCAAAAGGAAAAATTACATATTGCTGTTTTGCAAAACTCTATGCAAACATTTTTGATACACTGTAAGTTCATCATGTCTATGTAATTAGAGAAAAAGACTTCATGAGAGGCTAAGGTTAGTATTCAACAAAAATTTAGTTAAAAAAATGACAGTAAATTAAATACTGTGGAAAAATAAACACATTTTAAGAAAAAACTTCATGAGAGGCTAAGGTTAGTATTCAACAAAAATTTAGTTAAAAAAATGACAGTAAATTAAATACTGTGGAAAAATAAACACATTTTAAGAGTTTATTTCTTTCATAGTCAATTAATTCATGTTATTCATAGGAGGCATGCTTCTTTCCACAGCCTCTATTGGGCATCCTGACTCTTAAGATGAGACAGCTGTTTTCTTTGAGGAACTGTTTTAGACAGTTAAAAGTCTGCAGATAATTGACTGGTCAAATCTGTAGGAGTCCCTTAGAGGTTGTAAAACATTCTTCTGCAGTTGTAATATTAATACCTAGTTTATCCTTGCAGAGCAGGAAAGACTCCTTCCTGCTTAAGTCAGAAATCTCTTTTGTAATCAATTATGTGAGCACTTTGAGTTCTGAGCAGGGACTGGCATTGTCCAGGATATAAAATGGAACAGAGATTAGATTTATTAGGTTCTTGTAATAATTGTTCTTACTGGAATAGAAAACATATGGACAGAAAACATACATGTTTATACTGTGAGACTAGAAATGAAAAATTATACCAAAAATTATGAAGAAAATGACATGGAGCCATTATTATACTACATTAAACAGTCTCAAGATATTAATAATTTTCCATCTGTTTACTTATGTTCTTAGAATTTTCCTCATGAATTTACTTGAGATTTAGCTCTCCAGTGTTGCTAAGAAAATTTACATAAACACTGAGTTCTCAAAGGACTTCTAAGATGTTACTAATAAAAACTTGGCCAGAATCCCCACTATCAGAGTTTGATAAAGCAAATACAAACATATTTATTTTTTAAAAAAGGAAGACTGAAATCTTATATGCATAATTATGTAATGCACTGCATATAAGTTATTATAGTCATTATTTTTTAAATATGAGAATTTCCTTTGGTGGAAAAGCATAGATTATTATTAGCTGTCATTACTGAACTAGTAGGCAGTGCTTTAAAAGAAGGTAGTTTCCACCAGCATTAACTTATTTGACAAAAAACCAGTGCCAAACCAACCAAAAACAATGAGCAAAAAGTAGTCATATGTACTGTTACGTATTGCAGCCTCATCACATATTTGGAAGTTCAGCAGAAATGACAGCAATTAAATACTGGGAAAAAACATCACTAAGACTATTATAATACAGTGACAAATACTGAAATACTCAAGAGCCAAAAAACTGTTCTAGGAAGGATTTATTTTTATTTAATTCAGAAATATTTCTTTTACATGAAAAGTAGATTTTCAAATATATTTACATTATTTTGGTTTCTTTGCAAGTTAATGGTGCTTAAAGAGCTGTGTAAATATAATAAAAAATGTAACCAGTTTGTTGAAAGAAAAGAATTTAGAAAAGAATCCTGACAGAGATTAAGTAGCAAATAGAAAATTCTCTGTAATAGAATCTGAGACAATTATAGCACCAGTGATTGAATAACCCATTCATTTCCCCTTTTAAAGGATTGAAAGAAAGAAAGAAAAGAATTTTACAAGCCGAAAATTTTTAGATATTAAATGTAGCATATTAAATTAAGATCTTCCCTTACAGCCTGCAAAATGCTTTACAGCAAATTCTCCATCTTATTCATATTTAAATTATATGAGTTCATACCAACCTCAGAAAAAGTCAGAATTCATTTAGTCTTTTTAATCTTTGCAAAATGCAGGTTATATCAAGGTCCTGAAGCCTACTAAATCTACAGATCAGCATGGATCCAAGTGACAAGAAATCTATCTATAGCAAACTTTGAAACTGAAAATACAAAATTCTTTCACTGACTTCAATTTGACATATACTTCTGAGTCTGCTATTACACAGTCTTTCCTTTGAATTAGCACCTGTAGCTAATAGACATTATGCTAAACTCATGGCAAAATGTAAACAAATACAAAAAATACAATTTCTTAAAGAAACTTGCAAATTTTATATCTTAATCTGTGTCATTAGGGTTAAAAATAAATCATTGAGTTATAAACTCTTGAACAAAAAGAAGAGTATTATTTGTCACTATTAATTTCTATCATGTAATCCCCAGCATCTTAAAACAGAAGAAAAAATATACAAATGAAAAGATAAAAATTTCCCCATGTATGGGTTTTTGTTTCTGATAGACAAGTATAAAATATACTTAAATATATATTTATTTGTAGATTTTAATGCACTTGTTTATATCTTTTACAAAAAGATAATTTAATGATTATTTGATTTTCAGTTTTATTCTGATGCAATTCTTATGTTCAATTAAAAATGTAAAGAAAAATAAATAAAAATTGAATATATAATGCTCTTCAAATTATAATGTATAATAGGATTATAAAGTTTAGTTACAGTTTTGAAAATTAAGGATTTTTCTTTTCAAATAATATATTTCATATCCATAGATATATATATATATGTCCTTTCAGGTTATCCATGCTCATGCAGTTGATTCATTATAAAAATAAGTTTTTTATACTTCTTGATACAGTTGTTAAAGTATGTGTTTTTTCTCTTTCGAATTTGAAGCTTTAGAAAAAAGCATGTTAATGGCACTGTGTACACTGAAGTTTAACTCACGACTTCCATAACCTCATTTGTTTGAAGATCTTTCTCTGGCATATGGATAGGTTCAAAAAGTTCTGTAAGGATAGGGCTATGCTGGAATACACAAAAATAATACAAACTCCGTATACAGTTCCTTATATTTTGGAGATTTCTGCTGCCTTCAAACTGGTCTAATACTCTTTAGGTTTGGTGATGGACAAGATGATTTTACCATCATAAATACATGTATTCAAAGACAATTTGCAAATATTCAAGGTATTAGTCCTAAATTCCGGTATAGGGAAAAAGGCTTATTTACAGTCACTTAATATTTATTACCAAATACATTTTGTGGAGAGTCTTCCTATATTTCAATTATGCAGCATATAGACAGGTACAACAGTGTTCTATATTAACTTCTGAGAAATTAAAGAAGTAAAATACTGTTACTGGAGGTCACCAGTATGTATTTATGTGTATATATGTATATATGTGTATATGTGTATATAAAGGCACCAGTATATGTGCCTTTAAGAATTATAAAAATATATAAAATTTATCTAATCACATAAATTTAAAGACAAGATTTTTTAAGCAGTGATTCTATTCCTTTAGATGTTAGTTCTGATCAATTAGTAAAGGCTTACTTCCTTCCTATGATTCTCCAAAATAAAAAATAAAATCCCAGAATGCCAAGAGCACAACAGTCACCATGAACCCAAGATAAAACAAATGGGAACAGATTCAGAAGAAGTGTTTCCATTGGGTTTAAGAATAAGGGGTTTTTTTAAAAGAGTAATCTGGAATATAGGAAAGGATGCTACAGAAAAGGAAGATATAGGAGTAAAAACCTGGAAAACAGACAGCTATTTATTAAGGGAAAGGCAAAGTAAGATAAACGATGCAAGACTTTGAAGCATTTGGTGATTTATAGATATTTATAGTAGGAAATGTGATTTAATACCATGGGAGTACAGGGTTGCCACTGTTTTACTGTACTTGAAATAAAACAAAGGGGTAACAGAGAAGGAAGTACATTATTTAATTTCTAGTTTGGACGTATTCATGTGTGCATGCACAATAGTCTCTGAAGAACCAGTATCGATACTGGAATTACAGGTGAGATGGTGAGATCCATAAAGTGATTTACTGGTAGAAAAAGCCTGTATTCTGACTAGAATGTTTTTCACAACATTGAAGAACTTGTACGAGTGAGTTGCTGCACATTCTGTGTTACATAAATGGACAGAAAAAGCCCAAACAAATAAAACAACAAATAGAACAGGAAAGGCTTAGACACCAGATAATGAAAAGTTATTGCATTCTCTAGAAAAAACAAAGATTCCTCCTAAAAAGTCAGAATTTCTCTTCTTTGGAACTATTCATTATTGGTAGTAGATCCACCTGGAAGATTTCTTCTTAACTTATAAAAAATGATGTGCCAGAGGAAGGATGTTTCTGAAATTAGTCTAAGGTTAAAACAAGTTATACTGTCTTGTACCTGGGAAGGGCTTACAGCCTATTCTAAAAAATACCTGCTAAGACTCAGATTTGAAGTGATAATATGTCAAGCTCCTAAAACTCAATTATGGCTTATAAGTGTCACTAAAAGAAAAGATGTATGCTGATTTGGTTAACAAAAATCCACCACTTACTAATTTAACATCTTCTGTTTCTGCATTTTCCTTTGTAAACATTTTATTTCATTTATTCACCAAGGAAAGATCAGCTCTTAGTTTTTCAGGCAATGAATGTTAACACTTCAGAAGGGATGATTTGAAAATCTCCACAGATCTTATCAGAAAAGATAAAAATAAATCTAAAATATATTTTTCAAGACTATATTTCTTTAATAATGTATGTTAGAAAATGTCATGCCACACTGCATTTGAGGGATTTCATTGGGTTTGGTTTTGGATAGGAAACTCACCAAGAGGAACAGTCATTTCTCTGAAATAACTTAATGTGGCCATGGTACTTCCTCATATCCATTTTTCCCATTCTCATTTCTAATTATCTCATCTGAATGTTGTTTTTTCTCTAGTCACTTTGCTGCTATGCAGGAGTTTAAAAGTATATCGGTATCTTCTCTTTTGATGTTAAGCTGTTAAACTGAGCTTTACAGACTAATGTGAAGAGGTGATGGATAGCAGGCTTAGTATTCCTGAAACTTTTATATTTTAAGCCCTGCATACATACATTGTGGATAAATATAATTTTATTTTCAACTGAGAAAACTGCACTAAGCACAATACAATTGAAAAGTTCTCCTTAATGATAACACAGAACAAAGTTACAAACCATGCATTCATTCCTATCACTCTTCAAGCTTTCAAATTAAATTTATATATATATATATAGCAAAGAGCTGTGGAAAATAAGCTAAGATCAATATATTCACTTAGGGAATAAATAGACAAAGTATTTTACAGGTGTGTGGTCTAACCCTGGCCAGCAGACATAGCCCCACACAGATCCTAGCTCACCCCTCCCCAGTGGGAGAATGGAGAGAATCAGAAGGGTAAAGGTGAGAAAACTCATGGATTAAGACATAGACAGTTTAATAGAAAGAGTGAAAGCTGTGCACACATGCAAAGCAAAACAAGGAAGTCATTCATCACTTCCCAGGGGCAGGAAGGTGTTCAGTCATCTCCAGGAGAGCAGCATTCCATGCAACAGTGTGAAGACGAACACTATCACTCTGAAAGTCCCCCCACTTCCTGCTTCTTTCCCCACCCACAGCTTTCATTGCTCAGCATGGCACCAGAAGGGTGTGGAATATTTGGTCACTTGTTATCAGCTGTTCCAGCTCTGGCTCCTCAGTCCCTGGGGTGATGGGACACTCTGAAAAGCAGGAACGGCCTTGACGCTTGATAGCTAATACATTGCTGTGTTATTAATCTAGGTTTGGTCACAAATCCAAAACACAGCACCTTATAAAGTACTATGAAGAAAATTGATTCTGTCCCAGCCCAAAAACAGCACAACAGATAACTTGTTTAATTCTGTGCAGGGAAGAGCAGTTAGAAGAAAATATGCAGTTCTAGTCTGGCCTCTCAGTAGCATCAGTCTTACTGACATCCTTAGCCAAGCTGGATAAAGGGCATCAGAAGCACAGCTTCCCACACTTCAATGTGAGACACAATTCTTTGACCTTGGTTTGCTGAGAATTAAAAATTCCAGTGTACATACATAGTTCATCTATAGAGAAAGGAAAAGCAAACATGATGTGACAGACTATGCCATGTTACTTAAGGCTATCGTTGACCCTGTGATGATAACCATGATACAGGAACCTTAGTAGAAGCTAAAAGCATAATAAGCTTTCCTTTCAATAATCAGCTAGTAAAAGAGATTCATCTATTTTTTTCATAAATTTTCTCTTATGTAGCTTCATTAGACAGCATATGGCCTTAGATGATTCACATAATTTTAAAGTACAGAAAAGGCCACTCTTGTTTTCAGTCTTTGCCTTCTCTTAAAAAATACATTCCTGTTCAGTGTGGATCTAGTTAATGTAAAAAAGGCATTGTCTTACTTTTATTATAAGGCATCATACTGTGTGTTTAACTAAGCTGTACAAAGCAAAAGGATTTATGTTGTTAGCCAATGTATGTTATTGCATATATGCTGCAAAACAACTACTATAAATAGGACATTAATTTCAATGTAAAGAATAAAATAAAATAATTCCAATACAGTTAATTCAATTAAATCTTTAATAGCTTATTGATTTTTTTTTTTTTTACTGGTCTTCATAATTAAAGAGTAAGAGCCTGGTAGTTAAATTCATTTAGTGGAGGAATCAATATTTGATATTAAATGTGCTTAAAAATAATTTGATTGCTTTTTGCAAAGGAAAGGGTATTCAGACCAAACAAGCCAACAATTTTCATCCTACATACTCTATGGCTCAGCTAAATACTCTATGCATAAAAGAAAAATACAAGATCATTTTTACAAAACTAGTCTCCAGCCTCTGAGCACTTTTTCATTCATCATTGCCTCAGAAAAGTATGAAAAAAGGAGCAGAAATCCACTAGCTGTTTCTTCAGTTTTTAAACTACTTGGCAGAAAACTGTTTTTTTTGTTTATACAGGTTAAGAGAAGGAAGAGAGCAGATATTGTGTTCTATAGTCACTGAATTCAACAATATTCAACAATATAGCAACTTTTTAGACCAATATCTACTGAAGCTGGAGGTGGTGTCTTGGGCTTAGGAATGAGGGTTCTTGCCCACACCTGAATGCATGGTAATACCACAGTATGTAATATCTCCTTCCTCCTTTCTTGTCCTTACTCTCACTGACTGTAAAGGTAAACTTGAGAATAGGAATAGATAAAGTAAGGGTTATGACCAGGGCTGTATTTCTCTCTGATCCAAAAGTCTGTTGAAAGGATTAAGGCAGCTAAAGTTGTGTCAGCTGTCTCAAATGATCAGTTTCTGGATATTTGCTGTCCTTGTAAAAGGCAGAGCTTCATGAGTCATGGGGTTACAGGAAGATGGCCTTTAATATATTTTTAGCATTGCTTTTTGTTGTGAAATAAATGTGAAATTTTTAAATTATTATAACAATAAAAGTGGAATAAAAGGAAACAAAATGCATTAAAATACTCAGGAGGAAATTCAAACCTATTCAAAATCCAATTTTTGAGATGTTAATTTTTGCAATGTATATTCAGCGAAACCTTGTTAAAGCAGCATGAGGGATTACTTGTGCATAACATGACAGCACTGAGATTATGCCCAGACCAAAGGAGAGCTAGTAGTTGGCTTCAGATAGATGGGTGAAACTGAAATTTTCTGTGCCAGGAACAGCCAGAGAAGATAGGAAAGCAAAGGATATAGTGAGGAAAAATACTGCTAATATACTTCAGAAAAAAGGACCAAGCGACACTTGGTCAAGACAAGAGCACTTTCAAGACACATGTTCTGAATTATGGACAAAACAAACAAATCTGCTATTTGCTTCTTAATGTACTCAGGAAAATAATGAGACGTACTCCCATAAATTAAAAACAAAAGAGGTTATGTCAGTATTGGTTGCTATTCCTTGTGAAAGTGTACACAAACCTGAAGAAAGACTCACTAAATACTTAGATCACAGTAGAAATGAATCTCAGATAATATAAGGAAAATTAACACGTTAATGACTGAAGGTTTTCTGTGATCACAGATTCATATTTCATGCAAGAATAGATAATTAGAGAAAATATTTTTCTTTAATCTTCTAATATGAGAATGGCCATTCTCAAGATTGAGGATTACGTCACCTACTAATTGGTAGTATGCTAAATATACTATTCATTCAAATAATTTATATTTACAGTTTAAAATATTGACTTAACTACTGGATTAAAATACTGTATACAGTCTAAGAATGTATTTACATGATATCCTTCTATACAAAGAAAAAATCCAAAGAAAAAGACATTCTTGGTAAATATTGAACTTTTTGAAACAAACAGCCAAAAAAAGGAGAAAGATCTGAAAGTCTGAAAAAGCAGCATCCTTTCACACTTGATGCAATGAGATATTACTTGACACAACCTTAATAAAATATGCTATATGACCACACTTCATTCCTGTATGTAAACTACTGGTTTAGCCAATTATCAAAATCAGCTCCCAAACACACTACAAAATTTAACTAAAAGTACATTCATATCCTCTTACTTTCTGCTTTATATTTCTGTTATATTTTAATAAAATATTAGTATATGTTGAATTTGCATCACCAGGGTGTGGTAGCAGGGGGCCTACAGGGGTGGTTACTGTAAGAAGCTGCCAGAAGCTTCCACCCTGTGTGACAGAGACAACGTGAGCTGGTTCCAAGGCAGACAAGGCAGAGCCCATCAGTGACAGGCTAGCACCTCTGGGATAATGTTATTCAAAAAGGGTGAAAAAACCCCACTGCAAAAGCAGCCAGAGAGAAGAGGGAGAATATCTGAAAAAAACAGCCCTGCAGACACCAAGGTCAGGGCAGAAGGATGGGCAGGAGGTGCTCTGTGTGCTGGAGCAGAGATTCCCCTGCTGCAGTCAATGGTGCAGACCCTGTGAGCCAGGCTGTGCCCTTCAGCCTGTGGGAGTCCATGGTGGAACAGCAGATATCCACTGGCAGCACGTGGAAGACCCCACACCAGAACAGATGGATACCTGGAGGTGATGGTCCTGCTGTCCCATGGAGAAAGGAGCCCTTGTTGGAGAAGGTTACTGGCAGGACCTGTGATCCCATGGGGGATCCATGCTGGAGCAGTCTGTTCCTGAAGGAATATGCTCCATGGAAGGGACCCATGCATGGAAGGGAGCAGGGGAAGTCTGTGAGGAGTCTTTCCTCTGGGGAGGAAGGAGTGGCAGAGACATGTGATGAATTGGTCACAACGCCCATTCCTGGTCCCCCTGCATTGCTGGGGGGAGAGATGGGCAAAATAAGGAAAGAAGGTGAGCCCAGGATGAAGAGAGGAGTCTGGGGATGGTGTTTTAAAGGGTTGGTACATTTCTAATTACCCTGATTTCATTGGTATTAAATTTAATTAGTATCTCCAAGTCAAGTCCATTTTGCCCCGATGGTAATCAGTGAGTGACCTATACCTGTCTTTATCTCAACCTACAAGACTTTCCTTTTATTTTCTCTCTCCTATCCTGAAGAGGAGAGGAATAATAGAGTCACTTTAGTGGGCACATGGCATCCAGACACAGTCAACTCACTACATAGTGAAATTTAGATTATTTCATAAAAAGGAATATTCAGAAGTGGTCCATCAAAGTCTTTAATTTTAATTACTTTCAACATTTTATCATCATATTTACCAGTGATGTTTTCCAAAAAGAGATGTGGGCACAGCTGTGACTAAATGCTTCATCACAAATGATTTTGGATCCATCATACTTTTTTATAGATAAAGATGAATTCAATGTATCAAAACAGGAATAAGCAGTTTGTTGCTGCAACACTTATGTGCACAGTGACATAATATTCACTGCCTCTGTCACTGGCCCTACCTATGAGTCATCAAAAAAATTCTCTATTGCATACTAAACACCTCAGCCACACTGTGCTTTGTCTCTCACCAAATATTTGGTGCCTCTGAATAATGCATGTGAACATCAGTAAACACGAAACCCAGAGACTGTGGTAGAAATTGAGTTAGTTTTTGCTAAAAATCAAAATTAGGTTTTATGTGGGTTCTATTTAATTCCAAATATACCTTTATTCACAGTTATTTTTAACTGTATTTAGGGTAGAATAAATCCTATTTTTCAGATAAAATTGTTGTAATTACTGGTGAAAAGACCGTATATTTGTAACAGATGGCATACACATTTTATATACTTTACCTTCTTTGCCAAAAATGCACTCTGCTTATGCATTTAACATGCACTTTCACCTTTTAATTATACAACTGTAAGTTAAAAATATAAGTACTCAACTTTAGGGTGTATTTTAGTATTCACAGAACAAAAAGATGCAAAGATGAGTTGCTATGGAGAAGTAATGAAGAAAGTTTTACAACAATACTAAGCAAAAGAAAAAAGTTTCAAAGTGTAATTACTACATAACATTTTATCGGTGGGTCCAGTAAGAACACTAATGTCCAGTCCATAGGAATGACCATTTGCCATTCTTAGACCAATTTCATAGGTGTATTCAAAACATTTGATTGTTTCAGCAAAAACTTTCGACAGATGTTTAATCAAAAATAACAATAGGCAGGTATGTGAGTTGTTGTTTTTCCTCATAGCAATTGACTCTTCAGTAATCTGTCACTTGACTAAATATCCTTTCTCATTCCTCCCTACACGCTTCGTGAGAAATTTGAAAGAAAGGACAGAATGATCAGCTAGTGTTTCCTGAAGATAGGTAAGAAGGCATAAATTTCAGTGTTAAAGACATCCCCAATTCCCCACCACCTGGTGGAGCTCAATGTGCCTTTCAAAGCCACAGCACAGAGACCAGGCTTTTAGTCCATATGGAAACTTCTGAATTCTGATGACAAATTCTGTTGTTTCAGTAAAGAGATGATTACTAACAGAGGAGCTACTGAGTATAATGAACAGACTGAATAGATGTGCTGGATGTGGAAACAAACTACTTTTGACCAGTAGACAAAGGGAAGGCAGTAAACATGGGTGTTTGGGATTTTATAAAAGCTTTTGATAGTATCTCTCACAGCATTTTTATGAATAAAATGTCCAGCATACAGCTGGACATGCACACAGCATGATGGGTGAACAACTTGCTGAAGGGTCAGGCTCAAAGACTTACAGTAAATGAGGCAATACCTCTCTCATGGCCAGTCACTAGAACTAAAAAATTCTAAATTCTAGCTGATAAACCTCCTTGATCTCACGTCATGAGGTCTTTAAATACTAACTGAAAAAAGAAAATATTGATAATACATGGCATAGAATTTGCATTGTGCAGCGCTTGTGAGTAATTTTTCCACCTTTAGTGGCAGAAGAACCTACACAACTTAAATTCCACAACAGCATTCTGATTGTCCATTTGATGACACATTTGACAGTGGATTGCAGTGTCCCATTGGAAAGCTTAAGTGCACACACACTTTGCTTGCTTTCTTACGTAGGCACCCTGAGGACAAACAATTAATTAATAGAGGGCTTGTTCAAAGGAAGTGCTTTTTAAGTGCTTCTTCCTATTGTAATTCTTTATAGATTATCAATTTGAACCTTTTTTGACCATTATAGAGTTGCACAGTAACCTTCCTTCCTCTTCTCCCCTGTCACTAGCAAGTAGCATAGCTTTCAAGAGGTAAAATGTTCAAATTGTTCCTAAAAGATAAATAAATCAAAATAAAATAAAGCATCCTTTTAGGGACACCCTTTGGGGAAATATTTTCTGGCTGCCCTGTTTCTTTATCACCTAAGGGAAAACCTAGTTTCTAAAGCTAGTGATGGACTGCTCACTCTGAGAATTTTTAAAGTATAAAAAAAAAGGAAAAAAAAGAACCATGACACTGAAGTAGATAGATGATCTCAAACCTCTCTGCGATTAACTGGATACAGAAGAAAATGAAATAGCAACCTAAGAACACTATTTTTTCAAAGTGATTTATATGTTATATTAAACAACAGGAAAATCCTTTCTAGAAAAGTCCTTTGGAGAAAGAACATGTACTCCTATTAGTGTTTGGTACGCTGCTGCAGCATATAAATATCCAAGGTAGCAAATACAGGACTAAGATTGCAGTTTATGAAATTATGCCATAAAACAACTATTTCCTTTAATTCCCAATATGTAGTTGCTTTTATTTATTTTTTAAAAAATAAATAAATATTGCAGAATCTCATTCTCTCACCAGATTAAGACCCGGTACTTTTAGGATAGTCACAGTAATACCTTCACAGGTGCAATCAATCAGATGCTGTATCTGATAATATTCATGTCCTTTTCCCCTGTCATCAGTCTTTACTGTTTGTAAGCGAGTGCTACAGTGGCATCTTCTGGCATACAGAAGAATTAATTGCCTTCTTGCTGTGAAAGAACACTGCCATTTAAAAAGGTAAGTAAAGAAATAAGACTAGAAAACTGAAATAAAAAGCACCTGCTGTTCTTCAGTTATTCTGTTTAGAGCAATTGAAATAGTAATGAATGGCGAGAAATTAAAATCCACTTCTTTGCTAAGTGGCCGTTTGGACACAAGAGTTTATGTGTGAGTCAACTGCTTCTAAGGCTATTACTATCCTGCTTAATGACTTATAATTATGTCAGGTGACATAAAATGACAAATGGTAGTTAATTAGAAAAAGGAAGGAGCAATAAAAAAGGAAGAAAAAAGCAACAGATAGCATTAACTAGAAGAGAAATAAAATCTGATTGTTCTCTTTTTGAATCCATAGCTAAACACTTTATTTTACATTTTATGACTTACATTTCTTAGAAATTGCTACACAGTAAAATAAATTAATGTTTATGGATTTGGGGATGATGAGAGTTGTTAATGAACTGAATATTACATTTGAAATTTTATTAGAAAACTACTTTATTACTTCATAAAAATATTACTGAGCTCACAGCTTTTAATCACAGTCTCTTTAATTATATATTATATTTTCCTTTTCTCTGATATCTTCTATGTCATAACGCATCACACGTCTTGCTAAGTGCATTTAAATAAGTGATTCTTGAGAAGCAGAATGAGCAAGTTCCTCAGTCTACTCATGAGAGCCTAAAAGGTCACACAGGTTCTGAACACTGGTTGTGAGAAGTTACACTTTTTCTACTACCTATTGAATCTTTCCCTTTTTTGTGGAAATTGTTAACACCAGTATCAATCACAGGGCCATTTTGCACAATGTAAAGCTACTGAGATTTTGGTAGTTAGTGACTGTCTCAAAGGACCTAATCCTGAATCTATCAAAATACTTGGTACAGGAGCAGCTGAAGTCCTGAGTTTACATAAACAGATCTACAAGCAAACACTTGGTAACTTTGTGCAGAGAGAACTGTAGAACAAGTGACAGATTTTGCCCATGACGGGCCGAACCACTGCGTGCGTGTGCAGCAGTGGACTCTCAGCTGAGTCCACAGGACTGGCCAGAGAACTGGCTCATGACCACAGTGGGTGATTAACCTCAGCCTGCCCCCTTGGCTCTACTTCCAAAAGTTATTCCCTCTTGGTAAAGACAGGATGCTCCTGTGCTATCTAATACACCAGTGCCCAGTGTGCAGTTGTGGGTTTGTGTGCCCCAGTGCTGGCAGTGGGGGCTGTAGGGGTGGCATCTGTGAGGAGAGACTGGGATGCCTCATGTGTGACACAGGCATTTTCAGTGGGATTCAGCAGCTCCATCACAGGCCACACTTAGCCCCACCAGTCAGGACTGTGGAGCTGTGGGAGGATGGATTGTAGAAGAATAGAGATAGTGCTGAAGGCAATCTCACCCCTGAGGAGTTGCAGCTGTGCTAATTACCAAAGAGTAGGAACAGGCCTGCCCTTAATAGGTCACAGCTATGTCCAATAACAATGGGTGTTATAAAAGAGTGAGTTAGCTAGTTGGGAGGAGAGCTGGAGTTTGTTGGCTGTGGGGAGGAAGGGTGGTTGTGCAAGGGACAGGAAGAAGTCAGCTGGCTGTGCAGAAGGAAGAGGAAAGGAGTAATTGTTGTGAGGAGCTGCCTGTGGGAACTCACAGAGAGAAGGTATGAAAGTTTTACAGTAAGATGATAAACTGGTGATGATAGCTTCCATCAACGTTGATTGCACTGATGCCAACAATTGGTGGCCTATATGGGGATGAGTCTTGACATGGAGCCTCAGGGAAAATGTATTTTAGAAAGGACAAAATTCTGCTTATCACTGAGAAGGAGGAGGTGAATGTCATGGAAGTCAGAGAAACTGAGAGAAATAGCCTTCTGAACACCAAGGTGAGAGAAGGAGGAGAGGAAAGCGGTGCTCCAGGCACCACAGCAGAGATTCCCATGCAGCACCTAGAGAGGAGCTGATTACCACGTTGCAGCCTGAGGAGGACTTCTTGTTGGAGCAGGTGGATGTGCTCTGAATGAAGCTGCAGCTTTTGGAGAGGACCCACACTGGCACATGGAAGAAAACGTGAGGAGAAAAGGCAGCAGAATGAACTGTTATGGACTGGCTGCAATCAATCCCTTTTCCTTGTCACCCCTGCAACACTCAGTGTCAGAAGGAGGCAAAGGAGCTGGGAATTAGGCAGTAACATAGATTGAAAACTGGGTGATGGGGGAGAAGCTGTTTGCTTTTTACCATCTAACTCTATTTTAATTGGCAAGAAATTAACTTTCTTCAAGTTGAGTCCTTTCATTTTTGTGATGTTAATTGGTAAGCAATCTTTCTGATTTTTTCTTGACACAAGAAAGATTTTGTGTTATCACACTATTTTTTTTATTGTTTGTTGAGGACAGGGAATTAGAACAGCTGAGTGGCTATCTGGCAATCAACCAAATAAATCCTGCACATCTATATTAATATATAGCAGAAGCACATTCAGTTTGCCTCAAAGTTTTGGTCTGTATTAAACAGCATCATTTGTGGTTCAACTATAGTGGCTAGAAGAAATACAGCTCCAGATGATGGGTAAGGTGGGCAGCAGAGACCACCTTCTCAGCTAAATTAATTTGCAAATGATAGTCCATACTCTTAGTTTGTCTGTATTTGAGGTGTGTCTGGGTGTCTTATGTGTCTAAGTCTTGGAACTACCAGAGATAAGCAAACTGTAACCTGGAAACAAACCTATTCAAGTTCCTTATTATCTTCATTTAAATATATAAGTAGGCATTTTCAGTTATTGAAAACAAAATCCCTGATGTGCACTTTTAATTAGCGAACCCCTAAAAAACAATAAATGTTTTAATAAATCTCGAGGTCTCATGCAAGTCATAATATATGATTGATATTTTTGTCTATAACTAGTTTTTGCTGAACAATTTTATTAGAAAATAATTAAGAGTTCCTTCTTTTTTTTTTTTTGCTAATGACTGTGTTTATATAAGTAAGGCAACAACACAATATGTAGTAAATTATTATTTTGCAGCTATTTAGCTCATATGTAGCTGCTTCCTTTTAGAATAACTCCCACATTCTGGTTTTGCTCCCTGACATTTCAGAAATAGTTTTTTTAACAGCTAGCTGTCTCCACTCTAGCAACTGACATATTTTCCAAATGTCACTGTTACAATCCATAAGATTCTCTTAAGAATATTATACTTTCTACATCATTATCAGCTGTGCAAGTGCCATAAACTGTGTTTCTCACATCCCAAAGCTGGTCACAGGATCTACTCTTTAGCCTCAGAGATGCAGGCTTACATTTATGAGCATTTCTATTTTAGACTATGAACATTGGGAAAAAAAAGACAAACAGTGGAAGAGACATGGTAAAGGTAGTGTACAAGCACATTTCTGTATTTCTCTCTTATATCCTTCTCTATTCAGACTTGCTCTCATTCGGATGTCTCAACCAAGCATTTTCCTCAAAAAAAATTTTACTCTCTTTGGTAGTTTCTTATTCTTAGACATTTTATTTCATCCTATCCCTGTTCTCAAGGCTACATTTTTGCTTCTCCAAGCTAGGTCTCAGAGACATTTTGGCCCTGAATTACAATGACATTGATTGACCTATGTCCATAATCCTCAGGGCATTAGTGATAATGAAATAAAAACAAGGGTTTCAGGTCCTTTCTAAAAATCTGACCTATCTTTCCATATGTTCTCTCTATGTTTATAGCAAGCCCAAATGATATGCCTGTATGAGAAACATAGCAGCTACCTAGGAGGCCCTAAGTTCAGTTTGTGCTGTAATTTTACTTACCTGGGGATGATTTTGCAGGCAGCATGAACTTGAGAAAGGAATCCAAATGGGAGAAAAGATCCATATTTCAGAGATGTAATGGGCTTGACATAAAAAATGCTAGTGACTACATGGTTACACAAAGGATGCTTTGATGAAGTCTGTGTCTATTGAGCTGTGGTGTAACCCTCTCTTTCTGCAACCGGGTATATCACAATGAAGCAGGAGACTTTCCCTTCCTTAAGCACATCTACTGGCCTTGAGAAGTGTCTGCTTAATGGGGCTCTAAGTAAGGAAAATAACTAAAGTTAAACATGTCTAACCTCACTGCTACTGGACAATATCTGGGAAAGTTGTTCTAGTTAACCAACCTTTGAAATACCAGCAATTGGAATTTATGTCCAGTTTAATTTATCTAAATGTAGATATCTAGAGTAAAAGGTTTAATAAATCTGAGCTAGCTTCTACTACAGACAGTGGAAACAGAGTTTGTACAATCAAAATAAACCAGTGATGATATACAAAAACAGACTCCTGAACTTATCTGCTAAAATGACAGCGTGTCTAAGCAACACAGTCCCACCCTTCCAAATAGGTGTCTGCTCTAGTTTTTGTCTCGCAAAAAAATCTTTTCCACATAGCCTTGCAAAAACCTTTTCCCATACTTTAATTCTGGGAACTTAAAAACAGTGCTAGTGCCTATTATTGGACTAATTGTAGAAATGAGACATCACAATCCTAAACCAGATTGGAATTATGCCTAATCACTTCCCTTTAAAATAGCAGAAAAAAAGTCCACTTTCTGCCTTCCAGATACATCATTTTACTGAATACAGGTAATAACTGAGTATTTTGAATAGTTTCACTCTTTTTTAGGGAAGTTCCGATGATTTATATAAGTGTGCACATGTATATATATTCACACAACTTTTGCAGATTTTAGGATCTAGGTATTTCTAAGGCTTGTATCTCCCTTACATATTGTTTCTCGAGGAAAAAAAAAGTGCTAAGTTTCTGATACAAACAAAAATTAATTGATTCTCTTTTATTTAAAAGTTAGCAAATGGTTTGAGCATGAATTACTGAGAAGCAGATTAGTCAAGGCATTGGAGTTATGATCATTAATAGTGGAAGACACAAATATGAAACTAATCTAATTTAAGTCTCTGCACAGGTTGCAAAGGGAACTCTCAGGAGATCACACACACTTTGATTTTCTAAAAGAATATAATAAAGACTAGAGTTGCATGACAGGCCAAAGAGCTACCTTTGACAATAAATCACCTTTGAGTAAATCAAAGTGTGACATTTATCATGGTTACAGTCTGTTTAAGAAATAGAAAGATAACAGTCTGATATGATTCACAACTTTGAAAGAGGATGGATTCTTTCATAAGTAGATTTAAAAAGTGTTTTACAATTCCTTTTTGATTCAGTGAAATAATTCCTTATTCATGTAATGGCTATGAACGTTCTGTATTTTTCTAGTTTTACATTTATTTTCTAGAAGGAGAAACAGGTCAAAAAGATACCATGACAGTTTGATAACAAAACACACCATGGGATTTACAGACATGCCCAGTTCTTTTTTCACCAGTAGCCATTTTCTTCATCACAGATGATTGAGTAGGAATGCATTCTTCTCCCAGCAAACCAGGGCTTTGAGAGCATGAATTCTGTTTTACAGGCCTTATTAGCTGTATTTGCAAGTACACCCTCTATTTTTTATTGCAAGAAGTCATTATTGATACTGACAATAAGACTGTGAAGTACATTGAAAGATATTTAAACCTTATCTAAAAACAAAAATCAGTATTCAATCAGAACCAGAGTGAATGCAAAAGAACCTAACTTTGGGAAGGTGTTTTCTAACTAACTTTAGATATCTGTACTTAAGCTACTAAAGCTTGTCCTTTTACCATCAGTTGAAAGAAATAAGGACTTTAGGACACAATTCTCATCTCAACAGACAAGCTTAAGGTAAGCCTAATGAACTGTGCCCTCATGTGCTTACTCATTTTCAGTGATACATGTTAATTTCTTTACAGAGACTATAAAAGAAGTCTAAATTTTTTAGCTCATGAAAAAAATACTGTCTCTGTGTCTATCAGTATTAAACTAGGATTGCATGCAAAGGAAAAAAAAGAAATACACAATAGGCTATAGCTGTCCTCCAATATTCATGTTTAGATTTTGGATGGTAACAGGTAGCATTTTTACTGTAAACTTGAAGTAGCTAATCTGATAATTTAAAGGAATTGTTGCTAGAATATGATAATAGTTTCAAACTCCATAGAGTTTAGCTTTATCTTTTCTCTCACTCAAAGAAACAAAACCAGTTAATTTCTACAAAAAGAAAAAAAAAAGGGCAAGTCATTTTGAGGCTTTTGGTCAGTAGAGTAGAAGTAAACCAGAAGAGTAAAAGAATCATTCAAAGTGGATAATAAAAGCTATCACAGGCAGTATGGTAAATGGAACACCAAGAGTCAGCTGCTGCTCTTCCCCTCCTCCTGCCAAAAAAAAAAAATTAAAACATGGACAGATTAAAAAAAAAAATAAACAAAACTTCGAAATTATGAAGAATTCCTTATAGAAAGATCGCCTAGGCACAATAAAATCAGTCATAAGGGTAACTGGAGATGAAAGTGACTATTCAGAAGGTCTGTTCTTTAAAAATACATTGACTTTTGAGGGCTTATTTGAAGTAAAAGCTCTCACATCTTTAGGGATTAGACATCACTACTTAGAGAAAAGGATTGATTTAAAATACAATTAATTAAAAGGAGTATATTTTTGCAGTAAAACACCTCATTTTTGTTTTATATAAAGGAAAACAATGTAAATTCTCATCCACTGAATTAATGGAAGTATTTGATAAAACAGTAAAAATGGTTAGAATACAGGGATCAAGAGTTATAAAAATTTCTCTCTTCATATCCTTAATACATTATTATGAAACACATTTCAAAGAACACATTAACAATTAATGAATATTTATTTATTATAATCAATAATATAAAAATATTAAGATACAATAATGACATTGGTTCCATTAAATATTACATTCATTACAAGGCTTCAAATTTCTGGTAACTTCAGAAGTAGTGGTATTATTATAAGGTAAAGCCTTTAAAAATACAATTAGAACTTTTTAACTCCAATTAAACTTATTATGGGGTCTCTCTGGAAAATACAAACTCATATGAAGTCAGTGAAATGATGCCTACTCAGAATAAAGTCAATCAGAACTAATTTCAAACCTAACAAATTAGCCTTATTATTTTCCAATTAACCATACTTTGCATAAACTAGCAGCATATTTTGACTTGATTTTGCATATATGATATGCACATCCAAAAAATAAATAGTCCATAACCTAATATAGATAAGGAATTTTAATGCCTAGTATAAAAAAAAAAAAAGATTATACATTTATTTTGTTGAGAGTTGTTCCCCTGATGAAATTTTCAAAGTTCTTCTCTGTTAATGGGATGAATCACAAAACTTTAAATTTTTTTTTAGGAAAAAAAACCACCTAAGTTCAGGCCAGACATTAAGTGAAGTGGTTATTCTGGTTTTAGTCTATATGCCAGCTGAATGGCCTTAACCATAGCTGTAGAGACTTAGCCTGATTATTATCTCCTACTCTATTCAATTGACTGAAAGTCTTTGCACCAGAGAGAGACACAATGGGTAAAGAAAGGAAACAATGTACTTGGGATGCTGCTTTTTGAAGGATTAGCCTTGATGGGTTTGCCACTGGCTTATTTGAGGGGATTGTTTCATTAAAGAACACAACTTCTATGGTATCACATAAACCATTTGCATTTATACTCACATTTTATTCTGTTTGTGGAATGGATATGGTTAACCATTTCTTGCTTAGCTAGAAGAGCTGGCATTTAGTGATCGTTCTTGACACATTTTAAAGAATGGAATGTCGGCCTTTTTAACATTACAAATCTATCAAGAAAAAGTATGTTTGTATTCCCCATCAAAATTTTGTTTTTAGCTGGTGGTTTGTCTTTGAGATATGTCTGAAAGATCCTTGTAGAGGAGGGGTGGGAAATGAGGGAACTCACAGAACAATCCACCCCATTTCGAAAGAGGGAATACAACCTTGCCTTATGTAGGGCAAAAACTTCCACACAGAAGGTGTTTTTACTCTCCACCTTCCTTAAGAGTACCATTCAGAATTAAATCTTATAGTCCACAGTAGGAAACTTGACATTCACTGTCAGGTCAATTTGAGCAAGGACTGTGTCTGTACTTGGCTTTCTTTACCTCTGTAATAGCTTCTGTGCTTTTTGGCATAAAATTTAGGTGAAATAAGGAAATGGTGTATTAATTCTTCAATCAGTATGAAACTTTTTGATTAAAAGCTTTGAAATGTTTGCATATCTGGAAGACCAATCATGAGAATTTGGGGTTTTTCTTCCCCTCTCTCTATACAAGGAAATAGCCTGAAGGATGTCCATGCTGATGACAAGTTAGAAGGAAATGCATGAATCCACAGAGAGGAGTTAATTGGAGCCTTAGTATTCTCCAGGCTGATAAATTACTCTTTTATTAATCAATTTCCACATAAAGTGTCTATCTCCACAAAGATACCAACTTTATTCTGATGTATAGCATACCAGTTCAGATGATACACAAACTGCATGATACCTTGACCACACAATACTATATTCTGTATTTCTCTGATTATTCTAAACAGTAGCTCTTGAAGAGCTATAGTCTTTATATATATGTATGTATTTTATATATATATATATGTTGGGGGGGTTTTCTCCCTCTCTTCACAGGAGAATCCAGAGCAGAGAAAGACATGTGGAGTATATCTTCTGTCCTCAAATCTGGGAGGCATCAAGCCTTCCAAAGGCAGGGGGTTTTTGGAAGTTTTTAAAAACTAGGAAGTAATAAACCAGAATTTGTTCAACGGGCAGGTGGTGTACAATAGCACTTTTGTAAGAGTGTCACTGGCTACTTTTCATTCTACTGCTGTGGAAATAAAAATGCATTTAGGACATTCTTTATCCTGATAAATAACTATGACAACTATTATCTTATTAATTTTCATCAGAAAATATTATAAAATGGATGAGAAAGCAATAAACATTAGTATTTTGATAGAAGTTTGTTTCTTTACTGGTAAACATGAATAAATATTTATACATTTGTTCAATGAAATAATAGAGGGAGTAAAAGGTTCCAGATTTCTGGTAACTTCAGAATTAGTGGTGTTGTTATAAGGGAATATTATTATAAGGTAATTCTCAGCAAAATATAACCCCATGTTATTAATGCAGGTCGTTTGTAATAATTGCACTGCTGTGATGTGCTGTTTTGGACAAGTGAGTGTGCTCATTAAACACTAGATGATAACTTAAAACCTTTAAAGAGCAATTGTTTTTTGTGTTTGATAGCTGCTGTCATAAAAATCTTCATGTCAATGTAACATTAATACAAGGCAAAAAATAAACTGTTGTAAAATATGAAATTTTATATTATCTGACTTTATTTTTTTCTCTGTGTAAATTCCCTTAGCAAATTTTACATAACACTTCCTCTTATTTGTTTTTGAATTAACAATCCAACCTAACAGTACAGTTTCAATCCATTACTCAGGTTAAATTCATCACTCAAAAAGTACAAATGTTGACTCATGAGAAAACGTGTTAAGAGAGATGATACTCTTTAAATAGAAAACAATCAGAAATTGAAATATCTTTTATTTTTTTAAAATGCATTTTATTTTTTTCAAATATTATGCATCTCACACCTTTTTGAAAAATACTGCATAAGAAAGTTGTATTGTAACTTCTCTCAGTTTTTACAAGGCTTTTCAAGTGGAATCCTTTTGGTTTTTCTTTCACTGTTTGCATTGGTTCTAGCTGAGCTGGAGTTCATTTTCCCATAGCAGCCCTCACAGTGCTGTGCAGTTTGGTGGCACCTGTCAACCCACCACAGTGCTTCATGTTGTTATACATCTGGCAACTTCACCAGTTCAAGCTTCACTGTCTGGTGAAGGTCTATGCTTAAGAATACAAAAGTGGTTTTGGGACTTTTATTTTTTTTTTTTTGGTGGAAATCTTTGAAACTTGTTCATCCTTTGGCTTTATTTATGCTTCAATAATTTATATAATCACGTATTTTTGTGCCAACACTTGATCATGCACACAGAAAAATCTTTGAACTTCATATGTGCTGACAATATGTATCTTCTTGCTTAGTACTTACTAATTCTGGAAATGCAAATATTTCACGAGAATGTACTAATTGCAGTAAATCTTTCTCTTAAAAGATTTTCAGCTCAAAAGAAGATAAGGATATGAGAGAAAAGAGCTCAGATTATTTTACTCTTTATGTGAAAAGGAAGGGTGAGATCCCCCTAACCTCCAAGTTAGCAATAGCCTATGAAAATATTATTGCTAAAAATTATTATTGCAATATTTAGACCAAAGTTGGCATTCACAGCAAGAACTTTTATTTTTCTTATTCATTTTTAATAGAATTGAGATGTTCTAAACTGAGTGAACTATGAACAATGAAGTCATGTAGCCCTTCCAAAGACACCTGAATAACACCTCACATTAACATTTGGGAACTAGGAATACTCTTGTGTGTAAATAAAACCTGAAATCCTACTCAGACATAAGGGATGTCTGACTTTACTGAGGTAACAGAATGTAGATGAGACTTTAAAAGAATTTAACAGATGGCAAACATCATAATGGAGATTTTATTGCCAGCTTTAAGTAGTTGTGGTCCCAGAATATGTCACCAGAATCAGATTTAACAATGAGAAAAGCAACTATACTGAAGTGGGTGAAGGAGCAGAAAGAGGAGAAAGGATATTAGAGACTTGAGGATGCAGTATAATGTCAGGCAAGAGACGTAGACTGGCTTATTTATATAAAGATCACAACATAAAGCCTTTTCCAAGGTATTTTACTTCTCCAGCATGATTTGAATAAGAAAATAATAATAATCCACAAATTAAGAAGCCTGAGAAAGAAAACATTCAGGGGACTTCTTTCTTCAAAGAGGATGAATATCAGGTGAGATTAAAAAAAAGGTGGGACATAAGGTTTGCCCATATTTATCTTAAGCACAAAGATACCTTTGCTATCTCTGCTTATTTCATCCCTTAACTAGGAGATCTCTGGCTGCAGCAGAGAAACGTGTGTATTGCATGTTAGAATGAGCAAAGAAAGACAAAGAAGTGGTAGAGCACTTTTCAGTGAATTGGTGGTCTTGCTAGAAGTATTATGAAAATTTTGATGGATGGTATTGAGCACCTCAGTGGGGTGATATTGGGATTAGCCCCTCCTCACAGAGTTATTTGAAAACAGATTCAAATCAATATGTAGGTGATAAGTATTTGTTGTTATTACTGCTGCATTCTGCAGGGATTTTCGAAGAGGTAATTCATTGTGATGCATGAAATAGTCCTGTGGGAGCTCCCAGGTTAGAGGAGAATAAAACTAGCAAATGAAGTGTCAAGACTTTATACTACTGTTTATTTTATACATTTAAAGTACACTATCCTTTCTAGTACCATTTCTTTAAATAACTGCACCGATTTACCGTATTTTAAAAGTACTTTTGAAAGAGCAGGCCAGTCAGCACAATTGTAGCACTTTGAAGCATTGAATATAACGTAATGATTGGACTGTGTGATAGGAAAAGTAGATTTTTTTGAAACAACACATTTTAAACATTTTCGTAATGCAAGGCTATCGCTTCTGTATTACAAATACCAGATTTCTTCACTGGCCCTCTGAAGCCCCAAGGCTGTCGCCACACATTTGTCAGTCTTCAGCACCAAATGAAATCAATTCTTACATCTCTAGCACTGAATGTAGAAACAGGCAATCTTTCACTTCACAAACACAATTTTATGTGTACACATAAAATTGGTACAAGTTTGTTTTTGCCAAAAGTATATCCCCTCCTTTCCTCTCTGTTCCTTCTGGGTCTGAGTAGCAGACAGGTTCAAAATGCAGATATGGCATCAAAAAAGGTGGATGTGTCTTTATTTTTATACACAGCAATGTAGTAAAAGGATCTGGTTCAGTATCATACTTTAATAGCTTATTAAGATCATTAATTTGTTGCACACAGGATTATCTCCTTGGTGAAAATGTCTGCAGAAGCTACCAAAAAGAGAGCCTGGGCTATGGCTAGGACCTCCAGACTCAACTATGAATAAAAATTCGTAGCAATCCCTCTTTCTTTCCTGGCTGGTTTTGAGAGAAAGCAAAGTTGTCCAGAAGTAAAAGAATGCAGAAATTCTTGTTGATAAGGAAAAATAATACTAACTGTATGACTCCATGGAGAAGCTAATGCTGAGGATCAAATATACTGTGATCAACTTGTAGGCTTACTTGAAATTCAGACATACTTTTCAAGTAGCTGTAAGCAATATCATCATAGTGAATCTAACTCTTCAGTTTAAAAACAAGGAGTTTAAAATCTTACTTAGATGTTAATTGATACCAGTCACTCAAAGCTAAAAAAAAATTACACAAAATTATATATGTTGCATAAATATACGTAAAATATGGATATTAAAAATATAAGCCTAAATTATTCTTATTTTTTTACTCTAGTTCCTCACAAAATCTTAAATCTTGAGAAGTGAATTTTTTTATTACTAAAATATATTGTTTTCCACTTTAA
>WBNO01016373.1:31378-84677 GCA_013400575.1 Peucedramus taeniatus
AAAAAAAACCAACAAAAAAAACAAAAAAACAACAACAAAAACACTTCTTTACCTATATTGTAATAAAATTCTACAAAACTGAATGTTTTAACTCTTCTGTTGGACAGTCCATATCTATCTGACGCCCCAGAACAAAGTAGGACTCTTTCTGGTACATATTAAAGACAACTTTTAAGTTGAATTCCAAAAAGGAAATGTATGCCAGCATAAACCCATGAAATCACAACAGCTCATGGAAGGTACTAGTAGCTCAAGATTTATGCACAAGTCAAAATATCGAACAGTATGGGTTCATATATTTGTTCTATAATATCTTAGAAAAAGTTCAAATGAAACAGAATTACATGCAAATTTCACTATGCCTAAGACATAGCTTATAATTCTACCAATTTAGAAGATGTAGTATAAAGAGAATATGAAGGCTAATTCTAATTTTGACATTTTGAAAAGATTACACTAAATATATCAATATTAAGAAAATTCTAATGCAGTAGAAGAGAGTGAAATAAAATATACTGTTCTTGAAATTCTTTTGTCATTTAATACTTTCTTAATAGCTCTAGTCACATTCTAAGACTATTTTACAGTACTTCAATACCACAGTGTGTCATTATCAAATAGATATAAGATATATACAGTATTACAAAGAACATCTGGTTTTAAATATTTGAACTCCTAATTTCTTTCTCCAAAGTTAACCTCCAAGGGCACTCTAAGGAAGTAAGTGTCTGAACTTTTTTAGATATTGCTCAAAATCCCATCTAGACTTCTAGTAGGACTTGAAAATGTATAGATTAAGTGTCAGCGCAAGAGGATCTTAGGCTGATTCCAAACTGACTTGTTAAGGCATGACCCAGAATGTTCTGTCACATTTTTCCAGTAGTTCAAAAAGAAAGGGAAACTACATGTTCTCTACAGCCACATTTTTAAATTGCCTCTTTACTGTCAAGTCAAAAAGGACCTGGGGTTCACATCTAAGGCTGAAAACATGTAGCACCCTCAAATTCAGTGAATACAGATAATGCAAAATGCAGAAAAAAATTCAAAATGGAGAAATGGAGTTTAGATGAAAAAATTAATCTATTGCCACCATCTCTGCCTATATTTCTACACTGGGAAGAGAAATAAGACATGCTGAAAAATGTCCTGATTCAGAGAAGTAGTAACTTACCTTGGTTATGGTTGAAGTTCTATGACATTCAAGTGCACAACCACAGTATTTTTAATGAATATTATTACAAACATGTTTCAGAGAATAAACAAAACAAAAATAAAATTCAACCAAATAAAACCCCAAACCACACAAAAAACAAAACTGTAAGAAAAGTGGAAAGATGCATAAGAAACAGTAGTGGCATTATTGTTGAGTGCTTTAGTACATTGGTTCCAATAGTTTTCTATGAAATGCAGCTACCTGCACTAAACCTCATGGCTTGCCACAGTTCCATCAAAAATTAGTGCAGACTTACTTTTAACTGCCAAATCTATTATGTTAATGTAATAACTCAGAGGGACGTGCCACTTTACACCTATTGTTTGACTGAAATACTGTGTTAAGTCTATATCATCCCAAGTGTATTTTAACATGTGTTATGATGAAACTGATATTCATATTGATACTGTCTTTACAGAAATCCTATAACTGCAGGCTTATTCCTGTAAATCTTGGAAACACTACACAGGCAACTTTTCACATCTTTTCCAAGATAATACAGTGGTATGTATTAGTGGAAAACATACCAATTCACTCTTTAAATGCATGAAGGAAACGGAACCATGGACTTACGGTCTGTAATTTTGAGGACTCTTTTGAATTCTCCACTTCCAGATCCTCCACAACCATCTTCATCATCACAATCACCACTGACTTGTTCATCTACACCTCCACCGCTGCCTGTTTGTTGGAAATCCCATTTGTCATATTTTGGAAATGATTCGCCCTGCAACAGCTGAAGACAAGATATAGTATGCAAGTTAGCAGTACACATGGAGAGCTTCAGAGAGTACCCAAAATTTCATATATGTCCCTAGTAATTATCTGATTTGAAAAGGAAATTTCAGGATTGACAGAATGAGAATTCTGATTTTTAATTTTTTTTTAACCCTGACTTTCAGATAGATTTAAAAGAGTGGTATTTGGAGAGGTATAGTTTAGTTTTAATTAAAACCCCACAAAATATCTTTATCACTATATAAGATAATCAGGCACCAATTTCTTGCCCAAAGGCCAAGTGGAATGGATAGGTACATAGAATCATAGAAAAGTTTGGGTTGGAAGAGACCTTTAAAGGCCATCTAGTCCAAATTCCCCTGCAAGGAGCAGGGACATCTTCAACTAGACCAGGTTGCTCAGAGCCCCACCCAACCTGCTTTTGAATATTTCCAGGGCTGGGTAATCTACCATTTTCCTGGGAAATCTATTCCAGCATCTCACCACCCTCATTACAAAAAACTTCTTCCTTATTTGTGGTCTGAATCAAACCTCCTTCCATTTAAAATGATTGTCCTTATTTCTACCACAACAGACCCCACTAAAATGTTTGCTGCCTCTTTCTTACAGGCCCTCTTAGAGCAGACAGCATCTGTGCTACTTAAAAGCTGGACCTGGATCTTTTAAAGACCCATGGGGTGTCTACACAGATTTAAGATACAATTACTGTTTTATGTGAATTTTTCACATTTGAAATATCTGCAATAATATGAGAGCTGAGTTCCAGCTCTATATTGGTGAATCCAAAACACACTTCTCTGCACTCTGTGTGTCATACAGAAATGTGGTAGAAGCTGAAGAAAAAAAATGCATTGGGATGATATCAAATGCTTGACCAAGGAACAGCAGACCAAACTAGTACATTCAGAGGCAGGGCTGGCATGGAGAGAACTATTTCCAAAGGACATCCAGGCATTACTTGGGTAGAACTAATAAAAGTGAGGTAAAATAAAATAAAGGGATAGCTGATACTGGCCTAAGCAGTGTCGATGATTTGGTTCCAGTAAATAAGATTGTTCTCTGGCTCCTTCTTATTTCTCCCTATAGAGATGGCCAATGATATCTGCATGGTTTATAAGAAAACAGTAGAGATCTGTTTAACACATTTCTCCACTCTGTTGAGCAGTGCTGAGCAATCATCTGAATAATGTTAATCTCTCTCATTTATCAAATGTACAAGTGCTGTCATACAGTTTTTAAATACTAGGTGGTACAACTGTCACATATACACAATGTGCCCCCTTCCCCATTCAGATTCAGTTCAGTTTATCTGTCAGATAAATATAAACATCATAACCTATAAAAACCCAGTTTCTTAGAAATGTTAATAATTTTTATAACCTCATCTCATCCAAAATGCCAGTTTGTACAGGTTTGTGCATTACTCATGCTTCAATCTAGGAAGACTTCTTTACACTGGTCAAAACCTCACTGTCTCAGATTCTTTAATTTAATAATCAGATAGTACCTTCTCCTTAAAGAAGATACTAATTAGTTAGGCTCAGTTGTTTTATACCTTCAAAAATGTGTTTGCTTTGTTGTTTAACAAGATACTGTGTTCATATTTTCAATCTATATACTGAGTTTATTTTCAGATTATGGAGTCACTTCCCAGACGAGGATCTGTAAAGTGTTGTACAGTGCCCAACAAAAAATATTTTAATGACTACTGCAATGAGATCATTCAGATAAATCTCAATGCTTCCATAAAATCCACTTGCTCCTCTGTGTAAGAACAGGAGAATGCCACTCACCACTGAATTAGCAGAACCAATTTATGCAGTACTTTTAATTCAAAAGTTTTATTAGACATTTATATGCTACCTGAAAGACAAACTACCCAGCTAAGAGGAAAAAAAGCTCCTTGGTACTGCTGCTCTGCTCCCTGCTCATTATGTAAGCCATGCCATACTTCTACAAAATGGTGTTTATTGAAACAAAACACAGACTCCTTAATGAACTATAATCAGTTAAAGAGCACACTTATTTTTCTCCCCAATTCATATTGTGACACATTCCCAGGGCCAGTTGTATGATAAGGTACTCTTTATCCCTGAGATCTGTGGCATAAATGTGGGCAGGAACTTCCAGCAAGACAGTTTTTCAAACAAAATGTGTTGCCAAATTTTCTACAGTATGTCATATACATATATACCATATATACAATATATATCTGGTGCGTGTATATATATACACACATATATATATATACATGTATCTCTGTGTGTGTATATATATATATACACACACTTTTTTTAAGCCAGAGAACATGCATCCTCCTCTATATCTCTATCTCAGTCTTAGAAATGTATGGGCTTAAAAAGGTTTTATATTTTGTTGCTTCTTTAAATTTCAGCACAACCTTGTTTTTTCTCTTTCTTCTCTTTTTCTTGATTTTTTTTTTCATTATTATGTATTATTGACTTACAACTAGAAACCTAAAAACATACATGATCCCACTTAATTACTTTAAAGGTAGGTTCAGTTATGAAAAAGTGCTCTTTAACTTTTTTCAAACTTTTTACTGTGCTTGAAAAAATAGAGATTAAATCATGAGTAAACTCATTTGTTATTTGGACTTTGTTATTCTCAATTCAGTCTCCTTAATTGTACAAGAAGAAACATTGTCTCCATATAAATTCACAAGTCTCAGTGCTGGTTCTCTACTAAGCAAGTCTTGGATCTAGTATAAATTCTTTATTAAACAGAAATCCATGTAGTTCTTCAAAGCTAAATTGATTCACATTATAAATAAAGATAAAAGTTGTTTAAAAGAATTGTTCTCTTCTGCTGCACTTTTAAAGCTATTCTTTAAAAGGAAAATAAGTACACGTTATAACTGGGAAATTCTGTTGTCTATACTTACTGGGTCTTTCAGCTGAATGAGGAGGGTTACTAGCTATGTACTATTTGCCCCTTAAAAAAGTACAACGACTGTTTTCCTGTTGTGTCATAGTGTAAAATAGTCGCTTTTCATTTTGTCTAAAAGTTTTTCCATTCTATGAATTTTTGTCTCAAAAACCCTGAAACCCCAAACCCCATGAGTTTAATCACACATTATTGTCTTTCAGTTTCAATGAAAGAGGCAGTAAATATTCTTGGCAACCATGTTAATTTGAATGAGTTATAGCAAGGGTGAGTTCACCACTGTTCTGAGACTGCAGTAGATACACCAGTATTCCAGATTTGCTGGTTCTTAATGTTGATGGAAGTTTATTGAACTAAGACTTTGTTATCAAAAGCATGTCCTATGCTAGTGGCATTTTATTTTCCCAGAAAATTTGTGCACCACTACTATGGTACATGTGCATGGGTGGATGATTTGGCTGTAAATCAACTGAAAGGTCCTTGGGAGTCTTCAGCTTCACAGCTTCCCTACATTGCTTTGGGAAGTTTGGCCTCCCCCTTGGATCTTTTAGTGCTCAGTTGCCAAAATACCACTCAGGACTTTCACTTAGTGGAATGCTTTCTTTGACCCAAAAGCAATTCTGAACAAGGTTATAATACCAAAAAGTGCTATTAATAAATTTTGTGACATTTCACATTTTAGAATGAAAATATTTGCATTACAGAAGTTACATTGTTGTATCAAAGTACTTCCAGGCTTCTGTAAATATATGACTCACTGCTCTGTAACATTTTGGTAAGAAAATGAACTGCTTACAGCAGCTACCAAGGCACCTTATGAGGGTTCTTGAAGCTTCTCAACAAATCTCATAGTCTAAGCATAATTAGGAAAATTATCACTAAGGATGTATGATTATTGTACAGTCCTATAGGGCCTTGTAATCTTTCAAGATTATTTGAGACTTTTATTGATGATCTGGAAAGCAAAATGAAAAACAAAGCAATAATAATAAATCTTTTATTGCCATGAGAACTGGAGAACTACTAAATAACAAAAAGAAGTGACAAACTAAGAAAATCTCATCTGGCAAGTGAGGCAATTGAGTGAATTTTAAAACACATACTATAATAAAATACAGACAAAAGTAAATTTGCAATTCTAAATATTGTATTACATGCATATTAAATAACAAAGTATTCCATTTCGTAAATTAATTGTGGGTGTCCTGTGTAGCCAGCAGAATATTAATTACCCAGAGCTGTGTTCTAGCCAAAGATTTTAATGGGATATCTTTGGGGACAGAAATAAGAATACTAAGTCAGATTAGGGGTGTTATATTACTCCTAAATCCCATTCTCATTGTCTTTGTTCAAAAAAGATGGTCCAGAAGTAAATTCCATTACAGTGATTAAAATGGAACCAAAAATCCTTTTGTTTTAACCACAGAGCTCATCCTTTAGTACATTCAAAAGGCCCTTGATCTCAAGATTTAGCCAGCCTTATAAGCCCTGTAAGTGCCTATATGGCAAATACAGATTTAACAGATTCAACAGGTCAAAGCATATGAAAATTGCAAATAAATAAATTTATTTTATTTAAACATTCCAAGTGAATATAAAAATACCTATACTACTAGAATCATACATTTAAAAATATTCAGGTTGGTCTATATAAAAATAATTTTTCAATAATAAACAATAATTTTCAATTGTTGTTTCAAGGGGGTTTTTTTGGTTTTTTTGTTTTTTAGTTTGGTTTGTTTGGGTTTGTTTGGGTTTTTTTTTGTTTGTTTGTTTTGATTTGGTTTGGTTTGGTTTGTTTTTTTCTGGTTCAAATAGGTTTTTGTCTTAAAGAATTAATTCAGAGGTTCAGGGACAGGGTATGTATGAGGTTAAAGTAAAAAACTAAAATGATCCCTTCTGCCTCTCAAAAAATGCATGAATTCATATAAGTAAATCTGAAATGCCAAGGGTGTGCTCTGTTTTTTACTTTTCTGCTTGTGGGAAGTTGCGAGTGATTTAATCTCTGTTGCTGTTTAACTCGGCGGGAACACCAGACAGCCATTCACTCACTCCTCCTCAGTGGGATGAGGGAGAGAATCAGAAAAATGGTAAAACTCATGGGTTGGGATAAAAACAGTGTAGTAGAACATAAAAGGAATGGCAAATAATAATAGCAATGACAATGAAAGAATGTCCAAAGCAAGTGATGCACAGTGCAATTTCTCACCACCCATCGACTGATGACCTGAGCACTGGGACACCAGCCCCTGGCCAGCTCTCCCCATTTGATGTGCTGAGTGTGATTTTGTATGGTATGGGACAGCTCTTGGGTCATTTGGGCACGGCTGTCACATCTGTGTCCCCTCCCATCTTATTGCACACCTCCAGCCTTGCTCGCTGGCAGGGCAGTAAGAGAAGATAAAAAGTCCTTGTCAGGGACTCAACACTGCTCAACAACAATAAAAATGCATTATTAACATTATTCTTGCCCTAAATCCAAAACACGGCATAATACCAGCTGCTAGGAAGAAAATTAACTCTATCCCTGCTGAAACAAGGACAATATCTTGTTTGAATGATGAACACTGAAAAGCAATAAAATTTATGTTTACATGATTGAAACTGATGTGATACAAAAATCTAGTATTCTATTCACTTAGTCTACATCATAGACCTTCATGGGAAATATGGATTTTCTATAAATTTTATTGTATTTTATTGTATTTCAATAAAAATTATGCTCTATTGCAGTTCAGTGTGAACTAAGCTCAGTCATAGTATTTCCTCTCTTTCATTTATGTGCACATCATAAGTACTTCTGGAGGGAATCTTAAAGGAGCTCAGCAGTGAATCCAATTTAGCTAATCAAGTCAAATCCAGAAGAATTATTTCTAGAAGTATTACTACCTTGAACTCTTTCAAATGAGAGGAATAAACTGCTATTTTTTTTACCTTTGCTTAGCATTACATGCCCAAATACTTAGAAATCAGCATTTCCTTTAGTGATCTCTAAAAAAAAAAACTATTCATACATCTGTAGGCCAGAATGTCCTGCAGGGTTTCATTTCCTTAACAAAACTGCATTCCAAATTAGAACTCCAGTTTATATTGGAGACTGGTATTTAGATCACTAGTATGGCAATTCATAGTCCTTTATAAACAGTGCCCCATGGGGATTTTTTTTTTAATAAAAAGCTGTAAGCTTTTTACAGTTTTGTGTGAAGTACATCACCTCCTTTTTTTTTTTTTTTAGTATTTTCAAAAAGAGAATGAGATTTCTAATCAGCTATAGCCTTTATGTCCTTGAGATGATACACAAAGTACAAACAATACATACGGTGCTATGTCAAACCCACTCTTTTCTGCCTAGATCCAGGGCTACAACTCTGTGTTTCAAGCTTGAAAAGTCATTCTTCTCCATAAAACCACCAGCAGCCTGAAATTCTGATGGCAGTAACACAATACTTCTCTTGAGTAAGCTAACTCAGCTGAACAGAGAAAGAAATAGATGTTCATTCTGCTTACTGAACTGCAAAAATTAGGAAGGTGGCTGAGCACCAGCACTGCACAACACAGCTCGAACCTACCCTTTGTGCTTTCATGATATACCTTTACTACCTCAGGATCAAATCAGCTGCTGCCTGAATAGTGAAAATAAGAATCACCCCAGCTTATTACTACATGACTAGTTCAAAATCCAGACATTTCTTCTCAGTAGTTATTAGAACAAAATTTTCAAAGAAAGCTAATTGCTAAATTAGGTAGCAATGACTAGCAATTTTCATTGAAGGTACAATTCCTCACAGTAAGACTATGGGTTCAAGCACAAGCACACACAGTACATTTTGTTCCATCCCTAGCATGCTTTCTGACCATCAAAAAGTTGAATTGACCTAACTAGCACTCTCCACAAAAATGCTTGACAGCAATTTGAGCCTTAGCATAGTCTATAGACTGTTCTGAGTAGGCAGCCTAGATATGGTTATTCTGCTGTAGGAAGTAGGACACTTGCAATCCCTGAACATTTTTACTTAATACAACAGATGCAGTTTTTTTTGAGATGTCTACAGTGCTGAATAAAAGAGAACCAAGCAATAAGGTACAGTGATAGACACCGAATTTCTCAGTCTTTCTAACTTACATCTGCTCACCAACCACTGCTCCCTAAGGTAAATCACTTATTAAGAGACTTTGTAAGCACTGGGGATGTGGAGCAGTGTGCTCTCACCCTTTATCCTCTTTCTACTTAGCAATGTAGATACAGCTCCTAAATGGAATTGTCCATTCACAAATACCCTTTTCTCATTTGTTACATATAGAAATTTTACTTTGTATCTGGGAGTGCATTTTACAACTTACACCCACCAACTCAGGTTCTCACTTGAGTTCTGTCATGAGTGATTACTTTTCTTTCCAGTTGTTACTGGTTCAGAGTGAATACAGGAGCAAAAGCTTGGCTCTTATCCCTTGGTGCAATCCCTGCCACCACAGTTATGCACACCATCAACTTGATTTGTTTAAAAATATTTAGGTATTTCCATCTGTAAAAATGTAAGTCTTGCTAACATTTCACTGCAGGTTTAAATCATCCTCAGAAAATTAAGCAAATTAGTTAGACATTTCTAAGATAACAAATGAGAGCAAAATTAAACCCCAGAACAATAGCATGTAGTCTTATTTCTGTCTAGCAGTTGAAAACACAGAAAAAAAAAAGTCACATTTTATATGATTAATGTTTAGAGACTAATATTCTTTGCTGGCTTCACCCACCCATGGATATGGCTTTTATTTTTTTTTGTCACTGTTCTTTTCTGTTCATCTCTTTTCTCTTAGTCATTTGAAGGCTATTGGTTATTATTCCCTCCACTAAATATTACAAATAATTTTTCAGATAATTTGAAAATAATTTTATCTTTTACCTTTTCCTTATCTGAATTTTTGGATGTTTCTTCCTTAGCAAGGGTTGATATAGATAGACATATATGACATATATTAGACAGTTTTCTTTGGTCCTAATAGTAGACTGAAATTATGTCTTTCCAGAACAGAATATGTGAATCACTAGAAAGCTTAATATTGAGTGTTTTAATAAATGCTTAATGAGGTCTAACCAAAAAAATAGAAAAAGGATTGATTTAAACAACATGGCATATTATGATCAGATAAAACTCATTTGAACAGAGTCAGGATTTTGGGTGGGGTGGGGCTTCAGAATCACACACCTCAGTGTAGATGTAAAAAAGTTGACATGTTTTTCTGTAAGTGAAGTGTCTCAAGTCCTCAGTAGTAATTTGCATGTTAGAAGTCTGATTCAGTTTTGTGGATATCATTGCCTAGTGTTTTTTGATATGACCTAGAGTACCTGGGGTACTAGGCAGTGAGAGTACAGTGATAGAGAATTTGCAGAAGACTTTCTTGAGCAACAGCTGGAGGCCAAGGAACACCAAGCAGTTGGAATGGTTCCAGGTATCTGAGCACATGCAATTGAACCATAATCCTAGTTAAAGCTGGGAGTACTTCAGCTAAGTAAAGGCTGGAATCTGAACAGGTTTATAGAAAAGAAATAACAAAAAAAGTTTTCCAAGAGGATTCTTAATTCTTTTAGCCAGGCAATTTTTGTTTGTTTGGTAACAACACCGCTCACAGCACAACAAGGTCAACTGGAGAAAAGCACAGTGGGATCCCAACCATTTATCTAGATGCTAGAGATATAAAATTCACTGTTTCTCTGTATGTTCCCTCTCTATATATATAGGAAGAAAAAGATCAAATTATTTGTGAGGAAAAATGCTGATTACGACTTAAGGATTAAATTTTCTCAAAGAAAGTTTCAAATCAAACATTTGCAGTGTTAACAAGTAGAACTTGGAAAATCATATGGAGTATTAATCAGAATTCCAGCCAGTTTTGATAATCTCATGACTATCATTATGCAGGACAGCTTTTCAAATAAAATAAGAAACCAATGCATTACAGTGAAGCTGTGGAACAGTAGAGAATTCACCAACCTGCAAGATTCATAAATACGGACATGAGTACACGATCATTAACTCATTATCATGCACTGATTTCTACTGATAGTAACATCAATCTGTTATTCATCTGGCTGTTACTTAGAAATAAAAACCATGACATCAGCAAAATGTAAATGTTCGGTTTTATTTTTTAAGAATAAAGTTTATTCCATGGTTCAACATGTTTATATTAAATTGCTACTGAAAAATAATCTAGAAATGGGTTTTACGGCAAATTATCTATACTACATCAGTTTTCCACCTGTGTATTTCCAGTCTGTGGCAATTTGGAGCTTATGTCTACAAAAGTAGAACTTTGTTTTACTTCTTTGACACAGTTTTTACTTAAGAGTTAATAATCTGTAAACCCTAGTTTCCTCTCATTATCAGTGGAAACAGAAGTCTGATGTTACAGCTGAAGTAAATTAAACGTCCTGATAGATAATGAAAATCTCAGACAGGCTATTTCAGGTTTTGATTTCTTCTTAGACTTCACAGACCTGCTAGTGAAAGGGCATAATATTAAGCCATTTAGAAGAAGGACCTTCTGGAACACTTTTCACTTTATAAGAATATGCTACTTGACATTTCTTCTGGAGGGCCATTCAGAAGACATTATAGGAAAAGCTGCATTGAAATAATTTGCGATGCCATCATGATCAAAATTGTGACTATACTGTTAGAGGTACATTTCTATTGCTACCCTATTGTGAGTGAATAAATTGGTGATTTATCCAGTGAACTGATTTCAGAGAATGGAATTCAGTAGACAGTCAGTGGAGGTGACCCATCAGCAGTGCTGATTGACACACTGCTTTCCCTTATCCACCAGCAGCATGATAAAGCTACTTTCGTCTTCTACTTGGTGACATTTCTAGCCCTCACATCAGTGGACTCGAGTGAGTGAGGAAAAGCAGCAGCTGCTGTGTAAAATTCATGAAGACTAAGCTGACAGCAAAGCCAATATTGTGTAGCTTCATAAAACTAGCATGCTCCTAGCAGCATTTGAAAGCAAGTTAAATACAAAAATAAAATAGAAGGAAGCCTTTACTTTTGCATTAGGCATTGCTCTGTAGATAACGCAAGTGAAAAATGGTCCCATATACTCAAAAAATTGAAACATTAAAAATACATTTCCCTCCTCAGCAGCTGCATACGTACTTTTTCCTTAAATCAGAGTATTCTAAATTGATCTAGAATATGATATGACAGTAGACACCTATAAAATTTAATGCAGAACTCAGCATGAAACAAAATTCTTCAGTATTCATTTATCTCATAACAGACCATAGCAATGTTTTCTATGGAGCAGTTTTTGTGGGGAGCGATTCTCTGTGCAAAAATATTGTCATGTCCCATCTCCTCTTCCCCCTCCCCCTGCAATACAAAAGATATGCAGAACCTTAATATAACTAATATAACTTATAGCCAGGAGTCTCCTTACACTAGTGAGACCAAGTATCAATCACAAAAGCATACCTCCAATCCTTATCTGTGACTTTGTTTGGCCCTATCCCATAACAAGAGATAGCCACAAAACATACCACAGAAAAAACATAGATACAGAATCTTCTGCATTATTTACCAAGTTTTTCTTAAGGTCCAATATATACTCTTTTAATTTTCAGAATGTATCCTTCAGACAGAATGCCTGTGTAAACTCTAGTACATAATTTATGCCACGCTTCAGTCTTACACTGAAAATTTTCCCGTTGCTGAGATTGTGTGTCAGCGCTCTCCAGAAGACAAGTGAATTCTTAATGAGGTTAAAACAAGGCCTCCTTGCCACAAAATTTGCCCCTTGTCCCTATTCTTGAGTTGTCATTTATTTTCATGATTTCTGTATAACTATACTTCTCTGGTTATATTCGTGTAGTAAGGCTGCTTTGCATAAATTGAGACTTATCATATATGAAGGACTGTGTTTTTAAATCCTCTTTGCCTCCAAACTACCCTTAAAATAGCTCCCATTGCCTAGTCTTGTCAAAATGCATCATGCCTGTTTTTCAAAATCTTCAAGAGAATTAAAGCATCCTTGAAATATGAAAGTGGTGGAGGAGTGGACATGTACATTATTGAGAACAGGTTTCTTGGTGCATAAAGAAGTGGACCATTTACAATCAGAGCCTTCTCAGAAAGATTTGCTAGAACAATTCTTTAGATCCCATTGGGTTTTTGTATGTGTGATAAGATTATGACTTTTCTCAGAAAAACTAGCTCCAAGTTCAAGTAACTGCCTATGCTATTTCTCTGCAGCATTACTTATTCAGATGCAATCAAGTACCATGGAGAATATTGTAAAATAGAAGAAGCCGTTTTTGAAATTCCTGAGAAAGCCTGGCTCATACATTTTGCAGCTGTAATATGTGCGGAAAACTCTAATTATAGTAATCCTAATCTATGCAGACTATGTTATCAAACGTGATATATATTTTAATTGTTGACAGATGGCTTTGAACCATGTATAAATATTTATAAAGTCACACATATTCCTATAGCTAGCACATACAAAAGTTCCAGGTATATTATTCTGTCTTTTCTGAATCCTTTTATATGTACATGCAAACTCAGGATTCCCATTTTAATAACTATCTTATTGTTTGGGTTATCTGAAGACATAAAAGGACCATTTTCTTTTTAAAGTGAAATGAATATTGCATAGATTTCAGACAGTTTTGATTACTGTGGAAATCAGAGTACTTTTTCATCAGTACCTTGTATTGTGTTAGCACATGTGCTCACAGTTATTAAATATTGCCATTGTGCTGCTTATTCATAATCACCCATCTTCTCTCACCACTACAGGGAAGATATCAATAGAAAACTTAAAATCTCCATAAACAGTGCATAAAAACAGGCTCAATCCAGCAACACTATTCATTAACACGCAAATCTAATGCATGTTCCTCTTATTTAGAGCTCAGAAATCCTTGTTTAAATCACATGTAGTGAAAAAGTTGGTTATTAATAAAACACCCAAAACAAGTAGAAAATGGGCAACAATTACAAGAAATACCACCTATGAAATACATTATGTGAGCTCTTCAGAGATATCCAAGGGGAGGCTTAAACTAATGGATAAGATGAAGACAGGGATCCCATAAGTCAGAAAAGCTGCTTGCACATCTTTTCAGCTGTTAGGGTGGGACTCACTTCATGTAGCTTTAGAAATCTAAACTTAGGCATCTGTCTTTGCAGAAAGACAGGCAAGTCCAGTGGGTAATTCATCTCAGCCTAAAGTTATCTGTAAGATGTTTATTGAAGTCAAAAGTCAGATTCTTTGCTGATATGCGGTTTTGCAAAAAATCCCAACCCACCAACCAACTGACCTATCAAACAACCACAACCAAACCAACAACAAAAAAACAAAAACAAAACAACTTGTGCAGGTTTACTCCCCTCCCCCCCNNCCCCCCATTGTAGGATGTTTCCATTCAACTTAAACACTTCCAGGCTATTTAAGTGGCACTACTTACCTTTTAGAGTCACTAGAGCTTTTAGAGTCAATGGAAAGAAACAAGCACCTTCAAAAGCCTGACCTCATCCTAAAACAAATCATGCAAGGATGTATGGACATATGCATTACTGATTTTGGAAGAGCATTATATGGTGCTACATATTCCAAAGAAGGTTAAATTTTTTTCTGCTGGATTCTTTCACTAGAAGCTCATTCTGGCACAAACTACTGTCCTGCAGAAAATGGAGGGAGGAGGCAGTCATTCAAAACAAAGTGAAAATTAGAAACCTTAGAAATTAACTCCAAAAACTGTAGCCATGAAGTGATAGGATACTAAGTCCTTTCAAGAGGGTGTGATAATTTCTTCCTTGAAAGTCTGGTGAAGAGATAAATCAACAAGGAAGGAATAAAAACAAATGTCAGCCATTTGATGTCAATCTTCCTACTGTTTCAAAGCTATAGAAAAACTATTTTAAAATTTTTGAGAGTAAATTATAAAGTTATTTGTTAAATTCACTTTACTTACACTTCATACAAATTTTTATGGCAAGTTTTTGTGCATTTCTTAGCACAGTAACAGAAAGTTTTCAATTATTTTCTTTATACCAAAAATATTTCACACAAAGTATGCCAATAACTAAATATCAGAAATAGATGAATCAGCATTCTGATAAGGAAATTCAAAAATATCTTCATAAGGAAATGCAAAAATATCTTGAATTCCTTTGAGATGAGCCATATTTATTGTATTTTGTTTTCTCTCATATAGAGCATCTAATTGGGGAAATACTGCAAACTCCTATTAAATGCAATTATACATTTTTCTTTTTATTAGAAGTATGAATTTCTGCCACTAAAAACTTTTGTACAAAATTTTAAAAAAAAGTCATTGTTCAAGCCAAGCATAAATATCATACACTATTTGTAAGGCACTTTTGGTGTTCTTCAGTTTCTTATAATCCAATGACATATGTGCATGTCCTAATATATGACAGATGGAGACTGAATTTTGTTTCAAATGGTAGTAAAACTTATATATTGTACTTAACCTGACACAGATTCTGTTATTGTAATGTGTTCCTTTCTGCATAGTTTTGTAATGCAAATTCATGTAGAAATGGGAATCACTAAGAGATCAAGTATTAATGCCAAAAAATACAGAATGCCTTTCATAAAATATGAGACACAATATATAAAAATGTTAAGTCTGAGGTTTATTTTCCAGAGTTTTGTGTTCCCATTTCTCTTCATATCTTTCAAAAATTGAATGTGTAATAAGTTACAATCCTAGAAGTTGTTCAAGTCAAGACTTTTACATACAATCAACTGGATATGCATAGTATAAATGTTAGTAAAATACAGTTGTGTTTATAATAACAGAGCTTCAATCAACCACATATAATGAAATTTGGGGTTTTTTTTGCTTTTCTGTAGTGTTCTTTTACAGGCAGGGCCAGGCTATACTGCTCTATAAATTACAAAAAATGGCAAAGCAGTTCTAATGTGAACTGCACTCATGTTGCACTACAGTGCAACACCAGGGGCTGCCAGCTCTTCAGCTCCCTCCTGGGAAAAAAATTACCACCCCAATCATGGAATCACAGAATGGTTTGGGCTGGGAGGAACCTTACAGATCAGTAAGTTCCAATCCTCTTGCCATGGGCAGTGACACCTTTCGCCAGAGCAAGTTGCTCAGAACCCTACAACCTGGACTTGAACACTTCCAGGGATTGGACATCCACCCCAAGAGGCAAATGTCCCCAAGAGGCAAAGATTATTTGTACAGGCACAGCCTTAGAGAAGAAAATACGGCTCAAAAATCAAGCATTTACCTGCCTCACCCTATGTTAAAACTCTGTCAACAGAAGAACAGATATCACTTATTTTCTTTCATATAATAACTTATTTATGAAGGTTTTCATGCAAAAAATAAGAGGCTCAGGCTGAAACCCACACCCTGTTCAGAGTGAATCCAATCCATATTTTCTCCTATTACCCTAAGTTTTATACTATAGTCTAGTTCCATTAAAAAAGACATGTTCTCAAGATATTCTCACAAAAAAATGTATCAGTGAAAAATGAATTCTTAATATTTTATGGACCCAAAGTACTAAAGAGAAATCAGAGATTTGTAACTTCTTAAAGACCTGAAAGTTATATTAACTGAAGAATAAAGTTCTTCCTCCTCAAAGATCCTGTAGTTTTGATGTAGAGACACTCTCTCTGGAATAAGCTGAACTAGGATTTCTCAACTTGTATTTCAATATTGATAATATTATTTGGGAGGAAAGAAGGAAAAAAGCAGAAGCTTTTTCTCTTAGATCATTGTTTAAAGACTGTACTGTTTAGAATAAGTGATTAAATTATCATCTCTGCCAATATGAAGGAGCACACCCCTTCCAATGGCTGGATTGGAACCAAAATAAGCCAGATGGCGATGAGTCCCTGTCCCAGCCATTCCATAAAAGCCTTTACCAACGGACTGGGGTTTATCTGTCTTCCAGACTCTATAGGGAAGAATCCCCATGGATCACTTCATATACTGAAGGAGTTATTTCCTAGGAAATGTGAGACACTTCTAGGATGCAGGGGAAGAACATCTTGAGATTGTACAAAGCTTAATATGAGATGCACACAGGCAGAACCAAAGATGGGGAAACGTAGAGATCAAGGGGTTCTGAGGAGGAACAAGCATGGGAAAATAAAGGGGCAAAGAGATTAAAAGGGCCAGTCAATTTTAAACAGAGTCTCATCTGTACACTTAACTGGTTATGCTCTATATTTGACCTGCACAGCCTGCCCTGTATTCCATTCAGCTCCATCTCTAAGCATTATTTGGGGTGAGATACTGGGCAGGTCAGAGGGTCTTTAAGTTGGAAGAGACCCAATGGCCTCCTACTGGAAGGGCCAGGAGGCCATTTGCACATTCATGTCAGTGTGTGAGGCCACCAGAAACCAGAGGATCCAAGACTGATGGGTAGATGTTGAGTGCCTGGGGGGAGTTACCAAAAGGCTCTCCAGTCTGTGTGTCTGCAGATACGGATGGGCAAAGGACATCTGTCCCAGAAGGAGTCAGCCTGTAGGCCTGGAGATGGGAGAGCATGCTCAAGTGGCAGCAGCTGGGGACATCAAATTTCAGTTAGTGGACAGGAAAGGTGTCCAAATGCTGTTTATTGAAGGAATATTTTGTATGTGTGTATGTATATAATGCATAAATATATACATATATATGTGTGTATATATATATGTATAATATAGCTATATACACACAGTACATATATATATATATATACCTGTATTTTTCATTAACAGGTTTTCGTCCTGACGAGTCAGACAAGTGGAGAGAACGAGGCAGTTGCTGCAGTTTGTGTCTACATGAGCACTGTGCTTTCCATCTGTGTTGACATGTTGCATACAGTCTTGTGTGTTTATACACATTTGCTTGTTGGGAATGTGCTCAGCCATGGTACTGACTGAACCTGGGGACACAATGTTGCAGCAGATTTGACAAACCATAACATTAGGCATTTACAGTAATGTTTTTTTTTAGGATACCTCACTCTTGGTCCATGTGTGTTCAGCAATCTTTGAGAATGTCTGCAAAAATGGGCTTTCCAGGACTGCTGCACAGAGAGACGTCTTATTTTTGGATCTGCAATAGCAAAACTTTGTGGTTGTCATGTAGTTCTTCTGGGTAAGACAACTTCATATATGCAGAAAGTTTCCTTTTAGAAATTTTAATTTAGATTCCCACCTTCTCAGTTTTGGGGCTATATATTTTTGGTTTTTCTTTTTTTTTTTTTTTTTCAGGGTTAGAGGAGGTCTATCTACCCTTTGAGGAAGGTGAACAGAATCCTGAAGAATGGCAGTGATCACAGCAGATACCTCTATCTGGTCAGTAGGCTGTGCAAGTTCCACATTCTGTTAGAGCTCTGTGTATATTGGTGCTTAAAAGATGGCAGTACAAAGTCAACATAATTTAAAAACTTGCTATTCCCTGTGACCCACATTACCTTCCTCCTGGCTTGACCTTCATTCCACAGAGCAATTACTTTCAATGCTTGATGTTGAAATCCAGATTCAGACATATTTTTCCCTTCTATTTTTTCCCCCACAAATAAGCAAAGGCTCCAGGCCAGAACCTCAAGAAAGCATGCATATACAAAACTGTATTTATGAAAACTTCATGCAAATTGTTAACAATTGCATCATATATCAAAGGCTGTATATTGGCTATCCTCTGATATTCTTCAGTATACTTCTGTTGTTTTAAACCGGTTTTGACATAAACCATCACTCCAGCTCTACTATACCATAAATGAATGCTAAAGTTCTAATAGCTTTTATTTATTCCTTTAGAACACACTCTCACTGTTGTTTTCCTACTTCACAAGCCAAATCTCGATTATTTGGTACATATCACTAAATCAACATAAATTAGGGTTACTATCTGGTCAAACAAGATATAGAATTAATAATTTATTTGATGTATAATTTTGAGAAGACCCATTACTTAACTAATTAAAATGTAAATGTTGGCAGAGTAGATTACATATACTACAAGGTCCCAGAGACATGTTTGTGTTCCTGCCTACGTTTTAGTCCTACTTATATGTAATTAACTTTTTCACAGTTCTTTTTAACCTGAAAAATCATAGATTGAATTGTTTGTTAATGCAAATTTCCTGATTTTCTTCCCTTGACTTGTGAAAACAGGCACAATTTGAAAGAAATATTTGTTTCGCCATATTTTACTGCATTTAAACAAAAAGCCTTTACTTTCCATTTTATACTCACAGAACACTGTGAGGATACACACTGTAAAAGACACAAAAAAACCCCATTCAAATACTCAGCTTCAAGAGGATAATCATATATGTGTCAAAAATGCAGGTTGCAGTAGCTCACCATATTTTGAGATAAAACGTATTCTCAGTAATTAAACCCATCTGCTTTCATTCACTTGCTACTTCTATTATTTCATTGAGTCACTGTCTCTTTTACCAGATCACTTTTCTCTGATTTACAGCTTGCAAGCAGCATTAAGTCAGGACTGTTGAAATAAGGGCCACCTATTACAGCAGATATATTTTCTATCGAGAGAATTCAGAGCAATATGCGATCAAAGAGAACATAATTTCACCTATGTAGTTTGGACGTCAAGGCCTAATTTTTAATTATTCTGTTTAGCTATTACAGTTTTAAGTGTTTTGTGATAATCAGCAAAAACTAATTAGACATAAAACTGTAAGTCATTCATTTGCAAACAATTACATTGTAAATGCTGATATTAGCAGATTACACAGCATTTTGTTTGGCTGCTTCATTAAATGATTGCTAGAGAATGCTCTAAAAGCAGTAACATTTGCCCACCAAATGTTGCCTACCTTCAGAGTCCGTAGTAGATGCAGACCATTGAAGGAAAGACACAAATTATGTACATTTACTGTCAAGCACGCTAGATAGATAAACAGCCACTACTTACATTCAGAAAGTTGCAGAGTGATGTTAGAACTGTTTTTTGTCAGTAGGAACTACAAAATATTCCTGGACATGAATGAATTGACTGAAATGGGTCCAGCATATTAGCTCAGAATTGTAAACCATCATCACCACAAAACAAAACAAAGAATGAAAAAAAGCAAAACAAAAAATGCCAAACCAAACCAAACCAAACAAAACAACAACAAAAACAAAAACAACAAACCAAAAATAAAAAATAATAATAAAAAAAAATGAGGCTTATGCCAAATACATCCATCAGTGAAATAATTCTTTCAACGGAGATAGTATTTCTTCAAGGCCAAATGCTCCAATATCTGCAAGAGTATATGTTTTAATTTTATTCTGTTATTTCTATGCAGTTGTCTAGCTTTAAAGTACCACCAATTTGCTTTGGCAATATCTCTGTGGCAAATTACTACCCTGCTATTCAGATTTTTCTTCTAGTAACATGAAGATTATAAAAATTAAGCCAAACATATTAGTATGACACACTACTGAAACAAAACATATAGACAACCTTGGCTTAACCCTTGCAAACACTCCGTTGAGATACTATGTTTATTCCAGGAGTCTGATTTAATAGCGGAAAAAGCTCTTGAGAAGCAAAACAGAATAAAAAACAGCTGTCTGCATTCCTGCCAGGCACTTTCACAGTTCATAAACCCCCAAAACACAAATGAAATACATTAACATCAAGCAATTCTTAGGTTTCAACAAAAATCTTTAACTTCTCAGCTGAAAAATATAGCATAATCTCATTTTTCCTGAAACTGACTCACACTCTATTGAAAGTCCCTCTGCAAAACAATCAGGATGCTGAGAGATTCAACAACAACAACAACAAAAGTAAATACAGGACTAATTTGCTTCTTCCAGGAAATCATAAGAAAATATTAAAGACTGCAGCTTAATTTAGAGCTACTGTATTTTCTCTGCTTTGAAGGCAGGCCATGTAAAGGAATTATTACATTTTTATATGAGACAGAAAGAGAAAGTGTAGACAATGACAACATGTATAGAATGCCATGGGAAGTTAATATCTCAAACTGATACTAAGCACTTGTATTATATCTCTTTCTAAATTTAAAAGAAAACTCACCACATATTGACAAAGCTGCATTTTATCTCTACCAATGGTGTGTTAAGTAGTCTACACACTGAGGACTCATTTTAATACTGGCACAAATAATAAGCAGAACACTTTCAAAGACAACCATGGAAACTGTAAAATGCATTTTGCTAAAACAAATAAAACCTGAAATATTTGTATGGCTTAGCAAAAAAAAATCTTGGAGTAGGTGCTGTCTTGATGCTTAATTCATTTTTGAGTCTAGGAATTTTCTCTCAAGTCAGAGTCTTGCAGTTTTACTTGTGCAAATTATTTGCATTCTGAAGACCAAACAAAGGTGTCCATATAATTTCTCAGTTGGTGGCCATTGCTCAGTTCTCAGCCATAATCATCCCTACTTTCCCCAGAATACTGCAGAATATCCTCTAGAATATCCTCTGGCCTGTGTCAGCTGGCAAAGGCCATGACTCCCCAAAGAAGAGAAAAATATTTAAATTTCAGTTGGTCTAAAGTGAGCACTTCAGTTTTCTCCATGCAACTTTTTAGTGTGGATACAGCCATCCAATCTAGCAGGTTGATTACATTGTGTATCAACATGAATCCTTTATTTTAAAAGTAATATTGACAAAGAGATGACTGAGATGTTCAGCAGTTGTCATATAGCTGTTGAAACCCAGAACTAGGCTGCCCAGTTTACAACCTCAAATTGATAGAAAAGGGGATATATTAAATTTGAACAGCAACTCTACTCTAAATTTTGATACTCTTTTTTGCAATAATTAGCCTCATTGAGGTTCTATTCTTAAAAAAAATTAAAAGCGAAGAGCTTAATACAAGACTTTTTAAAATCAATCAGAGGTCATTATCTGGTTACTGAGGCTTGTGAATCAAACTCCAAAAGCATGAAATAGGTGTAGTCCAACAAAGTGAAAGTTTTAAGTAGAAGTGCGTAATTGTTTGAAATCTATTCTCTGTAAAAGCACGTGAATGATTTCCTATGTAGAAGTCAGACTAGAAGTAATTGTCAGAAATAAAAATCAGTAATACAAGAATCATGGAAAGACACACATTACATTAAAAACATGTACCAACCTCCTTAGACAAAATTTGAAAATTGAGTTATGTGAAACTTTTCATGCAAAAACACAAGGAAACACCATAGAGTTCACTTTCAAATAAGTGTCTTCTCTTTTTAATTCATTGTTTGGCTCCAGGTAGGCCACAGCACAACTCAGCTTGGAATTCATGATTCATATCATTCTAAGTGAAATATTTCCCAATCAGCCATTATTGCCTACAGGCATGAACAAAAAGAAATCAGCATAGTAGAATGTATTTTTTTATTTTTTTTCAAGTGAAGATAATGCCAGGACCTTTAAACCATCTGCTATATTTAAGGAAAAAGTATGGACAACTGGTGATTTTGCTACTGAAAAAATTTAGAGGACAAACATATGTTCCAATGGCAATTCTCCCCCTGAGTGCAGAGGGAAAGAGGTGAACAACATGTAAGCTCCATAGTTACTGTTCCAGAGTCCTGCATATTCTGAATTGCATTCCAAGACATTAAGGGTCTTTTTTATACATCTGCTGATGCTCAAGGGAGCACAGGAGACAGAGTAAGCAACCAAGTTATCTCATGATGTATTCACAGTTCAAAGTGAACACACAAGGATTCATATGCTGATGACTGAACCAACCATCTGATCACTCAGACACATTAGATAAACATCCTAGAAACTAACCTGGCAAAAAAAAAATGGTTTAGTGCAGATACAAATTTTAAACTTAACATCTCTGCTACCTTTACTATTTCCTGGTTCATCTGCACTTAAGGAATATCCAATTAGAAGGATTGCATAAGGCCCAAGGCATTAAAAGAGGGCACGGGGTGTTTGTCAAGGCTGACAGAATTGTTTTCTTGTCCCATTTGGAACTGACCCATTCTGAAGTGCTCCAGTATCATATAGGCAACTGTGATAGCTTGCCTTGCCAGCATCTCAACTGCAATTATTTCCCTTCCTCCCCTATGTTACTGTGACTAAAAAGACAGACCACTTCATCTGAGCTTGTAGTGAAGCCTTTCTTTTCACAGGGCACATGAAAAAGCAAACAGAGAAAGAATCTCCCAACTGATTAAAAAATAATCTGAGAGATATGTCTATGACCTTGGCAATGCTTATTAGCTGAGGACAAAGAACCAAACCTTTCTCTGAGCTTCATATTTCTTTAAGCAAGCTCTGACTCTAAGGCATTACAATTCTTTGATGGGAGTTTTTTAACTTCTGTGTCCAGAATAACATGAGGAAGCTGTGCCAGCCCATCAGACATGTGAGGCTTATGCATTAAAAAGCAAATACATCTGGTTTATTTTCTGGTTGTGGCATGTGACTATGTGGTGGTGTAAAGCCTGCCTGATGCACTGCTGAAGGTCCACAGAGACCCAAGGAGCCAAATGTAGCTGAATCACAGAACTACCTAAACAAAGCTCTCCCTAGAGTGAAACAATCTTGAATGGTTTATTGGAGAAAAATTGGGTTTTACATATGTAAAAAATACACTCATGAAAATAGCATTTACACGTACATTTGCTGTGTTTTACAGTCCTCACAGAAAGCATTGATTGTAAATCAGGACAATGCAGTACACATCTGAGTACAAGTCATTTAGAGGCCATCCATGTGAAAGGAAGATATCATGAATAGCTTGTGTAGAGAACACAGCTGTTACTTCTTATTTAGCAAAACTGACCTGAGATGACTGCACACCCTGATAGGGTTTACATATGACATCAGAATTCCCTTACAGTTTCTTGTACTCAGCAGGCATCATATGCAGTGCCTAAGGAAAAATATTCTTTAGAAAGGATTTCTGAAGGAAAATGTAATCAGAACTCTCATTGCAAAAATTCTTGTGAAACTGCTAAGGAATATGGTACTTTCAAAACTAAATCTCTCAGTACAACGAAAATTAGTTGGGGTTGTATACTCTTGCCTGAAATACAAAGCTAGACACACATATCTGTAGAAGTGACAGCTGGGAGGTTCTAGTGGGTAACATGCCCATATCAAAAGAGAGAGACAGAAATGCCTTCTAAGAATTTTAATATAACTATTATGGGTGCAGGCAGAGTACAGTACAGAAATAGAGCACAGGTTACTACCAGGATCACATTCTCCCTAAATGGTATCTCCTAGTGCTACTGTAAGAGCAAGAGAACTGAACTCAATGGACTACTAATCTAAATGGAAAGGACTTTTCTGATGTTCTTAATCATATGACACTGAAGGAATAGCCATTTGTGAGGAGTCAACATAACCTTAGAAAACCCTTTATGTAAAATAAACTAATACTGTATTAGTTTGTGGTAAAGGAAAAAAAAATAAAAGCAACTTTAAAAGGTAGATGAACTGCTCTGATCTAGGCTAGAATAAGTATGATGCTATATTTTAATATATTTTTATATTTTGCATTTGTCAGTAAAGATAGCCTATTTCTGACTAACATCACATTCTGGTTTTTAGCCTGGGGATACAAACAGTCTTACTATGATGTGTTTTTCCAAATACATACAGCATCTGATGATATAGATATCATTGAGTATAAGCATCTTACTAAGCTTCAGACATATGAATTATAAGCTCATGGGGACACAAATACAAGGCAAATATTTGCACAGAAGTGGCTCAGTAGGAACATTTGTATTTGAAATAGCTTTTGAGCATTTGGATTAAGAACCAAAGCTGAGTGGGAGGGATGAAGACAGATTATACCAGACACAGATGTCTTTCAGTAGTATGCCTTGAGATGCATAACCACAAAAAAAAGTGAATTTAAACTGCAAACTTTACCTGGTGAGTAAAGTGAAAGAAAACATCAGGTCTTGAGAATTACTTCACTTGAATACTTCACAATTGTATTAATATTAATTTGTCCACCTTCAGCTTTTAAACTGAAGTTTTAAAAAAACCAATAAATCTTATTGTACAACAGTCACAACTGCATTAATTAGGAGAAATGTTTTCAAGAAAATTCTATTCATTTATCTCTTCAGACACCTACATTACACAAAAAGTCTGAATTAAATACTAGAAAAAAATGAGATATGGGTTAAGTTGCTTACAATTTTTAACAGAGTTAGATCCACTGGTGTTATTCTAACAAATTTCTGATTAGCCATACTAAAAAAAAAGTCGTATTTTATTTTCCACATGCATGTCATTATTTAAAGTAATGCAAAAATGAAAGAAGAAAGAAGTCTTGCATTCCCCTGAAGTGGGAGGTTCATGACGGTTCATGCACTCCTTTCTGCAAGCTTCTTCTGGTTTATTCAGCTATTTGGCTGCATGACCAAGCACACTTCAGATGATTCAGAAGTATATATCCTAAGATTTATTATTCCTAAGTATAATGCAGTGCTTTCACCAGACCAAAGTCTAGCAAAGTGGGTCAAAATATTAAAATCCTGATTTTTGGCATTCTTTCTTTTGCTGTTGGTCACTATCTTGACATATGCACATTAAATACAGTAACAAAACTAAACCCCATTTGGGTATAAAATTTTTGCAACTGTATGTCTACTGTGGTAATATCTGTAAAAGATGACCAAAAATTCTGTATAGGATAACCTCTGATATTGGTTGTAATATTAAAAATGCAGACAGAACATGCTGCTAGCATTCAGGATGAAGGACTGTTTTAAGTTCAAGTCAACCTTCCAAACAGGTTTACTCCTGAGTGGTGGTGCCTGACATGCAAGAAAGGAAATGCAGTTATGCTTTTGTTAAAATATGTCTGGCATTTATAAATGAAAATATTTTCACTAACAAATATCACTGTCAGTAATGTTAGAGTGGTAGGTGTCAGAGGGACTAGAAACATGACTGATGGAAAGAGAGAATAAAGAGAAAGAGAGCAAAAGAAAGAAAGAAGGAAAGAAGTAAAGAAAGAGAAAACAGGAAGGAAAGAAAGGAGAAAGAGAGTAAAAAAGCCCCACCTGCCTTTTCCCAAAACAACATGAATGTTAATCCAGATTCCAAAACCAAACTTCCATTGCCTTTAATGACACATAATGGGGTCTTCAGTCATAGAAAGACACATTTCCGTGTAGCACCAAGAACCCATTTACACTGAGGAAAGAAATAGCCACCTAAAACTAAAAGTTGTTGTGCATAATAGCTTTTTATGAAAAAGACATATGACCCAATTTCATTTTGACAGAAACCACACAGTGAAATGGCCATCTGAGGTAAAATGCTCCCATTAAAATTCATTTGTGCTGTGAGCTTTAATTCTTAATAGAAATTGGGCCATACAGAATTTAGGTACAAATGCAGTTATTAACTCATGCAGAACTTAGCGCAAAAGTTCTCCTTACAGTTTGAGTCCTTCACTTAAAGGAAGAAATTGTCTACCATGACATTTGCTGTAGTTACAACATGACTGAAAGGCACAACCCTTCCAGGCAGAAAAGGGAACAAGTCCAGAAGAAAACAGTAACTCAGTAGGGTTTTTCAAAGGTTTTGATTTTAAGCAGGCTGACTATATGCCCTAAACTATATGCCCTAATATAGCAAAACACTTTTCTACATGCTCAGCTTCTTGAAGATTTCCGTCAAAGTCAATGAGATAATTCAAGTACTTGCAGGATTAAATAAGCATTTGAACCCTTCATACCACTGAAAAATCAGCTTGAGCAAAGAATAACCTAAACATTATGAACCTTATTCTTGATAAGTGCAAATTCCTATTATCCCCTGAGTCTGTTTAACTCCATATACTTACAGCAATTGATGATGTAGGGACATATAAATTGTTTAAATGCAACTTCTTGGGAGAGGTTCAATCATTTAATCATTATTTTATCTCTAACAAAGTAGAAAGATAATTTAGCAAGTTATAAATAAGGTCTTGTTTACACAGTTATTTGTAATAATATTCCATTCATTTATAGCATAAATATAATAACCTATTAAAATAACCTACCTAAAATAATAGGTAAATAACCTATTAAAAGTGAGCTAATAGATCCTGTAAATATAGTAAGGTCAAGAAAAACAGTTAAGCTATTCACAATTAGTCATCTTACAGTTTTTCTCAAAGACCCAAAAGCATTAAAGATATGAAAGATACTAAAATACAAAAAATCAAAAAAAAAGGGATTTGAAAATTACATTATTTAAGCACTGAAATAAATTGTGTGCAAAACCACCCTCGAGAATACAATCTATTCTGAATTTATTTCTTTCTTATTTTGTGCTTAAATATACGATCTGGCCTCTACTGACATTTTTAAATGCTACTTTTAGAGTCATGTCATGCTTTTAATAATTCCAGTTTGAAATAATTGATTCATGAGCACTTTATCTGATTTACTTCACTACCAGATGGCACAGAAATGTTCTGTGTCATGAGCTGTGCTACTGGATCTGGCTAAAAGACTGGATTACTTTATGCATTGCACCTGTAGTGTCTTTTAGTAATGAAAGCCCTGTAAATTAGCTAAATAAATGAATTTGACATTTATCTTTCAATAATCACTGATTTTTAGACTATAGGAAAAGAAAAATGGTTCTGGATTTGTGTTAGCAGCTATGGTATAAGAAGTTCCCTCTCAGGTATTATGAACATATACCTTGAACAGTCTCATTTAATGTGATCAAATACAGAAATGCAAGCAAAACCCTCATTAATGGTTTCCCCTATGGCATGTGTAAACCCTGAAAAGTGAAAGAGATTATTATATAATTAAAAAAAAAAAGAGGATCTGTCTCAAATTCTGTATTTCAGTATTCAAATTGAAAGGAAAATTATTCTGGCATCAGTTTTTGGAGCATCACAAAGTGCCATATAAAACTTCCTCTATCAAAATCTACTTCCATTTAACAGAGTAAAACATTAACTGTATCCAAAACAGTTGTGAACATTTAAACTTCATATGTTTAAGCATAGATTTAAATTCTTTCTCTTCCATTGCATAATGCCACATAACAATGTATGAGATGAATATGGGAAACACAGAATCAGGAACTGTAACTTAGAGGAAGCACACCACTTTACCCATTCAAAGCATTAAAGAACCACACATGACTGAGCATTTTGCTGGCATCAAGGTCAACAAACTAGAATTGTGTCACCCAAGCAGGAAAAGGATGCAGCAGCCACGGAAGTGCCTACTTGGAAAGTTGAAGAATAAACTTGTTTGTGAAGTTGATTTATTAAAAACCCCTGCTGGCATCTGCCAAAAGAGAATGGCAGCAGCTTTTAAATCCAAACTGTCTCACATAGATAGTGAAAGAAAAAAAAAAAAACTGACAAAGTGTTTATGCCCAGAGCTACCACTACAGTTAGGAGAGTACTCTGTCCTTTAGAAATATAACACTATGTAAAATGGTAAATGAGCTAATAGAAGGTATGGAAAAAAATTTCATATGAAAATTGAGTTCCATAAGCACGACAAATATTATCTAGGTCAGGTGTGGTTTGCATTCAGAGCTAACTGCTTTGGGCTTGGGTTTGTGGGTTTGGAGTTTTTAAAATTTTAAATCTGAAAAAAAAGATAACAGCAACTGCAAAGAAAAATATTTTTTGTTGACTCCTCACCTACAAGCTGAGAGAAGTGGAGTAAGTAAAAAGCTGAGACAAAGGGATGAACATAAAAGATGCTAATATGGCAACCCATCACCTGATGCTTCCCAAAAAGGGAACCAAATAGCAAACAGAAGCTGGAGGCAAAGAATGCAACAGACGGAATTTATTCAGAGAGGAATTACCTTGTGAAAACCATATCAGGCATGAAAAATTGATACTTCACCTTTGAGGTTTGGAAATATCAGTCCCTCTGTCTCAAACCGAGCAGGCAAATTTCCTCTAAGGGAATTTACCCAGTGGTGGAGCAGCCAGAGGGCAATGTAGGGAACAGAGGGACATGGACACACCATCTTGTAATACTGGTGACCAGACAATGAAGAAGTGACACATGGGAAGTGGAGCCTGAGCCACCTGGTCAGATTCCCTGCTTGGCCATTTGCTGAGGAGGAGCCCTGGCTGGCTCCAGGGACCAATGGTGGTACCATTTCTGACAGATTACTGTGGAGCTTCTCAGGGGGATGGAGGAAACCTGAAGTACTGTCACTCATCCCTTCACTACTGATGGAAAGCACACACTTCTGACAGCAAAGAACAGAGAAGTAGGAAATGGAAGTGTTAAGCACTGGAGAATGCTCTGAGGCATGTCCTCCTCTTGAAACTGCTGGAGCAACAAGAATAAACAGTGATAGAAAGCACTGACAAAGTTATGATTATTGAATGACAGCTACTGAAGAAAGCATTCCAGCTAGGTGTTTCAGATGCTTGTTTATATGCAAAGAGGGTAGACTTTCTCCATGTCATATATATGCTTGTCTTTAAGAAAAGGCTTGATGTGCTCTCTCAGCAGTTGAACATTGTAGATCTTTATTTTTTAATCACTTAGAGAATTTTGACCTATAATTTATCAGATAAGCAAGCTGAAGGGAACAAAACTGTTATATTTATGTTATCTTATCTACTCAACACAGTCTGCAGACTTTTAGGGTATATTAAGACTATGTAATGTGGGAACACCTCTGATTTCCTGAACTCAAGCATTAATGCCAACCATACTGCCTCTATCCTTGGGGATGAAAAGGGATGACATGTGATGTTGACATCATGCTACAGATGAAGGAAAACCTTTTTTGCAGCATATAAACACAGTCATTGTCTTAATTTTATTCTGCTTTTAGACACAGGATTCTGAATCAATGCAGATGATGCTGCTGCTGTTTGTGCACAGTAACAATACATAGACTTGGTTTCAGTGGAGCTTACAGCCATCCACATGCCATTATCATGTATTTACTTTGTCCACATACATACTTCTTCCCGATATCCTGCTTGAAACTGTATATATAGTCAATTTTAGTAGAAAATAGTTTCCATATTTCATTGGCAGATTCCAAATTTAATCTTCCTGATATGTGGATTTAATTTAGGGATCTGCCAAATAACCATAAATCAGGAATTTATTTCCATATATTAAATCTTATTTTAAGCCTCAAATAATCCTTATGATTAAAAAACTGAACTTCTGACAATATGTCTCCGATTCTACTTGTTCCTTGGGGTACTTCAACACTGAAGTATAGGTCAATAGAAAGGTTCATATAATCATGTTGGATCACCATTTAAAAGATCACTAAGTCTAATTCTTAAGAAATCTAAAATGATCCATTATCCAGTTGCATAACTCTTCCTGTATCAAAAAGTAGCATTTTCTTTCTAAATTATTATTATTTTACTACCAGTACCTTCAAAGACATGGAGGAGCAGATCTGGTCTGCTAATTCACTTAAACTATAAAACTGTCTTGTGCAACAGATACCACTCCTGTGAATTTTAATTGATTTAGTCTGCTGTACTACCAGAAGAGTAACACCATTATACAGATACTTTGAGGAATCAATCAGCAGTGCTCCAAGGGAGCAGAAGCTGAGTTTTGGAACCTGTCCCCAGCAGGAACACAGCTTCTGAGCTTCTGAATGAAAAAAAAAAAAATTCCTACTACTTCCCTTGAACAGAACTTAAAAATAAAAATAAAATATAGAATACAAAATGAAAATCAAACTCCATTCCAGCTGGAGGAAGGGGAGGAGAAAAAGTCAGCAGATTATTCAGTGAGGTTCTCTCACCTATTTTTGCTCTGAACAATGTAATCAATCTCTGCATTACCATATTCACTTTACATTTTCCCATTTGACTGATTTTCAGGTGGAATCACTGTCACATAGCACTAGACAGAATTACTGTGTCTTTTCTGCCAGCTACTGCATTACATTTATAGTTCAATATCTGGTGTTCATTTCCTTTTTACATCCTTATTTTACCTTGTCTCTGACCAGTGTCATCCCTATTCCTAATTACACTCAAGACTTTGCACATACTTGAGGATGGATTTTCATTATTTATCAGTAGTTTATCTCCTAGGTGCTCATAATGTAAGAGGTAGCCTCACACTGTATATGGGAATATGTGTGTAGGAGTAATAACAGTCTTTGAAGTGTTTTCTCTATGCTGTGTTCCAAATCTAATTCCCTATGACATGTTTGCTGCATTAGTCTGGATTCAGGACATGAAATAGATAGGGCTATTATTACCACAGTTTTTGAGAAATTCCTCTTATTTCATGAATAGGAGTTGAAACTTCTGGGCTCAGAATGGCATTTATAAAGTAACCAGCAGTTTTTACAATCATTTTGTAAATTATCATTTTGATCATTTACAATCATTTTACAATCATTTGGCTTATTCTGTTTTGTTAGTAAAACTGAAAAATGCAAGGATGAAATATCAGCATGTCAAAAATTTCAGATGCCAAACTATGAAGCAATCAGAAAAGCTATGAAAACAAGGCTTGCTAGATTAAATAATTTTAATGCATGTTTCCAAGTTTTTCTGTATCTTATGAGACTGTAGCAAACACTACAGGTGTAACACTGGTAACACACATGTAACACTGGTGCTCACAGCTCGTGATACTGGGAAATTCAGAGCATATGGCTCCCAGACCAGCAACTTTTCCCACACATTAGGAAACCATAGCCTTCATGCCCTGCACTCTAAGTGCACTACGACCCTAAACAAGCCTCCATTTTACAGTCCCCAACTAGGAGTATAACACCATGTCACCACCTTTCCCTACCACTCCTTCAAACTGATACCCTATCCATCCATTTCACTTCCTGCCACATCCTTGTTACTGATAGCTGTAATCATGTCTGGGAATGTATGTAATCCCACAGCCAGAAGTCAGCACCTCCAGACAGTCAGTTATTACTCTGAGATTGCTGAGTGTCAGAGATTTAGGTTTAAGAACTCCACAGAGGCAATTGTTAATCACTGATATCTCTATTATCTAAGGGATATAGCCTGCAACTAAGGTGAACTTCTCCACACAGGCAGTGGAATCATACAGAACTGTTTCCTCTAAGAACATTTCAGGGTTTATGTGCACTAGGAAGTTTGTAGGGTGGCCGAAGCACTGGCTTTTATAAAAGATTTATAAATCAGTGGTGCCGTATGTTTTTGTCTTTTCCTAGAATTTCGTAACCTAATCAGGATACTGTTCCTGAGAATCAAGACCTGTCCAATCCAGAATACTGAAACTAACAGTTTGCAAGTGTTTTTTCAGCGAAATATGTTTGTGTATGTCAATTTTTTCCCAAGGTCTGGATAGCTTGAATTTTTTTTTGTCCTGGAAGAAAAATATGAGATTGTGTTGTTTCATTGCCTGCTGGAAAACCCCTAAAAAATTTTAAAAGCATTACTGAATTCCAGGAAAATTTCATAGAGGGACTGGCATCTACTGGCATTTTTATACATATCTTTGGGAATCACTGACTAACAGACATTCCAAAAAATAATGAAAAGCTTAGTTGTATTTGATTAACTAATCAGCTGTGGAAGCAGCAACCTAACATCAGAGATGTTAGGGGAAGGAAGTGCAAGTGCCCAGAGATCATGTGTGCACCACATACTAGTAACATGCTTGTGATGGTAGTGGATTACAACTATGACTATATTATTGATTATCATTTTATCTGGACCAAATAAGAAATAATCAAAATATCTAACCAATCTAATGAACCTCCATACCTCCTACCTTCCATACCTCTGACCTTGAATTTGAAATTACAAATGCTTAGCTCCATTGTTTGCTTTAATTTTGCCATTAAATTTAGTGTTTAGTAACTGTGAAGCATCTAGAAATGGTGAAGTGAAAGCAAGACTATTATTTGAGAATGGGCAGATCTGCTTTTACAAATCCAGATGGATTACAAGGTTTTCTCAAAGAGTTTTGTTATTCAAAAAACTGCTGGAATCTAGCAGGAAGAAAAACAAAAATTATGTTAAGAAGCCACAATTCAAGTAAAATGTTTTAATTTTTAAAATTACTAATATGGCTTGGTACTGAAATGACTTTTTTTCTTGAATGAAATACAAAACCACTCCGACTAGAAAAGGTTCACAGAGCTTTATTAGGCATTGATGCCACCTACTGGAAACCAATAAAGGCAGAAACTCCAAGTCTGAGCAGTGCTCAAATACCCAAAGGGAAATGAGTGAATTGCTGTCACATATAATCATTAAATACATAAGCCTGATGTCAAACATGTGGACAAGCTCACTGAAAAAATTAAATTGTGTGATACTGTGTAGGTGAGTAACTAAAGAGAGTGCTTGCAATTGTATATACCAAAACAAAATCTGTCCATTCTGAACTTTGAACTCTAAGTAAAAAACCCAAAAGTGCTTACAGAATTATGAAGTTTTAAGAGGGTTTTTTTACAAGGGACAGTCATACAAAATATGTGACAATATGAGATATTTGCCTATCGCTCTAAGGCAAGGACAATTTCTTTGTAGAGAGTTGAAATAGACCTTCCAATTGCATTTGAATGCATAACAATATCTTTCTGTTATAACTTGAAAAATCATGGATCTGTCAACTCTAAAATGAACTCACCATATTAAATCACAACCAGAATAAGGAGGGTCTCTAGCCTATCCCTAAGCAGAAATTTGGTCAAAATACAAACTACCTTGAATATTTTTTATTGATTTGAATGGGAGTTAGTATAGCCACTTAATAATATAGCAAAAAGATTAAAATTTCTACTCAGACAATTAAAACCTTCTGTTATTTTTTTCCTCTCACAAACACAGAGCATTATGGGCATATTTATTTTGTGTCAGTTCAAAGTTTCTGAGACACCAAGACATTCCAGGCATCCTCACACTATATATTACACTATGACCCTAATATTATAGCCCAGTAATCAGTGCCATTCACAACCCATCTACAAGCATGATAACAATTTTTAATGACAAAGAAAAGTGTAGAAGTACAAATTATAATATAAAAAAAAATGAACACAGAATCACAGAGTCATAGAATCATAGAATTTGCTGATTTGGAAGGGATCCACCAGGATCATCAAAGCCAATCCTGGCTCTGCACAGGACACCCCAAGTCACATCCTGTTCCTGAGAGCATTGTCCAAATGCTTCTTGCACTCTTTCAGGCTGGTCCCGTGACCACTTTCCTGGGGAGCCTGTTCCAGTGCCCAACCACTCCCTGAGTGAAGAACCATTTCCTGATATCCAAACTTAACCTCCTCTGACTCAGATTGATGACATTTCCTTGAATCCTTTCACTGGTCACAAGAATGGAGAAGTTGGTATCTGTCCCTCCTATTCCCTCATGAGAAGGTAGAGACTGCAATGAGGTTTCCCTTCAGTCTCCTTCAGGCTGAACAGACCAAGTGACCTCAGCCATTCCTCACAGGACTTCCCCTTAATGCCTTCATCATCCTTTTGGCCCTCCTTTGGACAGTCTCTAGTAGTTTAAGGCCATTTTTATATTGTGGCACCCAAAACTGCCCCCAGCACTGGAGGTGAGGCTGCCCCAGTGCAGAGCAGAGCAGAGCAGAGCAGAACAGGACAATCCCCACCCTTGCCCAGCTGGTGATGCTGTGCCTGATGCCCCCCAGGACAACACATGTCCCTCCTGGCTGCCAGGGCACTGCTGACTCACATTTGTCTTGCCATCAACCAGGTCCCCCATGTCCCTTTCCACAGTGCTGCTCTCTGGCCTCTGTTTCCCTGGTCTATGCACACAAACAGGGTTGCCCCAGCCCAGGCGCAGAACCCAGCTCTTGCCCTTGTTAAACTCAATATGGATGGTGATTGCTCAGCTCTCTTATTTGTTGAGATCTCTCCGCAGGGCCTCCCCTCGAGGCAGTTGACAGCCCCTGCTAGTTTAGTGTTACTGGCAAAATTACTTAGAATCTCTTCCAGTCCCACATCAAAGCCATTTATGAAGATGTTGAAGAGAACTGGGCTGAGGATGGAGCCCTGCGGAACCCCACCAGTGACCAGATGCCAGCCTGGTGTTACTCCATTCCCTATAACCCTTTCTGCCTAACCTGTGAGCCAGCTGCTCACCCTTATTCAGCTGAGTGCTGGATATTTTGTCCATAAAGATACTGTGAGAGACAGTATCAAAAGCTTTGCTGAAGTCCAGAATTATTAGATCTACTGGATTTCCTATATCCAGTTACCCTGTTGTAAAAGGAAATTATGTTGGACAAGCAGGACACTCCCCTTGTGAAGCCATGTGCATCTTGGATATTCTCAAAATAAATAAATTTGAATTCATTACTGTTTCTAAAATAATGGTTTCTGGTTTTGTGTATTGCACTCTTTTCAACAAAAATAAAACTTAGAAGGTCATGTTGGTTCTTAGTGTCTCAACTGCTCTTACAGATATACAAATGCAATACTCTAGACAGAAATAGAAATGGCAGAAACAAGAAAGGGCTTAGATAGTGTAAACTTGCTATATTAACTCAACAGAAATATAGAATTATAAAGACAAAATGTAGTAAAACATTACAAGAAGAAATCCTGCGTTAGATACTAAGTCAATTAAGAGTTAAATTTGTTTTAATATTGCTCTAGAACTCAAAATTAAATAGAAGAGTACATTCACTATATGCCAATTCCTTACCAACATACATTCCAACCCCATACAGAGAATTCTTATCAGACAAGAATTGTTAATTTGATACGTTATATATTTCAAGAAATAAAAACTTATCCCAAAGAGAACTCTTGTTCCCTTAGTCTCATAAAATTTCAGCATTTTTGCAGTGCCATTGGCAAAGGTAGCAGTAAAATGCAGGGAAAGATTTTAAAATTGATAGTACCCTGCTAAGCTATACGCACACTGAGTGGTTATAGCACAGGAAAAAAGCCTTATGAAAGGCTGCACTACACAGATATGTGCTGAACCCAAAGTGTAAAAATGAGTAAATCTGGTCCTAAAACTGTGCAGGATATGCTTTACAATTACTAAACGATCTCATATATGCACTGACAGTGCATTCTTTTCAACGTAAGAGATCATGTATCCAATTTCCATAATCTCAGCATAGTTATGGCAACTTTGAAAGGGCTTTAAAGCAAGTGCAGAGCTAAAGGCCTTTTCTCTCCAATGCTGCTTATTCCACATCAATTCTCACTGATCTCAGAAAGAATTTTAGAAATGAGTACAGCAAAGCCTTGCCCCATGTCTCCTGATATTTTTTCAAATAATACAGATGAATAGAATAGGTCTGACAAAGTACAGGTGTAACTGAATGTAGAGGATTTTGAGGCAGTAAGATCTCTTCATTTAGGAAATCCAAGCAGACAAATAGATCTGCAAAAGAGAAAGGGACAGGAAAATCTAAACAAATAAAAATATGCAACTTTTGGAGTGGAAGAAAAGTTGACCATTTCTTGCCCTCAAGCTGCAGCCACTACGCTCAAACTCAGAGCTCCCCTCCACAAGCATTTTCAAATCCTTGAGTTTTATAAACCATATGGAAGACTTAATGCCAAAATCATAAAAAACCTCAGCTACTGGGACAAAATCACTACTAAAATAATTTAAAAAATGAAGTTATTCAGATTTCACTGTGGAACTTAAAAATTAAACCCTGTGATAGTTGAGCTGGTAATTACAGTGTTTAGGGTGGAATGTGGACTGAGGTTCCAGACTTCTCTGAGATGAGCAGAGTACAAACAGGAAGGTGAACAGGGGAATCCCATAAAAGGATTTGTTTTTATTGCAGTACAAAATGAGAAATTTGGTGTTAAAAATTAACCTTGGTTATTTTTCACTAAATTGTAGATTACATTGATAACAAGTTTCATTTTAATCTTGGACATTTTACTATTAAATATTTCAGCTCCAGCAGGTCTATATTTGCCATAGGACCACAATATTTTGACTGACTTTTCCTTTTCAGTCCCCAACAACATCCACAGAGGTTTTTGCCACAAAATCCTGCTTTGGTGTTACTTGTATAATGTTTTCATTGAGCTATGCTGCTCTGACAGCACGCAATTTCTAAGTCTAGCCTGCTGTCACTCTTTAATGCTCCTGCTCTGAAGAACTAGACATATGTTCAGTTATATTTAAAGCATAATTCAACAAAATATTTAAGTGTATGTTTAAATCTATTGCTATGAGTTATGTACTTAGATAACTTAGAAGATATGGGGTTTAAAGTATTTCTCAGGTTTTATAGAGACAGTATTCGTCACCTTGTATATGAAATTATTTTTCTTTTAAATATGTATTTATCAGATCTTGTCCTTTCAGTTAGCACTGTTGAAAATAAAGTGTGAAGAGGAAATACTAGCTGATATACTGTCAAATCACAGCCAAAACCTGATTTTTTAATCTCTAAGAAGTCAACCCACAAACACTGAATCACGATTAGCCATAAAAAGAAGGGACATATGAATTAATTAAGTCTTGATAACTATTAATTGTATTTTACTCACATCTATAGGCACCATTATTCATCTTTCATTTTGATAACAAGGAAGGAAAGAAGCTGTGTCTGGGCTCCTAATCTTATTCGTTTAAACAGGTTCCTATAAAAAATAATTGGAAGCATTTGTGAATTTATAGAAAACAAAACTCTTCTCAGTGGGTTCACCTGATTTTAATAGGAATGGAGCTCTGAAAAAGACATACAGAGCCAAATTCAGCAAAGGTCTCTATGCCTCCAGCAGAATCAATGCCAGCTTGGGTAACAGGGCTGTCTACACTGCTCACAATAATAAAGAGGTGTCTTTGATACTAAACATGGAAATATCCATCGGCAGAAAGTGCAGCTCACAGAGAAAATGTGCAGAGAAAAACAGGAGTGTGAAATACCATCTTTTTTCCAGAGTTTAAGGATTCCGTCACCAGGAATCAGAACCATTCTTTTGGATAAGTAACCAAAGAACCCACCCACCTGTGGGCTGTGACTGATGCCACATCCTCTGTGTATGGCGCTCCTCAGTTTCCTGTTGGAACTGGTTTTACTACTCAGCAAAGAATTTAATGAACAAGATGAGTAAACAGATGAAAAGACCACTTTGGTAGCCTACTAATTATGCTGAGAAGATACTTGGCATGTGTTCTTGCTCTGTGTACCTGCTACAAAGGCTGTGTTTTTATGTGGATGTGTTTAAAATGAGGTTTAATCATTCCTGAAATAAAATGCCAAGTTGAGTTTGTGTTATGGTCCTAATGAAATGCCCATGTGTTAGATTTGACACCTATAATTACAGCCCAATTCATGAAGGTAGAAGAGAAATTCACCTTTATTTTTTTCACTGCTTTCAGTATTGAGCCACCCGGTGTAGTGGAAGGTGCCCCTGCCCATGGCAGTGAGGTTGAACTAGATGATCTTTAATGTCCCTTCCAACCCAAGTCACTCTATGATTCCATGATATCACAACTGTTCTTGTTATAACTATCTTATGAATTAAATATTACTGAATTGTCCCACTAACCATAAAACAATAGCTAAACCTGGTTTGTCACAGACATATGTCCACCTTCCCATATGTTTCCTCTGCCTATTTTCATTGAAATAAAACAAGATCTCACCTCTGTCCTAGCCTTGTCCCTATCCTCCTAAACAGCCCCACAGCAATTCTTCAGTTCTCCTCCAGCAGTTCCCAATTCAACTGTAATGACAGATTTTCCTGACATCCCTATCTCTTGCTTGTCATAATTTAGCAGACTTGCATCACAAAATCCTCCCTAAAATCCCCTCAGTTTCCCCTAGCAGCACATTTCTCTAGTAGTACCAGCTCCCTTTCTCCCTTTTTGGTACATGGATAAATTAAGTCAAAATCACAGCAATGTCCCTGCTGAGTGACATCTATTCCTTCATTAAATGTGGATGAAGAAGAGTAAAAGGCACAGAAGTTATCAGGAGCATTGGTAAACATACCATCAGTGCACCGGCTTTAGTCTCTTAGGAGGCTGAAAAGATGTTCACATCTGATTAGCAAATCCATCTTACTGGAGATAACATTTGGATAGTCATATTTCTCTAGGCAAAACCTATTTTGTGTTGCAAAGGTAACTGGAATCATGGTACAAATTGATTTATTCAAAATATTTTGCTGCTGTGCTTCTGGGAAAGTGTTTATCATGTTATATTAAACTAGGTCAATGATGGGCAAGTATCTGTACAATAGTAAGAAATATCTTCTTTTTTTTTTAATTCCAGCAACAATCTGTTGTATGGAACAATATTTATGTGTCTTACATACATTAATACATGTTGGTAATGCATACTCAGTTTCCACACTGTATGGGATGCACACTACAGGCAATTCAGTTTTAAAGGCAAAAAAAAATTAACAGATTGGCTCCCTCTTGAATCCAAAGTGCTACTCAGACATGTTAGTCAAGTTAGTAATGATGCCTGCTGTTCAAGTTCATCTTGCAATGTGGTTTTGTGGAATTTTAAACCACATCTTTCTCTCATTTGAATAGCCAATTTCTTTATCTTGAAATGAATTACTTTTGGAGGTGTTTTATTGAGAGAAAGAAGTTTCCAAGCATTTCTCATACATAAAATATATCAAGTCTATGTGAAATGCCTCAAATAGAACACTCAGCTTGTAGCAGAGGCTTTCAATTTTACCTTTTATTCTCTGTAATAGTTACAAGCCGTTTCCCCCTTCTTTTCAGTATTTGAATGGCATATTTCATTCACACATCCATTGCTTTCTGCCCAGCACAGTAATTCAGCTACAGGAAAAAGCTCAGTATTTGAAAATGTCAGCTGCCCAAAAGATATTTAGAAGTCTGTGAATGTTAACCTTTCTAACATTTGCTTAAAGCCATTGGAAATTAATTTTCCTCTCTGCCTTCCCATATCTGAATAAGGAGAAAGAACTACTCTAAGATGCCTATTTAAGCAGAAACTGATACAAGGTGTACAATCTCTGGGGAAAACAGGCCTCCTAATATATGTAAATAACTCCCATTCACATTACCATAACTGCAGAGGAACAGATTTTCTCCCAAGATTTTTATTCAGTAAATTAAATTCATGTTCACCTCTCTCAGTTCCTCTTACTTATTCTCATAAAAATTTCTTTTTCTGATGATCTGTGCACAACTTTCTCATCAGTTCACTGTACATAAAATTAAATGAATAGAGATATACAAGTAGCTTTAAATAATCTTAGTGCTCAGGATATTTGTTTTAAACATTGATTATCAATTCATCAAGTCAAGATTACTGGCAAACACATAAATCCTGAAGAAAGCTTTGAAAATATTATCAATTCAAATAAGACTTCACTGCTTAACCACAAAATACAACAGAACTACAGAGTAAAATGCCTCAGTTTTCTGGTACATCATTAATGTGAAAGTGACACTGTCTATTATGTTTGATTGCATCTTCTCAACACAAAGTAAAATGAAACTGCAGATCTGATTAAAAATAACACACCATGTAATCATTTCAAAGCAATACAACAGAGCTAAAATTGTTTTTAAAGAAAAAAAATGATCTTAAAATGATTTATGCTTGAAGCAAGTAACTATTTCCTATTGATACGGTTTGTTCTCTTTATCACAACAAGGTTTTTAAAAATATGTTCTCAAAAATAAATAGTATATACTTGACATTAATAGGTCCCATTTGGATAAAACAGTATGAGTTTACAGCGGCAAATCTGAATTTTTCACTTTTTTTTTCTTCCCTGTGTTCTTGAGAAAAGGAAAAGCTACACTCTTCCCTGCTGATGTGTAATCAGAGCCTCCTGCAGAAAAACTACTCTGGGCCACATAAATGGCAAGTGACCATGGCAACCAGAACAAATATTAGACAACGTGAGGCCACAACCAAGACTTATATAAAGACCTACTTTTTATTTTTGAAATACTTAGCTTCTCCTTTCTCTTTTAAAATCATGTCTGAGCTCCATCTAGAATCCACATCATTCATTATTCATCCACAGTGTTATCTTCCCAAAACATGCTAGAACTTGATCCCACATCCACTGTTCTACCACACATCCATCTCCTTAACCCATGATAGACATATCCCAAGCCTACCCCAAGAGACAGAGAGCTTCCCTTTTGCATATCAGAGCATTACCCTCCCTGTCAGGAATTCCCTCTGTTCTTGACAGGAGACTTGGCACAAGAGACATCTGTACCTACACGTAGGATCTCATCTTGTGCTACTATTCTGAGAAGAACATCAATTTCAAGGCTTTATATTAGGACTAGCAGCATTCAAGGCCCTTCCCTAGGAGCCAATACGTATTCTTCAGCATTCCAAGAACTAGCAAGAAAATGCTCCCCACTGTTGCAAACTGTCAGATGTAAGTTCCTAATTCAGTATGAACCTGGTGATAATCCAAGTCTTAAAAAATTGTTCTTCATGACTCCAGATTTCTATGGTTTGCATGAGCCACTTCCACAGCACCAGACAGCTTTGTCCAAGCTGACCTCCTCAACTCCCAGTAGGGTACTTATGCACACCATCTACAGCCATTTTAAAGATACCTGGTTCTCTTCAGCATTTAGGTCTTCCAAAAGAGATTTGTCTGCTTCCATCTGCCTCAAAAACCATCAGTCTCTGTGTTACTAGACTGCCAGTGTGCACTGTGGATGTTACCCTCCTGCTATTTTGAGCCATATATCCTTGCCTGGATACTTGCAAATTTTCAGCCATTACTGAACCCCGTGAGGCTGAAGAGGGATATATACCTTCAGGCAAATGACTTGATGCTGAAGGAGTCTAGGGACAGTTTAGAAACCTGCATCCCTGAAGCCACGAGGGTTATCATGGTTTATTGCACCTTGCTTTATTTCTGAGAGAAGTCTGGAGAATCACACCATGTACAAGAGATAAAAATACCTAGTTCAACTTAATAAAGACTGAGGCAACTGCTGCCATCTCCCTAGTACTCAGGAAGGGAAAAAAATTAATGTCCCATGAAATATATAAATGTTGAGCCCTAAGGGCTCACACCTTCCCAGAAGACTGCCCATCCATGCAGAGAAGTATAACTGTAGGGAGAGAAAGAGATGAGCCACACTATTTTCCAGAGAAGAAAAGACAGCACAGCACATAGTATCGAAATGCAAACTCATTTGCAATAAACCATTCTAAAAGGATAGCATATCTTAAAATGAAGGCACAATTAATCTGTTGTTGACTTGCAGGATCAGCCAGTCTGACTGGGAAAAAATTAAGGGAAGGGAAGGGGAAAGAAGGCATAGTCTGCCTATCTGCTACAGCCATGAGACATCAGCCTGACTGCCAAAATGAGGTGATAGTATCTGCCCATCTTGCCTCTGGATGTCCTGTGAAACTTCATTTATATCCAGTTGTTTACAGGCTTTGGTAGGGCTCTGGCAATGATTTTACATCAAAGCATGACAAAAGTTGATATAGCATATCTGCTTAGCTACACTAGATAGCAATTTCCAGAGGTTTTTTTTCCTGCACCCCTAAATTTCTACAGATTTGAATTGGGATACCTTGTCCCTTGAACAGTGGCCACCAGGGCTGAGCTTTCCAGTTTCCAGGAAACAGTCATGAAGCCTGGGGAAGCATTAGAACTCACCCTGTAGAAATCAGTGCCTTGGTCCTCCCTGGACCTCAGTACTTGCTCCCTGCCAAGGCACAGTTGAGTAAATATCTCCTCTGTGCCCACAATGTAGAAATTAAAGAACTATTCCAGACTGAAGCAAGGGAATAAAACTAAATTAATTTTAGGGTGAACAACATGAGCCCCACATCAAAAAGTAGAGCAGAAAATGATCCAACTTAGGTAATTATCCTCAAACCTTTGCCCACTTAACCTGAAAATCTACAGAAAAGGCTGGTGGATAAGCCTCAACTTTAGCTAAGTCTGACCTCACAAAATCTCTGAGATGTAGGACTTTTCAGAAAAAAAAATGCATCATCTTATATAGCCTTACCTTTCCTTCTCTGCCACATGTTTTGTTCTCTCCCAATATAGCTAGCTCTTCTGAGGACATTGCTAGATTTTTTTAAAGTGGAGTTTCAAATGATGCTGTCAAGGATAAATATTGCAATTCTGTTTCTGGCTATTTGCAAAGCAAATGGTGTTTAATCATTGCCAGAGATGATTTGACATGACATTTTCAAAACTGAATTATTATTTTTTTTACCCTAAAACCTTACCAGTTTTAAACTCAACTATGCAAAAACCCATGATTGAGATGGTGATTATGATCACAGAGCCTACATATTACAGTCTACTCTGCTTTACGTAATTAGAATTTATCACCAATTTCTCAGAGAAATGACATCCTCAAAGAAGAAGTTTCTCTTCACCAAGATCCTCTATATAGCCTGTGTGTATGAATTCAGTAAAAGTCTTAAACAGACACAGTATTTAAAATTCATCCTGTCAAAATGACTGAAGCTGTATACAGCAAGGAAGTTATAAATCACTTCCTTTATTCTTTACAAAGTTGACAAAACATCTGCACTGGAACCTAAAATCTATTAAGAGATGTATTTTCTGCTTGTTTGCATCTAGTGTCTGTAAATATATGTAGTCAAATGTCAGACAGAAAGAAAATATTTCAATAGGGGTCCAAAATCATCACTCACCTTTGTTTGAATAAAGACATTAGCTTTTCTGTTATAAATGGATAATAAGATGATTGGATCTCGCAATTAAAGGATGACTATGGTACGATATTAAGAAAAGCTTTAGTGATGTATAGCTATGTTATTATAGTTTAAATGTCCTTTGTTCTCCCCATGGTTCCCTTCCCCCACCCTGTATGGTTACCATCAGACAGCCTGGGTTGTCTAGGGCAGGTAAAAGAAGGCGTGCACTTGTGTCCCTTCCATGGGCAGCTGGGAATGAAGGGGCTCGTTGCTAAGGGGGCGCGGCATGATGACACCTGAGCTCCAGCCAAGTTGCAGGAGAGCAGTCTCCACCGATGAACGGCAGAGAAGAGCTGACTAACAGACTTTGGGAGGGCCAGGGTTGGCTGATGCAGCCCCCAGGGGTATAAAAAGACTGAACATCCATCTTGAAATGGAACCGGTCATGTGGTATACACGAGGCAGTTCCCAGCGCTGTAACTTTTTCCTTATGTACTCCTTTTGTTATATTTTTTGTCAAGGTTTAATAAACCTTCTAAATTTTCAAAGTGAGCAGTTGTTTCTCACACTTTCTATGAAATGAAAACTCTGAAGTTTTAAGATAGCTCTTTAAGGGATTGTTTTCTGCTCTTTATTGATAGTTGTACCAATTATATCTGTTATGATTACTGAACTTTTAAAACTTTTTTGTTTTAAAAACAAAACAGTTTTGTTATGGCTATTTCTATACAGCACTGGATGAAGTCTACAGGTTCAATTGTATGTGTGACACCAAGTTTATTTTTCATTTTATAACTAGTATCAGTTTTTCCTCTTTCCTCCAAGACTCAAAATAAGAAAGGTGTAAGACACATCTGAGCTCTTGGCTTGCTCTGATGAAAGAAGGAATATCTCAAAAGCTGTGGTCTCACACCAACTCTTCCTCTCTGCTTTCAGCTCTGTATTCTACCTTTTTGTTGACTTTGCAGCTCAGTGTGTCCCAACACAAATTGATTTGTCTATTCAGTAAAATGCAAGAGTGATCACAAGAAAGTGATACTAATAGAGACCCTGTAAATCTTTGTGCTGATACCAGTATCACAAGCACTTCAATCATCACCATTTTGCACTGCTTCTAAAAATTGCCATCTTGCCTCTGACATCTCTGTGAGTTTCCCAATTTTTTTCACACAGAGCTTGTGTAGCCAGATAGGAAGCTGAATCTGAAAATTAACTACTGCTAAAAGAAATCCTCCAAATAAGTCAGGTTTGACTTGTGTTAGTTGCCTGATCCTGTTCACCATGTGGTCATGTTAATATGCCTGTGGGTGAGAGGCATCCAGCTGTGCAGGACAGGGAAGAGGAAAAACTGTCTCTTTCAGAAGCCATTTCAGTTGATAACAACTTAAAATGTGACAGCCCAATGAAAGGTGGGATAAGAGATGTACTAGTCATAAATTTTTAAATAGCAATTAGTTAGGCTTCATATCCAGGAGGTGTAGGAAAATGTGGTTAGGCATCAGCACCTCACTGCAAGCCTAAGGAAGAGCCAAATATAAGTTTCAAGTGTGAAAATCTGTTCAGTCAATTGAAACTTATACAGTATTTAATCATTCTGAAATCACCGTGATACTAATAATCTCAAATGCAATGCTTATTTTGATGACTAAATAACAGAGATTCTTATGGGCATTGGAAAACCTCTACTAAAAAGGTATCTGAAAGGATGACGGAAGCCAAACAACCTTTTATCAGTTGACTACCTTTGCTTTGAACACTAGACTGATAACAGCAGCATCAAGATGATTAGAATACTATCATTCTTCCTGCATTTTAATGATAAAAATAGATAACTTCAGGAAATTTTTTTGTTGTAAAATGTAACCCAATAGCTCTGAAATCCCTCACTAAACTTATTTGTTCCAGAAATTCTCCCAAAAATTTTGTCATCTGAGATATCAACAAAAAATATGATTTTGCATCCTTCCAAGTATACCCATTTTATGGTGAAATGTCTATCACCAGGCCTTGCCTTCAAACACTTCACACCCAGCTCCCATCTGAATTCAGCATGTTCTTCTGGACAGACCAGCCCAAGGAAACAAGTCCTTAGTTAGAAACTTCTTTAAATAAGAACTGTGTACCTGTGAAACAAACTACAAATGGAAATACAGCAACTGAATAACAGCTTTAATGTGATGGACTGTGTGTGATTTGAAGATAAGAAGTTTACAGTGAAAATGCTTTAAAGGCTGCTGAATAAAAGAACCTGGAAGAGTGTGCAGAACTCTTTGAAACATATTTGTGTGGACAAACTGAAGTAGTCCACACAATTTTGTTAAAAATTCTTACAATTTATGAGATTTTGTTAAAATTAATAAAATTAACTAGTAAAAGTTTTCACCAGAACTTGCAGAAGAACATAAAGCTGTATGATTTCTATTATTTAGCTACCAAAAAGGAAGACAAGCATCAGAAGATGTAAGAAGTGTGTTTTCTGAATTAACAGAGACTTTCAGTCAATTATAAGATGCCCAGTCCACTTCCATAGGTTAGGGATTATGGGGTTTCTTTTGTTTTTAATTATTTAATAGTGCTACTCTCATCAGAGTTTTTGGGAAGAAAACATTTATTTCTAATATGGTATTATGGTCCCATGTTGAGTGGAATGAATGGTCTGTGAGACCTCCTAACTCAGACATCTGTTGCATGGCTTGGACTGAGGGCATCAGAACTCTGTGATCCACATGACACCTTCCTAGCCTATATTTTCACACAGAAATAAAGATCACAGTTGTATAGTCAAAGACTGAGCAAATATCATGCAGGTTAATAGCACTGAAGTTTCTGTTGATGCCAAAAAAAGATTCAGTTTTTGTAATTTCAGTTATCAACAGGGAATGGAATAGAGTTCACATAGGAAAGACCTGTAATGCTTTAAATGAGTACATACAGAAGAAATTTACTTGCAAATAATCGTGGTTTAGGAATGATTCTCCACTATTCAGTGCCCCCACTGAGACTCCGAAACCACAGGACTGTTCTCTCCCTCACCTGTTTTACCCTCCCTCTCCCCCACAGGGGATGGAGTTGAGGATTGGAGGCACAAAAGGCAAAGATCATGGGTTGAGATAAGATCAATTTACTGGTGTTGGGGGTTGGATGTGTTTCTTTTGTGTTTGTGGAATTTTTTCCTGATGGTTTGCTAGGTAACTAATTGCTGGGTACTTTATGGATACTTGACTTAAACAAAGGAGGCAGCAGGTTTCTCCGGGTGGAACAGCAGTGAGCAGCAGTTTGGTCCGAGGACACCGCTCCGAAAGGACTGGAGTACCAGGGGACCCTGCTTGTTTTCTCTCTCCCCACTGGATTACTCTCCAGAGGAAGACTGAACACATTTTTCATCACCATCGGACTTTCCTACAGGACTATTTCACTTCATAGAACTGCATTTACTGCTCAAGGAGGATTTCATCTGGACTGCTTTCACCACCCTGATACCCAGGGTGTCAGGTCACATCCCTGACTCTGTCAGGGCATTTTCTGAGGTTTTGTTGTTTGTTTTTGCTTGTCTCTTAGTGCTACTACATTTGTATTTGTCTTTGCTTTGTCTAATATTCCTAGTAAAGAACTGTTATTCCCACTCCCAAATCTTTGCCTGAGAGCCTCCAATTGCAAAATTATAATAATCTGAGGGAGGGGGTTTACATTCTCTATTCAAAGGGAGATTTCAGCTTTTGCTGGCAGGTACCTGTCTTTCAAACCAAGACAACTGGAAACCAGAGAGATAAGAAAGCAAATAGTAGAAGGAAAAATAATAATGACAGAAGGTTAAAAAAACAAACAAACAAACAAACAAACAAAAAAAAAAACCAACCAAAAACAACAACAAAAAAAACCACCAAACCGCTTCCTCCACCAGATTTTCTTGGACTGGGAGGAACCATTTCTCCATGGAAAAGAGTTCCTTTTCCCTGCCCCTGTCAATGAATTAGATGGTATAGAATAACTCTGTGTCCTAACCATGCTCCCTCAGGCTACTGAAAAAATTGACCCTGTCCTGGGACAGGACAAAGCATCTGTTCTAACTTTCAGGTTTTGTATAATATAATTGGGACACAGAAATTTGTCAAAAGAAATGAAACCAAACTTCTCACAAGAGATTACTTCCTTCCACTTCTCACTTTTTAATTCATCTTTTATCACCACAAAGTCTGAGTGTAAAAGTTTATGAAAACATCGAACCACATATTTTGCATTATCACCCATGGAACAGTGAAAATGAGATTATAAGAGAGTGATGTTGAATTGTTTAAGTTGTAACCCAGTTTCAATCTATGTTAGTATGCAAAAATTATTTTTACCATAGACTTTTGCATAATAAAAAAATATTGCACACATTTCAGTATGAATAGGCACAGCAATTAAAATATTATAACAGAATCATTAGGGAATCACAATTTTTCTATTGAAGTAACTGCAGGTATTCATATCAGCTAAGCTTTATTTGGAAAACACTTTAATTTGATTGTGATATATGAAAGCACATTACAGAAGTTAACTGATACGTTTACTTATAATTAAAGTTTTTAGCTAAACCCTGATAATTTAATTGGCAGATTTTCTTGACTTCATTGAGTCTGCACTAAAGGAAATAAAGGGATATAATTGGCATTTACAGGTGTGATTGCACACCTACACTTAACAATAGGAAAATTAGCCTAAATTGCTAAATAGTATATAGCATTTATTTGATTACTAACTATTAGTATAAATTTTTTATTATTAATGGTTTAGATAAATTCTATTTTTATCATGCCAAACTTCAGACCAATATTACAACTTTATTTTCAACAAGTTAGGGAAAAAAAAAAAGACGACCTAGGGACATACCTAGCAATTGAGGATGTGACTGTTCAGGATGAAACCAGTTAGTTATAGCATAATTTGAACTGACCTCCTATAACCCATAGCCTTCAAATCTGTTCTACAATATCAGCCTATAAATATGAAAAATGTAAAATTCCTTAATTACAAAGAAGCTAAATGCAGCATGACATTATAGAGCAGCAATTGGTGTGCTGGGGGCCAGAGAGAAATGTCACAGCTAAGCTTCTGAAGTCTTACTCTTGTCTCCTTACTACTTTGTAACTTCACTACAGTTATGCACTTTAGTCTTGCAGGCATCTTAGTAGTTTAAAGTTCAGTTTAGATTACCACATGCTGGTACTTGTAATTGCCACAGGCTTCACATCTGTTTTAAGAGGCAAAATGGTCAGAGACCATCATGTAGAAGACAGCAGAGGTAAAAGCCAGCCTGTAGGATATTTCATAGGCCAAGTAAGCCTCACATTCCAGGTGTAAGTTGGAAAAAAACTTTCAGTTATTTCTATTGTAGAACTCTCCTGCCTGGTGTCTTGATTAAATTCTCTGTTTGGAAAATCAAAGTAACAAAAAAAAAAAACCAGCCATGAAAGAATCTCAGCTTGCTTGTTAGGTTACAAAACATTTTTTACTTTCTTTAAATGACAGCTAAAAACAAATCCTACAAAAAATTTCCCTTAAAAACAATTTGTGCAGTGAAGCAGCCATCTATAACACCCCCTTAGCTAAAGACAGCTGGGACCCAGTCTCAACTGTTTTAATTAATAAATTATTAATTTTGTATAATAATTTTGTATAATATTGCAAATATTGTATAAAATATATTAAAGAGATATCTCAAAATTAAAAGAATTGCATTTACTTGGAGGCAAGAGCTTCATAATTATCTTTAGCTGTTAGAGAGATTTTTCCAAGTTAGCACACTGAAGAGACTATCAAAATCTTACAGTGTTAAAAAACACAAAAAATACTGTGTCCCATTCACTTGCAGGAGCTTTTTGCACAAATGAAGTCTGTTTATAAGGAAGCAATTAACATAGCATATGGGAGCTTTCAGAATGAGTACAAGAAGAGATCACCAAGTATCACTGGCAAATTTTCAAATACAGAGGTCTCTCCAGAACAAATAACCCTTCAAGATATTTAATTCTGTGAACACTGAAGAAATAAGTAGTCCTCACAAAGGGCATGTACCTTCTGAATAGATGAAAAAAAAAAAAAGTACTGATGTAATGCACAAAAGAGCAAATCCAAATGTTGACCACCACCAACTGCTTTTGCCATTTTACTCCAAAATTAATAATTTTTTTACAAACTTACAAAAACTAGACATTACATGGATTTTTCAAAAGCAGACTATGGGAGTTTCAGTCCCAGTGAAAGTCAGTGGTGTGCTTTTCAGACATTTAGATTACTTTATGGAAAATCTTCCCTTAATGTATGTATGTATCTCCTGCTATATCTATTATTTTCTGCAATTACAGAAGAATGGTTTTGGTAATGACTCTGTTCAACATGCTGCAGCTGTGGATGACCAGTAAAATTGTCCTTATATTCATTGTTTTAAAGAAAAATTAAACCTTGATTTTATGATTAAAGGGTAGAATTATAATTTTATTTAATATTTTCAGGTTTTCAATCTACTGAAATTGCCTGAAATGAAACTGAGACAGAGAAATATGCAGTCTTAATAAAATAAATATTTTCAGGATTTGAGCTCAGTACTTTCTGCAAATGAACTAAGTCATGTCTCTGTGAACAGACCTGAAAACACCATTATCAATTCCTGAGGGTAAACAATTCTGGGAAAGGAAGTATTCCCTTCTACCCCTCTCCAAAAGAACAAAGATTTTTTTTTTTTTTTTTTTAGTAACATTTACACAATGTGCAAGGTCCCTTCCCTGCTCTCAAAATTGGCAATTGTATGCCTTTTGGTGTAGATTTTTTTTATGAGTTGTTGTAGTCTCTGTAAACTCAAAGACAGAATGATAACTACATATCTATCTCACTGAAATGTCAATGAATCATACCAGATCTTCTAACAATGATCGTTTTGACCTCAGGCTATTCACGTTTTCTGCAGAGACCTCTTCTACAGAGCATGATTCTTCTAGAGGCCTTGACATATCAGTAGAATTTATAGCAGAAGCCTTTTTTTTTCTCTTAAACACTTTTTCTTAAAAGACAAAAAATGTAAGCAAAAAGGCACACTGAAGATTTGTGCATAACTGAGTGCTGGGATTCTTTTATTTAAGTTCCAGCCTAGGTAAAAAAAAACCCCAACCAACAAATATTTTTTTAAAAATATCAAAACAAACAAATGAGCAAATAACCCACACATTTATGCACACTTATAATTACATTTGCACCCCTTTCAAGCAGTGGCATTAAAAATGCTTATTCTACAAAATCACATTGTGTATAATAACTATTTTTAAGAAGGATAACTTACATTCTGTGTAGTAAGTTTGATGATATTTCTGGTTCCTTTACAAGTATAATGCAGAAACTTCAAGATACCACTTAGCACTCAGTCATTGCAATAAATACCAAAGGTACAATCAGATGAAACAATGTAAGTCAGATTTTAAATTCAAATGTTTTTTCAAAGGTAGACTTTACATATCAGAACTGGAACTCTCTTATGTTACAAACAAAAAAATGAAATCCATACTCTGCAAAAGTCCTGCCTCAAAGACCATAAAATACGTGCAAGGAAAAAAGGTATAGGAAAAAACCTCTACTGTCCACATTTCAGAAATCCTGAATTTAGAACTAATAAGATTCTGTAACCAGCTAAAAATTTACTAGAATAGGATGTGATGGAGTACTCCTATCAGTAAGTACAGGGAAAGATCAATCATCCTCACATAAAGGACTGATCCATAAAGAGCCTTAAGCATTGGTGTCCTGAATTCCGTGATTTCTTCCTCATCAGGCATTAGACTCTCAGGATACTGTAGAGGCTGGAAATCACCAAAAACTTTCTGTGCCATAAAAATCAACCACAAAGAAATGTTGAAGAAAAATCTATCTAAAGGGACATCTTTTTGAGGGCTCTAGGTCCTTAAGACATGGCTGTTGTAAGGACTCCTATTAGAATAGCCTGAATTTATGTGTTTAGGCTGATCTAAGGTCTTCAGGCCTTTGTCAATGTGAATTTCAGCATTGGTAATTCATGTTTCCTGAATTCCAAATAAGCAATTCAACCATTAAACCTTAACTTTTTAGTATAAAGCCTTAGCTCTGCAGATAATAGATGCACTGATGTTGAGCCTTTGATGCTCATGATTTGTTAAAAAGTTGTATAATTTTGTTCTCTATCTATATAAGCATATCTTATTAAGCAAAAATTACCTCCCTAGAAGACAAGTATTAGTTTAGGTTTTTTTCAGGTAAATCCATCATGCAATATTTTAAGGAAAAAAGGCCACCCTTGTATGTTGCTGAGACATCTCGTCACTTCATTAATTGAAATGGGTGAGAGTAGGCAGAGAACAAAAAGTTCACCATAAATGGTCACATTGGTATTTTTAGTATGGCCATTAATACTTCTTTTAAAAGGATATTTTCCTCCCCACAGATGTTCATTTCAAAATGAACCAGTCAGAATCAAGCCACAGGTCTATAGGATCATTAAGTGAACTCAACATGATAAATAAGGCAACTAGAGAAAATTTGCAGTAGACCACAGAGCAGGCACAAAAACCCACTACATCCCAAAACCAAGCACGCAATTGAGGTGGCAATACCAGGTGCTGGCTTGTATATTGCAAAAAAAATTACTATAAAATTATAGTTTTAGCAACTGCATTAAGCTGAACATGTCTTCATTAGCAATCTTTCACTAGTGATTGTATATTTTCTTGCTATACAGGGGAAAAATTAAAGAATTTTAAAAAATTTGTATGAAAATATTACTTCAGAAAATAAAGCAATGTTTAGGGATTACCCAAATTATTCTGAGTGCTGTTTACCTCATTAGTTTGTCTCTTCCTCTCATAATATGCTCAAATAATAACTATATCTGAACAAACAAACAAGCAAATATCCCCTCCCCAGTTTATTATTCCATAGAATTTCTCTTAAATGCAATTGCTTGGAATAAATTTCCTGTGCACTTGGAAGAGAAACCAAAATCAGTATGAAGAAATTATTTAACTGTGTTGCTTTTAATTAGGTAGTGGCAGATGTCATTAGCAATTTTGAACTATTATTCAACTATGAAAGGAAAAAAAAAAAACCAAAAACCAACAAACAGAATACCAGCAGTGATTAATTCTTAATATTTAAAAGTAGAGCAAGTGTGTATTGCCAAGACATCCAAGCTTCAGCTAATTCTCTCTTTGTACCTGGAATATAAACTGAATTTTTCTTCTTTCAGGTACAAGGATGTCTGGGCCTTTTAAAATTCAATTTTTACTTCTAAATAAAAAAAAAATCTTTCTTCAAGATATTTTTTTAGTTATGGTTAAATTATGCAACTGTTCTTTGGCTAAACACGTATAGGGACAGAAGGCCATTTAGTATATTTTAGTGTTACTATTAATGGTTAAAAATGGTCTATGTGCAAATACATTTTCTTTTCAACAACGCATACTAAACTCAAAATTAATTGTTAGCAAACAGTCAGAAGGGCAATTCATTTTTATAAAATTTAATATAGGACTAGATATACATGGAACCTTTAAAATTCGAAAACACATCAAATTTTCCTTTAAAAACAGAAAGAATATTATCTATATATTATCTATATATTATTATAGTTTGAAAAATATATTGAAAATTTGAGTAGATTAATTTGATCAACATAGGAAGGATATACAACTTTTAAAGTATGGTGTGTTTAAACATATTATGCTAAGAAATGGAATAATATCAACTATTAAACTTTCCAGTGGTCACATATTTCTTCACATCAATTAGTCAAGGCCAAACCACTTCCCATGCAGAATTCCAGTTGCGTTGAAGATGGTGACTGAGCAGGGGAATTAAATGTCTAAAGTGTTG
>WBNO01016375.1:0-36230 GCA_013400575.1 Peucedramus taeniatus
TTGCAGGCCTGTAATAAATCCATCATCCTGACAGTTTGTAAGTTTGCTCATGGTTTGCAGGCTTTCCATGGATGCCTTTCCTTTTCTCAGACAGTGTGTAATCTAGGTTTTTCCGTGCTTCCCAGGAATTTTCTGCAGTGTCAGGCTTTGTTGTTCCCTTAAAACTGGCAAAGAGTGAAAGTCCAGTTCTCAGGCTTAATTATCTTGAGATCAGGCTAATGAAAATTATATAAACATAAATAGATAAGGCCAATTCTATATGCTAATATACATAGTGAAAAATGCACAGCACATTCATGCATTTTTGTAGATCTCCTACTGCCATTTTTCCTTCAGACACAGAGTTGAGTTCTGTGTCAGCATTTTATACACATTTTAAACAGAAAATATCAAATGCAGAAATATTAAAAATTCTTGGTGTCCTTTATGGGAGAATACATCTATTCTAAGCCTCACATTAGGGATTTGGTTTCAGAAATCAACTGTAACCATGCAGAAATAAATGGGAACTTTTTTTCTAACTAGCTATTAGCTGAAAATTAAAACGGAAGGAATTTCTGACATAGAGCTGATTCTTACAAGTGCATATTTCAAATAGGAAACTTTCACACAATAGTATTTTCTAAGAACAAAAGCAATTAATTCTTAGAATTAACACAGTTGTTGTAGATTTACTGCCTATGCTGTATGAATAATGCATATGTCAGTGCACCCATTCCGTTATTTGTTGACTTTTAGATTAGCTATTTATAATAATTAAACAGAATTTTATTGGAAAAAAACAATCCAGAGCAAGTAATACTAAAGTATTATGTCATTGATAAATAGCTTGGTAGTACTTAGAATATTGTATATGTCAAATATCCAATATCTGTGTTGAAAGTAAATCATGATTGCCTTTATTGTCTCAGGAATCTGCCTTAGGAAATGGACTACATAAACAATTGCTGGGAAAGAAGGTAGTCTGCTTTATACCCTTCAGAAATGGGGTATATATATAGAAGAAGGTAGTCTGCTTTATACCCTTCATTTCAATGGCAAGTTTGCCTAAAGAGCTATAAAAAAAGAGCATATATTCAAATACATAAGTGGAATATATACTTATATCATATGTAACTGTATGGAACAGCCAATTCGATCAAGGTTTCTGCATCAAGCTGTATGGAAAGTACCAGCACAATACTGGCACTTGTTTTCACTGTGACTTCTGGAAAAAAGTTCAGACACAGAGAAAAATTAATATTCTTACTGGTTGTGGTCAGTCAGGTAGAGGAATAGGAAAAAGCAAAGTGTGTTAATAACCATCTCTGTAATTTACAGTAATCCAAGGCAACAGCATTTAAAAGTGCAGAAAAGTGAATACAACAAATGTGAAGAATTCTTGCATTGATGACAGAGCTGACAACTAACACCTGAGGTATGATTGCATAGTGTTTGTTTTTAGTAAACACTTGCAGGCCTTAGTCTTACAAAAAAGTATACAATTTTCCACTTCAGTGGCTGGCTTGACTGGCTTTCTTACAAAGAACAATATGAGTGGGTGTTGCAGGGCTGGGTTAAAAAAAAAACGTGTGCAGATAGTTTGTGATCTACCCATGTAGTGTTGAGAATTATCGTTGTTTCATTATTCTGTTTCTGTCTCTTTTACCTGTGTTTAAAATGAAATTCAAAACCTGAAGTACCATCAGGATAAGGATTCTCTTTGCAAATAAAAATGTGTTTCTCTTAATAATTTAATTAACAAATTTTGTGTAGTTCCTGATGTTGCTCTGTCCTTCCATTAGAACGTGGATAAAAGTGGAAATATCATCCTTTTGCTGGGTACCTCTTATGCAAACTCTTCCTAAGTGCCAGGAATAAATCTCTAAGATTGGTCTGTGTTGTATGTTCTATAGAAACATTGGGAAGGTTTTAACCTAAAACTACTGCACAGGTAGAAGAAATGTTGGAGAATGAGATATACAACAGCAATATATTTTAATTAGTATTTAGCAGCCCACTGATAATAATTTCATTCAGTTTTAGGTTAGCAGGGGCTATTCTGATAAAATGAAAGAAGAAGAAAATTACATCAAATAAATAACATTTGTGCAGTCTTCTTTTACTGTTCAGAAATACAGCAATGAACAAGCAAAAAGGAATCATCCAGGGTAGCACATCAGAGTTCATATTGCTGTGATTTTTTGATAACTTCTGTGGGAAGAACTGAACACATGACTGATGCTCCTATGGGGAAATTATGCTGTTCTTGGTAGTTTTCCCTACAGCTTTCTCTATAATGTAACCTCATGTTGCAACTAGAAAGTACTAAGAATGTCTTCCTGCTTTGTTTTAGCAACCAACAAATTAGATTATTAAAATCTACAATAGTTTAACAAAGTAAAGAACAAGATGATTTCATCCTTTTAAACCACAGCCACGAATGAAAAAACCATGATCTATGTAACTTAAAGAGCTCCACGCTTTAACAAGTATCTATACTCGATACAGCCAAATTAGTATTTCCAAAATTTATGCAGCTCTCCAACAGGGAAATGCGGCTCTTGGTGAAGTCCTCATCATACAACTACTGTGAAAGAAAAATGTATCCCAGAGCATGCACAGCCCTTGGATGCCCAGGCAATCAGGAGAAGTTAGCCTCCATTCACACTTGAAAAATCTGCTTCTAAGTAGCAACAAGACAACTGAGAAAGCAAAAAAGCACCTCCAATTTTAATATTCACTATTTTTATCATGATTTTCATTATCATGTATATCTGCAGAATAATTCAAAAAAGTGTTTTAGCTTGATGCTTTGTTTTACACTGTTATATACTATGACAGCAACATATACTGATACCCAAACTGAAGTTAAAGTTCTTGTTTTCATTTGTTGGAATCAAGATGATAATTATGAATCCCTTTAATGAATAAAAAATACCGAAATGTTATTATTTGGAAAAGTATTTGTGTGGCTTCAATATGTAATTTGATATACTAGAAACAGTATTGACAACAAACATATGTGTGACATCTATTTAATCAGTATATGCTTGAACACTGTGTGTTTGTCTTCTCAGCTCTTGCTCTGTAGAAAGTTGGAGACAATATTCTAGACCAATAAAGAAAGTCCATTCCTCAGACACTGTCCCCCTTAATTTTTTTTCTCTTCAATCTCCTGGCTATCCTAAATCTATGTAGGAATGAGTGTTTGATGGATGCTTTTTTCTTCAATTTAGTCCAGTACTTTTGAGCTGCAAGATTCTGGAACAATGAATTAGATAATTAAGGTGTATATGCCATTAAAAATATTTTCCTGTGCTTGTTCTATAGCTCCTAGTCAATAAATTCCTTTTCTACTCTAGTATTTCATGCATTATGAGAAAGAGTATATCATCATTTTTTTATTTCATTTTAGTTAATATTCCTCATCTGATCTGTATCTGGAATACTAATGTAAGTCAGGAAGTTTTTTATACTGTCCTATTTCACATAATATTTTTTTTTAAAGAGGATTGATGAGTTTTATTAAAAAGCAAGCTTACAAGCAAAAACCTGGGTGCACATTTTGCTCATAACATAGCATAGTACAATTCTCTCAGGCATGACATGATGCCCAGCGTTAGTGACAGCAACATGATATTCCCCATATATTCTCCCTCTTTACATCTGTCATAACTACTCTGAAAAATGAATACTTGATGAGGGGAAAAGAGGGAAAGGCTGAGAAATAGACAGCTCACATTGCAGAAGCTTCTTGACAAACTCTCCAAGGAATGCTTTGTCAAACCTCGTGTCATGATCTGCATCAGTAGCCAATGCACGAGTAGACCAGAGGGTCTACCCAAGGGTGTGATGAAAGATTATTGCTTTGCTATCTCTTTGTGTCTTTCACTGGGATGGTAGATCCATCCAATGCACCTTATCTTCCAATTAAAAATCTTACACTTCTGGGCAAGGTCTTTTTCCATTGTGTAGGTTTATTTTTAGTGTTCTTTCAGCGCCTAAAATAATGAGGATGATCACGAGTACAATAAAGTCAAGGCAATAAATCTCAGTTACAGTGCTCTGTCAAAGAAAATTTCCAATTGCCCTGTTTAGCAACACCTTGTAAGGCTACAGGCTAAAAGTTGTTGGGATTTTTTTAAAAGAATGTCCTTTTACAGAGGCTGAATGAAGACAAATTTAAGAACTAATCATTGTCATGAAAATGTTTAATTTGTTATAAACTTCAGTATGTTTCCAGTCATTTCCTCCTACTGCAACTCTGGTTATCTACTCCCCAGCCCTAATATGAGAGTTTTAGAATTTTTAGTTCTCTACATATAGTTTAACTCTTAAGAAATATCTTAAATAATGTAATATCAATCCTCATGAAGAACTGAAGATATGATTCTACTTCATCTTCATTCTTCAACAGTTTTTGGCACAAGATGTGGAAAAAAAGAGGCAATCAAATAGAGCACAATTTGCTAGTTTTTCTGTGCAGAAATGCTGTTCTGTTGCATGAATTTCAATGCAGAATTAAATATTTCATTATGTAGTTCATTTTCTGAAGAACTAGGATTCCATCTTGAAACAGCTTTTCTGATAAAAGCTAAGAAAACAAGGATACTTGCATCTTTTAGTTTCTGTGTAGTCTTTTTTCATTTAAACCTGTCCTATTTGGCTGCCCCTGCTTCTTGTTCTGACAGGTAAAGGCAATGATTAGTAAAAATAAAATGTAAGAGAGTATGTGACACAAAACTCTTCAGGAACATTTATCTCTCATAGATTTGCACTTTTTAGTTGATTTACTTTCCATGGTTTGCAGAACATCCTGTCACATCCTAATGGTCATTCAAAACCAATGCTACTCAACCTACACAAGCTGGTAACCATAAAAAGGCAACGTTTTCCCAATAAGTCTTTAAAACAGATACCCCAAAGACATTTCTCACTGAATATTACTGAAGGCCAAATGCAATCTAATGGCAAGTCTGGTTATTAAAATGTTAGAAAGATACAATTGCCCAGCTGTGTCCTCAACCATCAACTGCTCCATGACAGGCAGCCTTGAAATTAATCAATTCTGTGCTGATGCTGATAGAAAAATGCTGAAGGGCTATTCCAAGAAACAATCTAGTAATAAAATGCCAGTACAAGGAATATTGCAGTTATTCATAATGGTATCTGACAACAGGTGTTTTATGATTACTTTTTACACCCAGGAAATCAAGGCTATTGAATCCTTGGAGCTATTAGAAATGTTTCTTTTGCAGTGTTGTTGTAGTTTGCATTCAGAGCTCTCACTGAAAACTCATCATATTATTGAAACAGGCATTACTGAAGTGAGCATTTAAATACAAACTCACATAAAAGACAGTGAGCTATTTATAAAGCTATGAAAAAGGAGAATATGAAGAAAGAAAACAATGAATCATCTGTGATAATGAGTTTAGCTACCATGACTTCTGGTCTTGCTAATGTCACCTGTGCAGACAGAATGAAGATTGAAGACATTGGTAAAGCAAAAGAATCTTAAGATATTTGAAGAAAAGAGGTAGGTCTAGAAAACTCTGTTAGCCAACTAATGAACTTAATATATGTCGAACTGGGGCAAGATTTACTGGTTCAGGACATCTATTTTTAGAAAACTGTATAAAACAATTCCCTCTGCGTTCCTAAAAAAAACTCTGCAAAGACAGAACTCAAAAAAAATTCATAGAAGAATAGAGTGGAAGACTGCAGAGAGCTTTGATAAGTAAGAAATACAAGGTGGAACTAAAGAACCCCAGAATCTAAGGAATCATCTCCAGAAAGCTGTCTCCTTGTCTACCTCAACAGAAAGCAGATAATGCAGAAATTGCAGTATGACAGCAGCTATACATTTTGGACCTCTGGCTGAGAAGTGCATTTCTCTGGTAGAGACCTTTGTGTCTTGTTTGTGTCTTGGGTATTTTGTGCAACCAGCGTCCTGTTCTTCCTTACAGGTGCAAGTGAGCAGCTCCAACTCTACTATGAATTAGAATCGTATTTGAATAGTGATTAATCTAGTGTTTTCCTAAGGGTATCTGGTTTTGCACATAATGAGACAATTGTTCAGGCATTTATGAAAATGCCAGTTGAATTGGGAAGCAATTTAACCACTTCCCCAGGAGTCCAGAAACTCCATCTCTCTGCTATGGAAAATATGTGGGTGTAGTTACAGTTGCCAATATTGTCCAGTTCTCCATACGTCACCACAGTGTTAATGGGGCCATTTCAGTGGGCTGGGAAACCACACACCTTAAGCTAAATTTATAGTCATATCAGCTGGATGCTTGCTTTGGACCTACTGTTGAATTGGACTTAAGACTCAGTAATTTACAGCCTTTCTTTCCTATCGATTTGTGCAATACTTAGTTTGTTCCAAACTGAATTAGCTGTGGCATTATTTCCTTACTCTTATTGTGTAAAAAGACAAAATCAAAATCCAATGAAAACCCAAAAAAATACCCAGCTCTCAGTGAAGTTTTCCTTGAATTTATCTCTGTGATTTTGTGCCATGAAAATTCACGTCCTGAGAACCACTTACAGTTCTGGTCTCAAGGGGTTTATGAAGGTAGAGAGAAGGTATGGGAAAGTATAAGAGCAGTGATTGTGATCAAAAGGATGGAGCAGCTTTAACCTGTGAGACTGAAAGATTTTTGCTCTGAGAGGAGAAGGCTAAGAGGGCATAGTCTCAGATTTACAGAATCATGAAGCTATAGACTCATAAGGTGAATGCCAAACAATTATTCATCAAATTGCAGAACACTTTGGAGCTGGTCAGAGTCTGATTTGAAACTTACTTTCCAGAATTTTTGAGAGGTTGGCTGGGCTGTGCTTGGCCTGAGCTGGGTGCAGAAGGCAGTCCCTGTGGAATATGGGCAGCTCTAGGGTCAGACTGCACCCCTTCCCTAAGAGCAGGGACAAGGGAGAAGTCTGGCTGAGAAATAGTCCAAGACTGAGAAGAAGGAAACCCCAGTGTAAATACCACAGTTCTTCATGACAAAGACCTAGGGGGCTAAAATGGCTTGTCACAAATTCTGCTTCCCACCCCAATTTTTGGGGAAGGATGATACTAAATGGTATAGGATGCAGAGGGACATCAGAAGTGTGAACAAAATTTCAGGGGAAAGAGTTGGCTACAAGGAAGGTCTTTTGAAAAACAGAAATAATTGTAACTAATATTATTACTAAAGATTTCCCAATTTTGATAACTTGACATTAATTGAACTGTTTATGGATTATTGGCTCCATATATGACATATTTCTTTTTGCCCATTTCAAAGTTCTGGGAGTGGCACTTCCTCTTCTCCCAGAGTCCTTCCCTGCAGAGAACTGAGGGAGTGTCTGATGGTGGCAATTGCTGTCCCTCTCTGTAGTGTGAATCACATGCACTGAAGCTGCTGCTACAAACCATGTCTTTGCATACTGCTGAAGGATGTTTGGTCCAGGCATTCATGTCTGGGGAGGTGGGCAATAAAAATAGTGGTGATTTCTGTAGTCCTGATGGAGGAAGGTTTCAGCAGCTGTATTTGATTCAGGAAAGGTGGTACAAGAGAAGACCTACTGCTGTTTCTGCTGCTGTTGTGCTCAGTGGGATCTTCACAAAGACCCAGAGAAATCAAGGAATCAGTCCTTCCCTCCCTGCATTTCTTATGGATTCTGAAGCATGTGTGTGGGCATGGAAACATAGACAAACATGCTCCTCTTAAGTATCTCCTAAGTATGGAGGTAGTTTGTGACTGCTGGAGGCAGAGAACTGTGCTAGAAAGACCAGTGTTTAGTGTAATAGTAGTGAATTTCTAATGATTTTGCTCCTCTTTGTCACTCCTATACATTTAATCAGTCTAGTATATTAAAATATGTTATGTTCATAATAAGCTAAAAGGGACACCCATGCTATCTGCTATGATGATCTCAAAATACAGATTACTGTTTAACTGGGCTGGGAAAATGTCTTGACCAAAAAAGTGTACCAGGCTGATTATTTCAGAAAAAAAAAAAAGAAAAAAGTCTTGAAAGTCCAAATTCTGTGCTCTATTCAATACAGCTGCTTTCAAATACAAATGCACATATTTCTCTGAAAAGAAAATACTGAAAGCACTTTCTTAATGCTTGGCAATTAAATGTACTTACTAGGGAATTAAATATATGACATTCTAAAAGTATACTTAAGCTGTCATGTTGGTGAAGTTTATGTACTGAAATGAGACTTCCCAGCTGTTTCCATGACAATTAATTCACAATAGTTGACCTCCTTGATTTTGCCAAGTAAAGGTTCTTATGTTTGTAAGATGAGTCCTTGGATATTCTTTATGGGGTCTACTCATGTTTTATTTGTTTAATAACTATTGACTGTGCTCTTTGTTTTTTCCTTAAGCAAATTACTGGCAAAAATAACTATTAGATAGACATTGAGATTCTTAGATCTGTTTCTTAATTATACAGCTTTTGAGGAATTACATTTGTAATGTAAATTACATTTGTACATTTGAGGAATTTGAAATATCAATCCCATACACAGCCACAGAAAGATATACAGAGTGTTTAAGGTCAGGTTGGATGGAGCTCTGAGCAACCTGCTCTAGTGGAAGGTGTCCCTGTCTATGGCAGTAGAAATAGATGATGTTTAAAGTCCCTTCTAACCCATTCTGTGGTTCTGTCATTCTATGGCATCCACATGTATTCCTACACATACAGAGAAACAGAAACAAAGAACATACCACTTTCTTCAGGAAAATTTAGTTGATTCTTTTTTTTAAACAAGATTCAGTTGTGGGGATGCCTCTCAATCATACACCATGGAAAGGAAACCATGGTCTACTTTTCATTAGCACATGTATATTTTAGGAGCAGAGCTTTAAGTGGTAAAGCAGAGCCTTGAATTGCAGAGAATTTGTACTGTATAACAGAATTAATCTTGAGATTAGCATGCAGACACCAAGCAATGTTCATATTTGACATGGTATAATGACATTTATAGCCACATTTTTCACCAGTGATGAATTTTTTGTTGGTTTTGGTGTGGTTTTTTTTGTTTGTTTCTGGTTTTTTTTGTTTGTTTGTGGGGTTTTTTTTGTTGTTTTTGGTTTTTTTTTGTTCTTTTTTGTTTATTTTTTGTTTTTGTTTTTGTTTTTGGTTTTTTTTTTTTTGTTTNGGATTTGTCCTTACAGGGTTTAGATCTGTGAAAAGCTAAGTTTCCTACAAACTGATGTCTGTGGTTTGGGGGCAGAAGATGGTGAAGATTTATCAATAACAAAGGAGGGAGAAATCAGATATACATCAAATTAACAGTTAGAATTTAGCAATTCTAGTCCAATGACTATTAGACTACTGGGTTTATAGCTAGACAGTAAAGATACCTTTTAGACAGTGAGTGCTCTCCACCAAATGTACAGAAAATTACACAGTTTAAAACACATATTTATCTTCCTTAGAAAGTTATCTCTATGAAAATAGCATTAAAAAAACTAGAATTATGACTTTCACAAAAGGTTATATCTCTATGTAGTTGTTTTAATTTTAGAGTAGTTTATTCTTAGCCCAGGTCTGCTTTCCCAGCCATGTGGCTTCTCTGTGCTCCTGACAGCCTGTGCTGTCTCAAGGACAGCAGGGCCAGGTGAGATGCTGGCTTGAGCATCTGAAAACCCTTCCTACACTGACTCTGAAGTGCCACAAAGCCATTCCCCTGCAGCCATTCCCAAAAGTGCTGCATGGAGCTGCATGAGACCAAAGCAGGGGGATCTCTTGCCCAGGTGCTCTCCTGTTTTCTCATTCTGCAACATACTGCAGATGTTATGTTATTAACATAACAAAATGTTAATAGCCAGGAAAAAAAAAAAAAAAGGTGTGAGGTCCTGAACCCAGAAACAGAGATGAAAATCTCCTTATCAACTCTTCTTCTTACAAGGCCCCTGGGCCATCTGATCTCTTTTAATAATCTGCATGTATCCACCACGATGCCACCCTTTTTATCTCCCTATCTATTACAGACTTCTCTCTCTCTTGCTGCTACCACAGCTTCCTTATGCTTTCATTGCTCTCTTACACAGTTCTTATAGTAGGAGACATTTCAACACATTTAACCTTTTAAAATAAATTATATTTTCTATTTTGAACTTAGCACTGTACATTTTGGGAAACATTAGACTAATAACACAGAATTTCTTCTTGAAAAATCAAATCCTTACCTAATTTGGGAAGTTTCTGCAGCAGTTAAGGCATAAAATTCCTTCTGCTCTTTTCCAGTTTTTTTCTTTTGATTTTGACATTTGAAAAAACAACAATTTTAAAACGGCTGAGAGAATGATGCAGAGAAGGAAAATTTTTGCCTTGTTTTAGGCAGTGCTGTTAACTTTTAGGTAGAATTTATAGATAATATATGGTTTCCCAAACTAGTTGCATTAAAATTCTCTGTTAATAACTATCTATTTCCATTTTCTACACCAAACAGCAACTTTGATATTGGACAAAATAATTTCTTCAAGGAGTGGAAAAGACACAGCTTTTCACCCTAGAACTACTTTAGCAATTGTCCTAACAACAGTTTAAATAGCTAATAATATCTTCATCCTTTAGGAGTGGCTTTATAAAATCCCAAAATTAAATCTCTTAAAATAATAATTTTAAGAATTATTATTGAAGACAAAATTTTCCCTAAGATCATAAAATGTATGAACTCAGGTAGGGAGCATTTTCAAAATGTCATGAGCTACTTAGAGACACCTGGAAAGGTATGAAAGTTTTGTAACAAAAGGCTGAGCCAGCCAGGACTGGGCACACAACAGGCTCTCTCTACTCTCTCATTTTTGAGTTAAAGGGAAATCACTTAGTACTTCAAAGGATCTCAGGCTCTCAGCCACTGTGCACAAAAGCAAAATCCCTGGCCCAGTTCTGTTCATGCACAACTCAGTGAGAAGGATCAGGAATATTTGTTTTTAAAAAGTAAATTTATTTTAAAATTAGCTATTTTAATAGCCTAATTTTGTTGATGTGGGATGAAGATAGTGTACACCATAAGTAGGACACATCTGTTTGAATTAAGTTGTTTCTGTGCTATGGGAAAACCTATCCCTTATTTTTTCAGTTTCATCCACATGAATGGGTAAAACTCTAAATTTTGCATGTGTATGCTTATTTTCTCTGTTTCCACTGACACTTCTTTCTCTCCCTCGAGGTAGTACTGAAATGCTCAACAGAGATCACACATTTTTTAGTTTCACACAGAATTTTATTACTGTTTGTTTTCTTCAGTCTATTTCTTTCATTGTGATGGGCATCTTCTGGGGTTAAAAGAATACATTAAAAGTACCTGGGTGAATCCATTGTAGCACATTCCCAAGAACAAAGCCTTTAATTTTGAAAGTTAGAATGCTGTCAGTTGTTTTCTTTATACATTCTGTCTTCAAAGGGTCCAGGTCAGGAGTGCTGGGGCTGTCTGAGGCACTGGTTTTGCCTGCCAAGAATCTGAAGGACTTGTAAGCTACATTCTGCCATCATTTTATATTCAAAGCAATGCCCAAAATAGCAAAATACTGAAAATAAAAAAATATCAATATAATCAATACTCAAAATACTCTCAAATATTACTTACTTTAAAAATCTATTCCACTATCACAGTAGTTTATGTAAAATTGCATCATGTCAGTCTGAGCTTGTACCTAAAAAAAGCTGATTCTGAGTGGCCAAAGGAAAGAGGAATGCACAGGTAGTTTAAGAGTCACTGTAGTTTATATTCAGAAATGCAAGGACTAAGCATTTGCAATCAATGTCAATGATATCCAAAGACTAAATAATAGTTTAAATCTTCCTATGGAATAAATTCTGAACAAAATATATGCCTATTTTCTAAGAAACAAATATTATCCACAATATTATAAATAATCTCTTAGAATGTGTTTACTGCTTCATTTCAGCCCTCTGTCAGAACCATTTAATTCCCTGAAAGTGCAGCCCAAAAAGAATAGCACTTAACATTTGAAGAGATGGCATTTTAATTTGTGGAATGAGTAACATTTTCCATATGAATTCCTATACAAACCTGTAAACATAAATCAAAAGAGGAAAATTGTGTTGCTTTACATAGCTCTAAAAATATTTTAAAAATTTATACCAAGGTGTTGGATGCTATTTGACATAAAACTTGAAATAGTTAATAAGTATACATAATTTATATTGTTATTGATATTGACTGTAATCAAAAGGGCTGTCTGAGAGAGAGAAATTTTCTTTTATGAGAAAACATACTTAAATTTCTCACTTTTCCTTCCTTCTTTTATTTTCTTCAAGAGCAGTGGTCAAAAAAGAACAAAAAATCCTTGAAAATGAATTATTATTTTTCATTGGTTTACACAAATAAAAGTTTTATCTGGAAAGAATTCCCTTTCCCTTTCCCTTCCCTTTCCCTTTCCCTTCCCTTTCCCTTTCCCGTTCCCTTTCCCCTTCCCTTCCCTTCCCTTCCCTTCCCTTCCCTTCCCTTCCCTTCCCTTCATTTTATTTCCTTTTCATTTCATCTCAATAATATTTTTACTGATGATATTTTTGTTATGGTGCAGATGTAAAATATTTTTTTTTACACTGGCACAAAAAATGTGCATTTTTCCATTTTTCCTGGAATTTAGAAAGGTACCACATAAAATAGTCATTATATTTTGTGTTTTCCTGCTGTATTTGTCTCCTTTGATGAAGTTCAGACTGATTTTCAAACTCAGAAACATGACATGTTTTGTTGGGTTTTTTTTATTTTAAGATGAATCATTGCAGGCTGTGAAAAGACCAATAGAATCAGAGTGACATTTTAAAACATACATTTAATTGTTTTAGCTCCATATTTCACCACACAGCATTGATTTTGCAGAGGGTCACATATCTATAATGTGAACTTTTCATTTGAGACACTGTTAGGGCAGAGGCACAAATGGAACTCAGAGTTATGAGACTGCTTTAGCATTTAACTTGTTTCTATTATTTTATAAGTATTATGTTATATTAACCTTCACTTAGAAAAGTTCAAAAGAAGAAATATGATATTTTTCCTCAGGGAAAATGTTTGAATTATGTCATAGAACTGGTTTGGTTAATAACAAAGTGCATTTTTAAATTGGATTAGTAATAATATAACCCCAGTAATGATAAAAATGCAATGGAAGTGACTCGTGTTGGCAACAACTACCTTGATGTACTATTATGGTGAGAACCTCTTTAAATAAGAATGCAACATAGAAAATCAAGACTTAAAGACAGATGATAGGTTGTTTTTGTTCTTCAAATCTTTTCCCATTGTGACATTTCTGGACATTCAACTGCATTGGCGTAAAAGGCACCTTCCTCTTATCAGGAAATGCTTGGCAAAATGTGAACATCTGCAATTGTAGCTGCATGCATTTCATATTCTCTTTGCTCTTATGTTTCCAGATTACTGTTTTCTCTTATTCAGATTTTACTTTCTATTTTTTTTGCAAATTTGATTTACTTTATTATTATAGTATTGCTTTCCACTTACAGTATTATGCTTTTTCCAGATCCTAGGCAATTATATTGATCAGTAATGCTTTTTACATGTCTGTGTTCAGTAAGAAGGAGGAAATGCTTCTAACTTTGAGTAGATACATTTCAAGCTACTCAAAATAATTTGGATCACAGTAGAATTAAAGTGCTTACTGACTAATGAACATGCTATCTTAATGCTGTCTTCAGCTTAGATATCATTTTCAAGCTAGTGAGTAGCTGATATTACCCATATGGACATGAGTGTGTGGAGATTAAACTAATAATTACTGAGGAATTTTATCCCGATCAATTCTTGTTGCATACCTGACGGGAGCCTACAAGAAAGGTGGATGGAGAGAGACTAATTACAAGGGCATGGAGTGACAGAACAAGGGGGAATGACTTCAAACTGACAGAGAGTAGGCTTAGATTGGATGTTAGGAATTTTTTTTTTCCTTTGAGGGTGATGAGGCGCTGGCACAGGTTGCCCAGAGAAGCTGTGGCTGCCCCATCCCTGGAAGTGTCCAAGGCCAGGTTGCATGGGGCTCTGAGCAACCTGGTCCACGTGAAGGTGTCCTTATGGCAGGGGGGTTGGGACTAAATGAACTTTTAGGTCCTTTCCAGCTAAGGCCATTCTGTGATTCTATATCAAAGTGGTGCTTTGCACAGGTTTAGAACCTGCTTTCCAAGTCAGTTTGAAAAACAGTAAATGGAGTATTAGCTGCTGGTTTGGTTTTTGAGGCTACATTTCTCATGGAATAGTCACTTTAGGAACATTGGAAGGTTTTGAAGCTAGTACCTCAGAAACCAGTGACAAGGCACCCAGTGATGGTAAGATAAAAACGCATGGATTCTGAATACAAGGAAAGTAATAGGAAAGACCAAAAGAAATCTCCAGTCCTGTGGAGGTAGAAACTAATTTACTGGGCAATGAAGCTGGTGAAGAGTCTAGAGAGTTGTATGAGTAGATGGGGATGTTTAGCCTGGAGAAAAGGAGGCTCGGGGGAGCCTCCTTATTAAAGTTCAGGTTGGATACCAGGAAGATTTTTTTCATTAAAAGGCTAGTCAAGCATTGGAACAGGCTGCTCCGGGAGACGGTGGAGTCACCATCCCTGGAAATGATCAAGAAATAATTGGCTCAATACAATGGTCTGGTTGACAAGGTTGTACTTGATGATCTTGGAGGTCTTTTCCAAGATTTGAGTTTTTCACTTTGAAGCTCTAGGATTTTGACAAAACTTGTTACTGAATTATTAAAGCAATGATATAGTAAATCTTGTACTTTCAAACAAATCTACACAGGGCCATAATGACTGATAGGAAAAAACATATTAGTCTGACCATAATCATATGCAAAACTTCGGGAGAGATTTTCAAGCTTTCAAAGAGTGGAAGAAATTAAGAGAAATTGACCACTTTACAAGACCCTGTTAAAAGCATTTTTGCAATTCTGAAAAGTGAATTCTTTCCCTAAAAGGCTATTTTAGACTGGAACAGACACAGTAAAAGAAATAAGCAGAAAAGAGCTTTTTTATGGTTATAAAATGTACCTTGTAGCAAAAAGTGGGAAAGATGTGTGTTATATATTGAGTAAGGGGAAGGTGAGATGAGGGAACAGAAGCTTTATGAAAAGACATTATTAACACAAGAAAAGAGAGGAAAATTAAATTAATTAAATTAAGGTGGAAATGAGTACAGCTGAGGACAACTTTGTAACCACCAAAGTAGTGAGATTTTATGATAATTGCCTGTAACAGAAAACTTTCAAAGTTAGGCTTGACCCATTTATGTAAAGGATGATAATTTTTGTAATAAGGGGGTAGAGGGTGTGATTTGTGTAGGTGGGATGACTGAAAATCTATTTAAGTTCTATGTTTTTAGATCTCATGGAGGAACTTCTGGGTCTGCTCTAGAAACTTGCTAATATGCTGGTAGAAAAAAAGGAACTATTTCTGAGAGCACTTTTTGTTTGACATTTGCTTGATAAATTACTGATTTATTTTCTTCCAGGGAATACTATCAGTTCCTGAAATAAATAGAGAATCTGTAAGGTGCTAGGAAACAACAATATGTTCTTATTGTCTCTAAAACAAAAAAATCCAACTCATTCACTGTTACTATAGTAAATTTGGAGACTAGGGAATAGTAGCTGTGTGGTAAGTTGTTCATTTGTTTTGGCCTTGTATGGTCCAGTATTATAAACAATTTTACCATTTCCAAGGAAGACTTCCTGAGGGATAGGAGTGCAGTGAATACACTGTGCAACTGTTCTGCTGCATCCCTCTGTATTACAAGTGTGTTTGCCCTTGAATTTCACCCAACCCACTATGAAACTGCATAGGGAGGGTGAGTTCCATTTGCTCCCTCAGGTTTTTCCCATTTGATGAAAAATGCTCAGTTATTCATCTTTTTTGATGGAAAATATATTCATTATATTCATCTGAACAGAGATAGCTTCATAAATAATGATTTAGTAGCTTAGTACAAGTATACTGTTGAATGAATTATTAAGAGGGATGTTTAATTAATTCTACTGGCATTTCTAAGCCTGATTCTTTTTGAGCAGGCAAAATTATAATAGATAGGAAATCTGATGTCATCAAAAGTAGTGATAAACATTAACTTACTTCAGTAAAAAAGGCTATGGTCACTTTATTTTTCGCATTTTGAATATGAAAATAATAATTTAAAGTCATTCTTTAAAGCCATTTCTCACTTTCTTTATTCTTGTGGCCATCAAAACAAACTCTTTTATGTTTAAGATGAAAGAAAATATGTTTCTGTTTAATTATTCTGAAGAGCTTTTAAATATATTAGGCCTTCAAATACTGAGTGCAAATATTAAAGTTTTCTTTTGGCTGAAAATCTGAACATTTGGGGGGACTTATTTGTTAAACTTCAGGTTTTAACGACATCCAGCAACCCAGTACCAACACCAATACCTTTTGATATTTTTGCACACATGGTCAGAAGAGTTAAGACCTGGAATTCCATATTATTCAAAATTAATCTGTTCTATTTCCCAATAATATCAATGGTAAAATACCTACTCTAGGGCAATAATATAACTTTGTCCATAACAGACATGAAATGAGCATAAATACAATTTCAGTATTAAATAAACTCATAGATAACACATGCCAAGTAGGTATGCTGAATTAATTCAGAATTTTATTTTTCCCCTTTCATTATGACCATATGGCTGTGTAAATATATATTTCATGTGATTGCCAAATTATCAATCTCAATTTTTCAAAGATTCTTGCTGGACAACCAACCTTCTTTCAACCTGTCTACCAGTTGCAACCAACCTAAATACCATTTGCATTTATGGGAGTTGTAGTACACATGGTAAAGACAGCAAACGACTTAATATTCATTTGGTTTTTGATCTTTTTAGTATGAGCCATGTTGCACTGAAAATTTTGTCATGGTTCTCTAGTAAAATCACAGAATAAAACATGATTTTATGATTCTGATATTAAAAATATGCAAACTAAGAAAGTACCAGCAGTGTGAGTGAAGGTTGTGAGTATGGATCTCAACAATCCATCATTCAAAAAGCTTGTCTTCCACGTGTTGAGCTTGTAGTATTCAGTATATTTTTCTTCCTTTGTGGTGGTGGGAAGGTAAAAAGTGAAACTGCCTTGTTTAAGAATCTTCCTCAACTTTTATTTGTTAATATGTTTAATATGAAAATGTTTACTCTATCTTGACAGTCCGAAAAGAAATTTTAATAGTTGATCTTTTGGACGTGTATTGTGACTCTAGCAGTGTATTAATTTTGTTTCCATAGGAGGTCTTTAGCTTTTAGCCTTGTGTGACAATACAATAAAGAGGTTATTTGGTTATTATTAATGTTTCTTTAAATAGGTTATCAAAGTATAAAATCAATGGTAATTAATTGGCACTTAAGGAAATATTCAACAATTTCCTTGTTAGACTCATAAAGGCATCAGTTTTGTCTGTAATTATCAGTGCCAGGTTAATTCCATTATAACAAATCTGGAAAACATAGTGCATGATGTGTATTTCACTATGTCTTTAAGTTACTTCATATAATAACAGAAAAGAATTTCAAAGGGATATAAAACTTCTTTTTTTTTTCAGTTTAAATTATCATTAGTAGAAAACACTCTATGGCTAGATTTTACTCAAATATTCTGCCAATCTCTTCCACAGGTCTAAACCCATCATAAATTCCTTAAAATAGAAGTCAAATGGTTGGTATTGAAAACATCGTTTTAAAATATTCTAACTAATTCTTAAGAGACACCAGAGTAATCATTGCCCTATTTGATATTCAGGAGTTATTACATCATGAAAAAATATATAGTTGTTATTTTTATTCATAAGACAATAATAGCTTTTTATTTTGTTTTGCTTTTTTTCGACATTAAGACTGTGAACAGGAACCAGAAGTGTCCTAATATTATATAAACATGAACTAATTTACTATTTACAGTGGTGTTGAAATCATTTTCCATTACCAACAGAAAGGTAATAGGCTGTTGTCTTCCCTACCCATGCAGGTCCCAGGGAGTAGCTGGGATGCCCTTGCCCTAGGCTGAGTTCCAAGGAGTTAGGGAGAATGTTGGTGCAAGAAATAGCAAAAATTGTCAGGTATAGGATGCAGGGGACATTGGAAGGGGGAGCACAATCCAAGGAAAATTGGTATATGTTAGGTCGGGCTTTAAACCAAAAAAAAAAAGGTATTGCTGATTTTTTTCTCCACATATATGTGCTGTGTTCTCTTCTGGTCTTTGCAAGATACCATGCATAAAAAATGTTATGCAGTATTTCACTATATTGTGAAGCGAAAGGAAGATCTAGACACTCTGACACTTATGTTTCCTCTGACATTTACATGTTGGCGAGATGCTGTTGGCATGCTGTAAATAAATGTCCCAGAGGCACTGGTGCATTGAGAAACCCCACTGAAATGTTTGGCCAATGTAATTTAAGGAAATGACTGAATTAAAACAAATTTATATGACAACATGGGGTGATATTCTATATGTGATCATAGTGCTAGGAAAAGACACAAACACCTCTGTGGAAAAGAACAACCTTAATTTTGGTTATAAACTTGTTTTTTAGCCAAGTAGTGAGGAATAAGTTGCTGTAATGTGGCTGCTGATTGCCATTTCAGGTTCTTTAACATAGAGTACCTGGTGTTCAGCAGCTGGTAGAGGAAAGCCTGGCTCTGTCACAGGCACGTGGAGTGGGCAAATCCCAAAAGCCTGGACCAGCTCAGGGACTGCATGTTGTGGTTGGGTAGGTAAACCTCACAGAGTTTGGATGAGGGTAACCAGAACAGCACTTGTTTCAAAGGAGTCCTGAGGATCTCAGGGAAACATCTTCCTGGCCATTTTTTCTCAATAAGAAACATATTCTATATAAAAATTTTTGATTAGAAATCATCCTCCTTTGTTCAAATTAGTGAGTCTCTGGAGAGATTAGAAACAATATTAAGGGGGCTGAGAAAATGTGTCTAACAGAGGAACTGTCAAATGAACACTGTCTTCCAATGCTTTTTTGCCATGGAATCCACTGACTAGCTCAGCTCTTCACATAACTAAGTATTCCACTATGCCTGATAAGCAGCTAAACACTCAAACTTTTCAAAAATTTGCTATGACTCAGGAGCATCCAACGAGGCTTACGGCATGAGAGACTGTGGATGATTGCTTTTTCCAGCTGTATGATCACACAGTATATTAATACTAATGAAGTAGCTCAGATTCATCCTGCTGATGCAAATCCAGAGGGATACAATGCCTTCCTTAGGTCTGCCACCAGTACAAGTTCTTTAATTACATCAGAACATTATTCAATAAAAGCAGAACTTCAGTCAACCCCACTCATTCTTCATGGTAATCACAACTGCAGTGAAAAAGCTGAACTGATTTTCTGACATTTTAAATGCTTTTGTAAAGTGCTTTTGAGTTTTATATTTATGAAGGAACATTTTAAAATTTTTGGTTTGCAGTTTATCCTCTGTATAAATACACATTTTAGTGAATTAGTAGGAGGACTCAGTTACCATGAAGCTTACATAGACTTACCTCACTTTCTAAACCTCTTTATCCTTAAGTTTTTGGCTTTTTTAGTTCTTTCATAAAATCTGCAAGCAGAGACAGATGGAATATTTGACTTTATTTGTTTATTAGATTAAAAAAATTGAATTTGGAACATGTCTTTGGGACACATATCTTTGGTTTTATGCATGTCTCCAGGATTTGTCTGACCAAAACTGATTTTTTCAGATGTATTGAAACAGAATTGTCAGGTAAAAAGGATCAGATATTTGTACCTAAAAGACAGCTTCTTAGCTGGTAGTTCATGCCTTTTAGTCAACAGTTTAATGCTTTTAAGAATCCAGTATATATTTAAGGCTTATCAACTTAGAAGATTATTAAAAAGTCAGTTAACATCATAAATAGGCTTAGGACAGAACCAAAAAAAAAAAATCATGCGCTAGACTTTATTTGCATAAAAAATATGTACAACTGAAATTTGCATTTTAAAATAAGGTCATTCTTGGCCATACATTTCTGTGAAATTTAGCATCAAGCTTTCACATATATATATGTGAAAGAATATAAGAATTTGGTTTTCTTTTTTTTTTTTTTTTTCAAAGAAAGATACACAAGCTTTGAAGTATAAAATAATCCCATTTAGCATGGAGAGATGAAAGTATCCATGAATAAGTACACAGAACTTGTAAATTTGGCATTTAGAATAAAAACACACTTCACAATCTTGGCATAAATCATTCCATTTGCAAGACCTTCTGGGGTAAAGGAGGAAAAGAAGAGAACACGCTTTGATGAGTTAGAGAAATTTGCTGGTTTTAAAAATTAGTTAAGAATAAAGCAGCATTGGAGATAAAGAAAACTGATGTTAAGGCATCTGAGGACAGGCAAAAACCTCTGGTATTATTCACTCGTATTTAAAACAAGCCATCAGTCAAGACATCTGCATTCCATTGTTGTTGAGAAGACTTGTGCAGTCCCATCAGCTCCTTTCCTACAGCCTTACATACAGGAATTTGCATTCACCTTTGCAGTTTATTTAAACAGAAGCTGGAAATCTTTTCCTTTTTCCTCTACACTGTTTGTATATAATCAGATCTTGTGATTCTTTGGTTGGATGAACTGTCTATTTATCCCCAGAACAGGATATCCAGGGAAGTTGTGGATGACCCATCCATGAAACTGTTAAAGGCAAAGTTGGAGGGAGCTCTGAGCAACCTGGCTTAGTAGAAGCTCTCCCTGCCCATGGCAGGGGGTTGAAACAAGAAGAACTTAAAGGTTCATTCCAACCCAAACCATTCTTTGAGTCCAAGATTGCACAATCACTCTCTGGTTTGTATTAAATTCACGTCCTTAGGTCATACTCCTGTTTTCTAGAAACTCTGTTCCTGTGGGGATCTTTACTTATAAATAGCAAGGATGAGAGAACAAATACATTTCCAGACATAAGATTTATTCTTTATTTTCATTTTGAAATATTTATATGAACAGAGCTTTGGTGTAAACATACTTATAAATTCTATTAAAAGAAGGGTTAATATTTACATAAACCAGAAGTCACTTTGGGGATAAGATGGATACAGTTACAATTTCTATCTTTAGAACTTATTTTTTTACAAAGGTTAAAATTTGCTTTGAGTATGCTGGGTTTCTTTTCTTTGGACAGAATTACATTTGTATATGCATTTCTAATAATCTATTGCTCTGAAAACACCAGTTGGCTTTAAGGCAGTGTTCTCCACACTGTCTACATACCTATGTTTTGTTACTACCTAAACTACCTTGTTTAATGTTTATACTTCCTAATGATGAAGGATGTTGAGGTGTTATTAGAGATATCTTAGGAACAAAAGCAAGATAAATAAAATTCTTTAAAGTACAGAAAACCCCTTACCACTAAGATAAATAACATTACACTAATACTTTAATTTTACTGGAGAAGGAAGTAGAGTGGATCAGCCTGCAGAAAGGTGAATTGTGTATCCCACTTTACACATCATAGCATCCATAAAGTAGTACACAATGTAAATTAGGTAATTAGGTAATAGATATTTAGAGATGTGTGAATATATTTATCAACAATTTAACGACAAAGAAACAAAAAACCAAAATAGATTAAGAAAGGACTGGAATAGGATTAAAACTCCTACAGAGGATTTTCCAACCCTTTAAAAAAAATAGAGCAAGTCTGATGTCTTATGTTTCAGTTTAAGAAACCTTTTAGGATTGTATTGATTTCACTGTCCCTCTGGGACAATGGTGACCTTCACTATATACAGCTTATATATTTAAATGAGCACTAGTCTTAAATAGATGGAATGGATAGCAATGAAAGAATCCTTATTATTTATTTATCTTTCAGTAAAGTATTGAACTTCATATGAATTTTGTAGTGTAAAATATATACAACTGCATTTTCAATATTTCTTCTCAGACAAGACAGTTTCTTAATATTCTCTATTTTTTCACTCTTTTAAAAATTTATTGCAAATTTAATATTGAAATTTCTCTTAAGTAATCAGTTGAAATACAATCACTAACAAACTGGTTTTTTTCTGTATGTAAAGGCTACATACATTGATAGATGTAGCTTAAGTATGCATATTGATTATATACACCATGGCAAATAGACATTGAGAGTTTTTTTAGCCACTTCATTCTCATTATTCTGTTTTGATTTGGAATCAGATCATGTAAAGGTGTGAGGACTGTTAGATTGGTCTAGATTAAAAAGAAACCAAAACAAACAAACCCAACCACAAATATTCATCTTCTGATTTACAGTCCTTATTTATATAAATCAAAAAGTTGACCTAATTTTATTTTGTCAATTTACTCTAAATGTATTTCTTCAAGCCAGAACTAAAGAAAATTACAAGTATGAATCTTAGGGTTTCTGAAACTAAAATTTAATCTGACTTTGTTTTGAATTCAGGATGAACTCTCATTGCCGCAGTCTTTCTGTTCTGTATCATTGCTGGACTATTTCATTTTCACTGTCATTACTCTCCCATCTTGGGAGGTGCCTGGGATTTCCCGTGGGCAGACAAGTCTCCTGAGCAGTCAATTCCAGAGCAATTGCATATTGGATAGTGTGAATAAATTCTGAACAATGCCTGTGGGCCCTGGCTGAGGCACAAGAAATAATAAAACCACCACAGTTGCTCTAAAAACACATAAATGCTGTAATACATTAGCACTGCTGCTATTGTCTCACATTTTACACTGGGTTAAATCATGATCTTTTATAAATGAACTGTGTAAATGCTAATGGGCATATCTTCAAATGTAATTGAAAAGGAATTCACTGTATCTATCACTGCCTTGGGAAGATGCTTGGTCAGGCGGGACACTGGTAGGCCTTTATGATTTCTCTGAATCCCATATAGGTATCTGAAAATCTCTGAAGAAATTCTTTATATTTCACTTTTGGGGTCTCAGTGAGTAAGATGTTTATACAGATACTTCATCTGAAACATCTTTAGAATGCCACTAGCTTCCCTGGGATTACTCATTTGCATTTAGGCATGAACTTGAAACACTAAATGAAGGATTGATTGAAAAACAGCTTTAAAATATGGTTCCTTAATAGAAGAAACGGTTCAATAGCAAATTCCTGTAGCTCTTATTCAGAAGAAAATAATTACAATTAAATGGAAATTCCTGTGTAAAGAAATATTTTTAAAGGATGAAGTTTACTGAATCTCTTCCATCCATATTATTATCTGACAAATTAATTTAAGTGCAATGTTTGTAATGGAAGATATTGTTTTAAAACATTTCATTCTATATACTTCTTCTTGGGAGGGCTAAGTTTTGTTCCTAAGAAACGACAACTTTTGAAATTTTCACATGGGAGGAGTCCTTTTCACACCTTTCAGCTGTCCTTCATTGAAGAGAATATTTCATTGACACAGTATCTAAACCCCTCAAGAGCCAAGAACTACTCTCCTAGGACTTTGGAGCTTTGTTTAATCTCAGCACATACAACTGAGTCCCGCAGAAGAGGAAGGTGAACACAGAATCATAGACAAGCTTGGATTGTAAGGGACCTTAAAGATCTTCTCACTCCAACCCCTCTAACAAAGGCAGGGACACCTTGCCTTACACCAGGTTGTTCCCAGCCCCATTCGACCTGGCCTTGAACACTTTTAGGGATGGGGCAGCCCCAGCTTCTCTGGGAAACCTGTGCCAGGGCCTCACTACCCTCACAGGGAAGAATTTCTAACCATTAGGTCAGGCTGTTCCCTTGACAACAATCTGTGATGAAGAGAGCAAAAGTATAAGGCAAAGGAAAGTAGCCTCTCTAGTGAGGATTACAGAAGGTGCAAAATTATTCTTTTGCTTTATTTGAGCAATATTATATATATATATATATATATATAAAGAAGCCTTACTGTACTGAAACATTGAGGATTATAAAATAAATCTAAAGACACAACACAGAAAGAACTTTGTTAGTAGCTGCTATTTCTGCTAGTTTTATAATTTTGAAATGTCGGAAATACCACATGACTTGAGAAGAATGTAGAAAAAAAATTTGTAGCAGATATGCTCTGTTGCATGAGGAAAGTATGTTCTCTGTATGGTCTGCATTTTATTCTGATAAAATCTGTATGATAGGAAAAACAAGAAAAGAAAAAAAAAACAAAACTGCTGTAGGTTTTTGAACTGTTGTAGGTTTTTTTTAATCAGATTTTAAAAAGTCAGTCTGTCTTTAATTAAATTCTTAAAATATTTTACTTTTTTAATTCAACTTTTGAGAGTTTTAAAGAGTTGTGCAAGGAATAGAATAGGAAAGATGTAAGAAATTAAAATTAGTAGTCATCACACATTATTGAAATAAATCGTGTTAAATATGGTTTTGGAAATGGATAACAAACAAAATAATATTTTTCTTGAAACTCCTGACATGAAGTCCACATGCCTCAACCAGACTAGGAAGTCTGTGTAATCTGTGTGTCTAGATACAGAAATATGATAAACATCCTGCCTCAAAGTCCCGGTGAGAGCCCAGCACACATCGACCCTGTCCAGGTCCCTGGTTTCTGCCCCAAAGTGAGCTGATGGATAGCTCAGGCACTGACACGGTGCCAGATTCACCCACCAGCCCCCGACCACGCATCGAGAGTGGGGTGGGCTGTTCTCAGAAGTGATCCAAGACACAGCTGGGCATAGGCTCTATGGCACTGTGATGTAACAAGGTGCAGGCAGAAGCAAGGATGAGGGAGAGGTCTTTCATAGCATTTCCAAGGAGGCTTATTTCCAAGAACAGTCCAGGAATTAAAGACCCCGAATCCTGGTGTACAGGGACTTTCATATGGAAGGGAGTTGTAGGGGAGGGTACACAATAGGGAGATGACTGGGGAGGAGCACAAGGCGGGGTTCACAATTCTTAACCCTATGAGGAGCCTCAGGGTGAGGGGAACAGTCTGAACAAACCAAAGGGGCTTTGAAGAATGGGGGATTTTCCAAAGCAAGAAGAAGGCACATGGTGGGATTGACAGCTCGGTAGGAGGAGGGACAGGGAACATTCTGTATCAAGGGGCAGGTCTAGAGCAAGATGGACACCTAGGTGAGAGGGTACAACTTTAACTGAATTAACAAAACGGGGGGAACAGAACAAACCATTAGGGGTAAAAACACACCGCAACAAGGCACAGCTCAGTTGTGCTCCAGCAAGGATGTTTTCAATAGTGATTTCTAAAAAAAACTTTGAATAAAGCAACTGAAAGCACTACTAGATGTCAGTTATTTGGTGACATATAGTGGAGGCTGCCAGAATTCCAATCAGGGAAAACAGCTGTGTGTGGTTTTGAAGATGCTTTAAATATGAGATGCTAGTTCCCTGAAGATGTGGAAAACTCTGTTTGACAAGTTCTATTTTTACTAGGATCCCCATGTTAGTCTATTCAGAGGCAGAAGGGATTAAATTAAACACAAACAGAACCCATCAGTTACCAAGCAGGGCTATAAATGGCATCATTTATCCTGACTTGTAATTTTCTGACTGTATAACCTTAAAGACAAGCACTCTATTTTACAAGGCAACAAGAAAGAGACTGGTATATCTAACTCTGGACACTGGCTGGGGTGGATTATCTTGTAATTTCCCCAGTATTTTCTGTCTTCTTTTTTTATGTCTACATAGATCTACATTTATTGCATTTATTAAACTGTTGTGTATTAGATATCTCACTTGTATGAATATTACATGTCTTCATGTGCACCAAATCTGTTGATCTTTATTTTTTTGTAAAAATCCTTATGGACTGAAAGACTCATGAGCTGAAGAAAAAAAGGAACTCAAAGACAAAACTGTGAAAAATAAACTTTCTGCTAAGTACTATTTTTGTGTGATTAAAGCAGCATATACTGTTTATCACATCGAATCATAGACAGTACAGTGTTGTATAGGCTTCAGTTTAGAGGTGTAGTGATAGATTTATTTAACAGGGACCATTTTGGGGGGGGCATTAATGACTGTCTGTTTTGATAGTTCTCATAGACAACAGTATTGTGGAAAGATTTAGAAACCTTAACCGAAAAACATGTTTTATTAGGTATATACAGGGAAAGTTTACTTATATAAAGCCTAGAGCTATTTATGTAAATATTAACTCCTTCATTTTCCCAAAATATTCAAAATTGTTACCTTTCCATATTTCTGGCACTCTCAATGTTCCTGGAAGCTGCTTAAGTATATCTACTTTCTTCTCTTTGTTTCAAGACATTGTACACTGCTGAATAGTCATTTTAAAAAACAGATCACTTTCAAAGCTCCTAATGTATAATTTATGACTTCCATGGCTAACTTTTCAAAAATTATTAAAAATAAAAACTATCTTGTGTTTAAAAAGTACAGTCTTTTGACTTCTCTTGCTGTCAAGTCATTTGGTGGCATCTCAGTTTTGTTAATAACTTTAGTCTTCTGATGAGTGCTATGACTGGTTCATCATTGCAAGGCAGGCTACTTGACTCTGGTATCTTTGAAAACTAGCAGGGTTTCTTCCTTTGATCTTGGTGTATTCTATATTAGAAATTTTTTTAAGCTAATTTTTTTATGAGCATGGCTCACTCCCCTGTTCTTACAGAAAAAAGTATGACAGAAAAATATCTTTTTAAATGAAATTAAATTTTATTTATTTCTTCACAATAGGAAGTATGATGAGACTGTGGGGATAAAAACTTAAAATAATGGCTCCTATGTAGTTTTTGGGTTGCTTTTTCTCCATCTCAAATATTTCACATATAGTCCTTGACTGAAAAAAAATCTGCTCTACTCAATTTAAATATTCATGCTGATGAAGGAAATAATCTGATTAACTGTTCAATATATTGCCAGTAATAATGAGTAGAGATAAGAAATCACTGTCAATATTAGAAAAAGAAGATCATCCATCTCTATTTCAAAAGTGACAGCATTTAATAGTTAAATCATTAATGGTGACATACATGAGACCAAAATACACAGTGTGTACCTCAGATTGGTTTTCATTCTAAACTGCAGACATTGGAGTGTTGTGGCTGATTGAAGTTTATTGTGAAATTTTCTAATTTATAATGAATTAGTCTTAAATAGTTCAAGTGGGAGTTAGTTTAACATCAGCATTCAGAGTGCTCAGAAACCTAGCAAATTTAAGGACCTTTGGAAGTTTACTGGACCGTGCAGTAAACACTTGTAGCAGTTGGGAAGTTAGCAGGTTGTAGTGTTGCACTCAGTCTTAAAGGAAAAAAGACACAAAAGAAAAAAAAAATCCATTCTGCAGTGTCCCTGCAAGTATATTAAATATTTCCTTTATTCTGAATTGACCAGGATATAGAAGTATCTTGTCAGAGGAAGAAAATCATGTGTCTGGTAAGAAAAAAAAGAAGAAACCAAAACGAAAAAGTAAACCATCAAATTCACCAACTAAATAAAAGAACTTTTTACTGATGATTCAGATTTCCTATTGATTTCACCCAAGAGTCATGAGGACGCACCATTTTTTGGTTAAATGTCCTGACAGAAAATTCAAATATGTGGGGAAAGAATGGAGGTGGTCTTGCTTGTTCCTTAATACACTGGAAATACTGCTCCGCTTTTTATTTGTTTTGTGCAGCAAATTGATGTCTTCACTAGGGGTGAGTGAGTCACTAATTAAATATAGAACCAGAACATCAGCCAGCAATCAACCTTGCTCATGAAATCACTAGACTGGCAAAGGATCTGTTTCATTATTATTATGCAGTGCTACTGTATTATTTCTAGTTACTGTAATAAACAGACTGGGAGGATGTTTTACTCCTCTGTTGTATACCCATATATTCAGTCTAGCTCTTGGTAGCTGAAAATAATAGGAAAAAAAAATTATGTAATGCCTTGACTGATGAATATAGGTATTGAAGCGTGTAAGTGAAAGTGCCTGACTTACACCTGGAGAGAATTAATCAACCAAAAATGCCAAGTAGGATATTAAATGTTTGCAAAGTACACACTCAAAATGAAGTGAATTTTTTTAGGAGGTTATGATTCAAATGTTTTGTTTGATCCCTTCTTATTGATGCTTACATCAAACATAATTCTTTTCCCTTCACTTAATCTCTTCTCCCTTAAATCCATATATTATTTGGCTGTGATTCTCATTTCTGATTTTATTCTAATGAATATAGGTTCACTTTAGTCCTTGTGTTGATGACTCTTACTGCTAACATGGACTAATAGTCCAGTGATCTACATGGAGTTTCACTGAACTCACTTGCACAGCTAATGCTGAATATTATAAACTTTTGAGTTAAGTGAATATTGGCCAAATATATGCATTTTTATTACATTTTTGAGACACATGAAAACAAAACTTACACCAAAACTTGAATTTCTCAGAATTTAGGAGCAGAAAAACCTCAGCTGAAAGAGAAGAGGAAATTGTGAGGAGATGGAAAAGGTCTGGGAAAGAGCCAGGAGATGGAAGGGAGAATGCAACAATCATTGAGGCCTGGAAGGAAGATAGACATGGATGAAGTAACTGTAGCAGGGAAGAGAAAGAAGAGTCTGGCTCAAGAACAGCATTGGTTCAAGGCTTTACAATCTACATTTCTTCAAGGAAGAAATGAAGATTAATTTTTGGGAACACTGGAAGGAAGAAAAGGAAGAGCAGGAGAAGAAAAATGATTATATATGAAAATTGGTGTATTTGTAATTGGGCAATTTATGTTTTAGTAGTATTATCAATAAAACAACTTGACCAAATATGAGATCTTCATTCTTGAACGTGATGGATTCTAAGTTTTATTGGTACTTCCATATGACAGGTTAAGAAATTAAGAACACAAACATTCAATAGAAATTTATTTCTCAGGAAAAGGGTTGATTACTGAATTGCCTAAAATATAAAATACTTAAATCCATGTTTTACAACAAACTTAATGTCACATGCCAAGTTGACAACACTGCTTACAGCTGACACCATCCATGAAATAACTTCCACACTGCACTGCATTCTCCTGTGGAAAGTTTCTTTAGCCACAGTTTAAACCTTTTATCAGGGCCCGTTGTGTAGGACGAGGAGTAATGGTTTTAAGCTAAAAGATGGCTGCTTTAGACTGGATATAAGGGAAAAGTTTTTTACAATGAGGATGGTGGAACACTGGAATGGGGTGCCTAGAGAGGTGGTAGATGCTCCATCCCTGAAAACATTCAAAGCCAGGTTGGATGGGGCTCTGAGCAACCTGATCCAGTTGGAGATATCTCTGCTTACTGCAGGAGTGTAGGACTGAATGACTTTTAAAGGTCCCTTCCAAGCCAAACTATTCTATGGTTCTATAAAATCACAGATTTGTCAAAGGATAGAATCATAAATTCCTCTTTAACCATGGAAAATTAGTTGCAGAGCTGGTCTTAATCTGTGCCTTTATAGAGATTTAACATCTAAGCAAAACAAACAATGAACAATTAAAGGAAAAAGATTACAGAACTAACAATCTAATATTTTTCTTTATGAATAAAGAATTTCACCCAAGAAGGAAGTGAGTCATTTTCTGAGGATATTAACTAAGAATAGCTTTGTGAAAGGTTTTAAGACCATGATTCTTTCCTTTGCCTTTGCTGCTACTTACCCAACACTTATGACCTTGTCTACCTACAGATACTATACCCATTAAATCATGTTATTACAGTCTTTATTCAGCCTCATCAACTTCTCCAAATAGAGTTGAGAGAGCAGGAGAGAGAAGAAATATGAAAGTAGATTTAATAGGTATAGATAGTGATTCACAGTGTTTCATAGATACCATTAAGATAACAAACAATGTATTCTCAATGAATAAATAGTTTCATAAAAGCCTTCCAGCTTCCTCCTGCTGATAGCTTTTAAAGTTTCAAGAGGTAAAACACACATTTCCTTCAGTCAAGGCTGTACTTTGCAGTCATGGGGACATTAAGGTTCTACAGGACCCACTGAATGCCAGTCATCTTCAGTCAATATATCTTTCTTTATGGGTGTCTGCCCCTGATGTTGGGCCCCACAGGAGGGTCCCCAGATGGGGGAGACCCTCCAGTCACAGTTCTGTGTCAGGAGAAAGGAGGCACGCAGGACTTTTTTAGTCTTCAGTCTCTTGCTTTATTGTTATCAAAAACCTAGCACGCCGTCCAGACTGGACTTTGCGCGCAGGACAATAACCACAAATTGGCTCTGGAATGTGCAGTTTCAAGGTTCTTTATAGTCATCTCATCCAATTAACTCTAAAAACTTACTTTATTTCAATTTATCTACCTATAACTCATCCCTTATCCATCCACATAACCACAAACTGCAGCATTCCCCAGCCAATCATTCTGTGCCTCCAACACTGCACAAAATGGAGCAGATGAAGAGGAAGAAGAAGCTCAGGGCAACACCTGATCCCCTCCATTTTGGCTCCATACTAAAAGACCTTAAAACCTAAATTTCTCACCCCAGTGATACACTACACTATTCTCTATTATCTATCTCACACTCTTGTACATTCTAGTTTATCTGGAAGCCTTCTCCATGGGTGAGGGTCAAAGTCAATGTTTCTCAGGGGCTCAGGGCCCCCCAGAGAAGACAGAAAAATATTCCCTGTGCTCTGGGTTCCTATAATCCCACAGAGATTATAATTTTTATTAACTTGTTCTGTTTGTATTGTTTTTGTGTGACCCTGCTGGTTCCAACAAACACCAGTCACTATAGGATGACGTGGGTATAGCTGATGGAAATCTGGTATAGTAAATCAAATACAATTGGTATTTATTAAAGGTATGAAAATTTATTTGCTTTGTGATACCTGAAATATATTGAAATTGCTTTGCAACCTATACAGCAACTCTATTCTGCTTCTCTAGTGCTCATATTCTTGAAACTGTATAGGCCCACATCACAGTTCAAATGGGCCTTAATAATCCCTTTCTATGGCAAAAAGTTCAGAAATATAGGTATTATGTGGGAATTCTATAATTTTTGTTCAAAATCTCCATCTTATATAAACATTATTTCTGCTTTTAGGCATCCTACTGATGAATAGACTAAAGAATAGCCACACCACCTGCACAAACATCCAGCGTGGTTGCTCAGATTTCTGTTCCACCCTATTGCCCCTCATCCTCTTTGTGTCACTATTCCACTACCTCTCTTTTGACTACATCGTATTGCTACTATGTAAACTTCTGCAGTCCTGTCAGTGACCTCAAAACAATATGTAGATTTGGAGAGCTAATAATCTTAGCCTGCAAATTATTACAATGGGATTTATTCAAGATTCTAAAAAAGCTACAATTTCAATTGTATCTGTGATTGAGAATATGCTAAATATTATTGTGAAATAAAAGTTTCGTTATGAAATTGTGCATTTAACCATTTCTGTCCCCTTTTTATTTTGTATGATTTCCCAGAATCAAACATGGGAGAGATTACTTTTCTTTGTAGAGTCTAAGAAGCACCATTACTCATAGATGATACCGTGTTTTAAAGGGTCTTTTATTGCAAAATAAACACTTGAAATATGCCTTTGCATATGAGGAATGGTTTGGATGGCAGCAGTTTAAAGTGACAATGCAACCAATTGTAGGTATTAATCTTCGCTATAGAAACAATTTGTCAGTCTCTTTGTCAAAATGAAGTTTGACTAATCCTTCTGATCAGCAGGACAATGAATACCAAGGTTAGATAAGACTGAAAAATTTTGGAAAGTTTCTATTTTGGGTATTTATATACTTCTCTCCCTATTTACCTTAGTACTTTGTATAAACACATGTTAAAAAGAATTAAAACTCACTGGAAATTTAATTCAGTTGATTCATTTTGCAGAAGAACAATAAGAAAAATTTAATTGGTTTTGGTTAGAATATATTCAAACTTTTCCAAAGTCTACTTAAATCACTTTCAAGGCTATCTTTTAAAAGTCATACATTTTACTTTGAATGAACAAGGTCAGAAAAAAACAGCTATATTCTCTTAAGAAGTATTTTTTCACTTACAATAGTATTTCTTTTAGTGATGTAACTTTGTCTCATTGGAAAGGGACAAAATGTTCTTGTTTGTCATTTTGATCATCAATTATGAATGATATTTCTACTTATCTGATAACTGTTCATAAGGATTTTTTGAACGTATGCAAGAATGTTTTCTAGCTTGCACCATATATGAAAATAAACAAATGTAAAGTGGATAAATTTCTCTTTGTAATTCACAGAAACCAGCAGCCGACTGAGACAGATTTGACACTGAATGTTGCATCTAAGAATTGAGTCTCCATTCATCTTTTGTTGACCTTCATAGCATAGAATGGAAATCCATGTGGAGTTTCATGGATGCAGTGACAGGGAAGAAATATGTAAAAACCACTGATATTAAAACTATCTCATTGGGGTTTTTTTAAATTAAACAGTTAATCAAAGAAAAATAAATCTGCAAAGCAATGCATCAGAATACGGGCATAAAATATACAAGTAATCAAAAAAATCAGTAATAATATGCATTGAAAAGACTTTTTCCAATTCTTGCTGGAGAAGTTTGAATATTTTAAAGAATATATTTTAAAGAATACATTTGAAGAATTATTGTTCTAGTCTGAGGCAGTACTGAGAGGAAAGTTAAGTGCTACACTACACCTGCTGAAGAATTAATGTGCATTATCTACTTTAGGGATATTTCTAATTGGTGAGTGTAGCTGGTAGATGGTATGTTACATTGCAAACAGTGTCAGAAAGCAGAGGGCTCTTTCCATTAGCAGACTAAATTGCTGGACTTCATGTTCTCTTGTCTGGAATTAAATTTGTAATAGAATATTACAAATTATGAAGTGTACATTCATGGATGTTAGTTCTTTTGCTCTATGCCTTCCAAATGCATTAAGTGATCTCTAACAAGCTGTCCAGCTGTCCCATTTTAAATCCAATAATGTGAAAAGGCATTAAGAATATGTGTGTAGGGGAGAACTAGTTCTGTCAAGGGTCAAGTGGAATATAAATAATAATATAAATAACAAATCCATTGTGTTTAAGAACTTTCATCCTTTCACCTCTTGCTATCTGACTTTTGACTATTTATTTTGTTTATTTAGGCTCCATATTTGCTGATTTTATTGAAAAAATCGTATCCTTTCTTCTGAGCAGTGAAACAAAGCACAACAAGTAAAGCTGTCTTATTCAGGGTCTATGGTAAAACTTCTTTGACAGGGATTTCCACTGTGTTTATACGTACTCTTTCCCATTTATCAGGAAGTATAAAGTATCATTATTCCATTTTGACAGGAACCTTATACGTTTCTTATACATAAGAAAGACTTCTTTCCACAATCCTGGCCTCTGCACATGCTGAAGAGACACCTAGTGTAAAAATAAGATTGGCAAAGTCCAACAGAAATAGCTGATTATAGTAAACTGCAGAGATAAATCACATGCTGGGTAGCCACTCATTCATATTAAAAAAAAAAATCTAATGGATTTATTTGGAATACCAGATATTTACTTATTTTTCTTATATATACTTAGATGAATGCATTTAGGACTTAAGAAAGTAATACCTAATATTTTGGCTAGAGCTACTTGTTTCATAGTTTCCATTTCCACTGTGATTGGGTTGGCTAGAAAGGGTCTCTGTGGGTAAGTCCACATGGTGTCAGCAGGTACACTGAGATCAGTTTCTGTTTCTGAACCAAGATTTTCCAGGCATTGTCAGGGTTTGTAGTGACTGTTCATTGTTGCAATGAGCATCACCTTTCTGTTTGAGAAGCAACTTCCTCTGCTTCTCCTCACAAAAACATTATTTTAGAACAATACAAAAGACCATTGGAAGCTGATTAGGAAAACCATCTAAGCAAATTGTGGTTACACAATAAGTAAGTTTCTCCTACAGGCAGCCCTAGAAACTCCCCTTTAAAAATTGCATGGAAAGGCATGAGAAAACCACAGAACAGCACACAGTAAAATTAACACTGTCTAGTACTTCCAAATACACTATTTTATCAATATTGTCCTGCATTTGGAGTAATTCTTAGTATCTCTGCTTTAAATTATGAGACCAGAAATATGTCACCCCATTTTTTACTAGAAGATAAAATGCCAATATCAACTCAATATTTGCTTTTAATGCAGCCGTGCTATTTATTACAAAACAGTGATTCAGATGTAGTTGCTTTTCCACACCCCTTCTCAGGAGCCAGTGCTTCTCTCAAGAGTAGTCCCATTATCTTTTAAAGGAAACTGCATGTTTTAATTCCTAATTTGTCTGCTTGTTCCTACCTAGGCTCAGCCTCAAAGGCTAAGAGAACCATTTGACTCCCATTAACACTATGTCTGCTATTGTGTGGCTCCTATGCCCCATCACATCAGTATAGAAGTAGGTTGATTATAATGCTGTTTTTCAGAACCTATGCCATCAATACTGGAGCTACTAAATGAAGCAGTTGCCTAGCAAACAGTGAAGCAAAATCAATGCAAACCTGTTAAATGTTTTCACGTTACCAATCTCTGCAGTTCTCTGAAAAGACATTATTTCAAAAGTATTTCAGTCAGCTCTAGTTTTTCAGCCTTTGATGTCAAACGCCTTAAAATGACCATCACATGAGAACACCTTATAGTATTTAAAGAATATAGTACACCTTATAGTATTTATAGTATTTAAAGAAAAATAATATTTTTTCAGTCTTTAATTGTGGGCTGCTTGTAATAAAAATGAGATTTTCCTTTCTTATCAAGAGAATTTTTTTTTTAGTATATTTCAATTAATTTCATATAGGTTCCCTAGCAGTGTTATTTTTTTTAAAGTGATGTACCTTTCTCTGTAGAGAAGGCAGGAGGTAAACATGTTTGTGAGGGAACCCAGATTTTGTATCCTTTGTACCCATACTGGTTTTTTTCCATACCTTTGGAGAATATCTTCACATTCATTAAAAATGAGAAGTTCTGCTCCTTGGGAAAAAAAATCCTCTTGGGTATATGATTTTTTAGGTTGATCAATTCCCTAAATAACAGTCTTTATTTTCCCAATTCTTTTGAGTTGTCAATTACATTACTAGGTCATGAAGAGAAAAGTAACACAGTTACTAGGGAGCTGGGTCTGTCTTTCTAATCTAGTATAAATTGCAAAAGGAATACAGGAGTGCAAGAACCATAGCAGAAGTTATATGTGCTAGAATTTTTGTGGTAATGTATCATTATTCACAGTACTTTTAATAACTGGTACTTAGAGAAGGATGGCAAGGGTAATGTAGAATTCCATTAATTAGTCTCAGTATCTAATTTAATAAAATTAGTTATGAAAAGGGATGTGTATATCAGCCACATAGCTCTCAAGTCTCCCTTATACAACAACAGGTTTGTTGCAGCTGGAGATTACCATGGTCTGTTTAGTTGGTTTGTTTGTTTTTTTTTTCTTTCAGTGATGAACTACATTTTGATTTTGGCATAAAGGTAATCGTGATGTGAAAGTTAACAATATCCTTTTCCCCCTCAGAACATACAGTAATCTGCTTTATTACCTACTTTCTTCTTTCCCTGAAAAGCTGTGTGGTTGCTGCAGGAAACATCACGTCTTGAATGGAGAGAGAAGAAATTGTGGAAATGGGTTCCAAATGAGAGATTAGTGTCAAAGACTGTACAGAATCCTCACCAGCATTCCTGACTGCAGATCAGACAAAACTTCCTCTTTCTGAACACAAATCTAGCAAAATACTTATACATGGGAGATGAAGCCAAAAGAATCTTCCATGTGTTGATAAGCCAGCTAATCTGGCTCAGAATCAGAGGGGCTGGCCAACCTTTGCTTGCTACACTGATTTCGTGTTGTGTCCATATGTTTGTAGAGAACTGTTCTTCAAGAAATGCCTCAAAACTCTTCTACATTACAAGCTGTATAGAAAGAAACTGCTTCAGCCAGCTCTGCAGTACATTTGTGGTGTATCATGCTGCAGTGGTTAATAGAGCACAGCCACACTTCAAAATGGCTCAGGACAAAAGCACAAGAAGGTTGAATCTAATTAAAAATTCAAGGGAAAATGAAGCAGGCAGAGTGTAATTACATAAGCTGAAATTTAGCCAGGACATCAGAATTAAAAGCTTATTCTTAGGAAGCTTTCTTGACTTCTTAATAAACATTAGAGGTACAGGTGTATTGCTAAACATTTGCCAATGCATGTTCCCTTGAATTTATATTTAATTTATGCAAGTCACTGTCAGCATTAACATATTGATAAGCTACAAGTTAGGGATTATTTAGCTGC
>WBNO01016377.1:0-23078 GCA_013400575.1 Peucedramus taeniatus
ACAGATCCAACCCCCAACAACCTCCACAGCAGTTTCCACTAGAATATGCTGTGTTTTTCAGAATAAAAACTGATGTGATGAAAGGCTCATCTTTACATCAAAAGCAGCTCACAAGAAAAATTACCAATGACCCCAGTAACTTTATCGGGGAAAAGACACACCCTGACCTGGCTGCTCACAAGGCTACAACAGGAGAGTGATCGCACAGTCCAGGTGTGAAATCCCAGAAGACTGCACAACAGGAATTCTCCTATGATCACCTTACCGACTGAGGGGGTTACTGCCTAAAAGGGATGTGGGGACACAGGGGAAGATCACCTTGGAATTCTGTGCTTGTTTCATATATTCAGGGGAGGAACCCAAGGCAGGAAAAGGAAAGGATCAAGTTAGGGGCAGAACAACTATGAGATAAAAGTGTAAAAACAGACAGTTAAAATGAGACAGTCAGTCCACTTGTCTGGCCATGCACTGTACCTGACAGTCTGTTCTGTCTTCTCACTAAATTCCACTTGTAGCTGTTTTCCTGTGTGAGGAACACTGTGTTTTGTATGCATATGTGTGCACAGATATGTAAAGGCCAGCAACTGGAACAGGGACCAGAAGTCACAGGTGCACCCGTATCTAGAGCACTGCCAACTGCAGAGGCCATAATGAGTGCATTTAAGTGGGTATGAGTATCAGCACGCAGTGGCTAGCAAATCACAAGCCAGAATGGCAGCAAGAATGGTAAGAGGCTTAGGAGTTACACATCAGGCAGCTGTAAGACTGGGCTGGGTATTGCAGAGGCCAGGGGACATACAAGCTGTCTAGTAGAGGGATCAGGAGATCCAAGCGTTCAAGCCAGCTACAGAGGAAAGGAAGAGATCCCAAGAAACTTGCCACCACATATGTGTGCATCTCCAGAACTACAAGAGGATCCAGGGTCAGCTACTGGGTAGACTGAGTATACAAGGTCAGTTCCCACAGGAATCCATAGCATGTGCATATGCTCACATGCCCAGCTGGGTCTGTGCAGTAACAACCGGAGTGGAGCAGCAGATCTTGGGGGTTCACATGCCTAGCAGCCAGCAACTGGGAAGACTAAGAATCAAGGGCCAGCAGCCAGGTAAGAGCGAGTGTCTAAAGCTATTCACCAAGTGATCCACAGCACATATTTAAGCACATGTGCATTAGAGTCCATAAATGAGTATGAGAGGAAACTCTAAGGCTCCAGGCTTCAGCATGAATCACTGGACACTAGACTGAGTGTCTAAAACCTGAGGAGGATGTGTAGTGTAGCAGATAGAGACCTGGGATACAGGGGACAACTCCTGGATAGACTGAGTGTCTAAGACCAACTGCTGAAGGGATCCATACCATATTATAGACATATATCCCACTAAAAGGCCTTCATGTTGATCAGCCAGAGCAGTAAACAGGAGGCCATTTGTGCTGTTTGTACTTTATGTGAGTGCTGTGCTTTCCCTGCTGGCCTGCACGGCTCACTGTATGAATCTTTGTGTGTGCCAACTATGAATACACACACGGCCTTGCTAACAGCTGCACCTGGGAAAAGGCAGCTGCAGCAGCCTCTCCTTTACTGGGTACCAGATTCAGCAACCTCCAACAAAGAACTTACTCCTGTCTTCACTGCACATTTCTTCAAATGCAGACTCCAGTTCTCTCTGCCATTCTTCTTTTATTTCCATGCGTTTGTATGGTGGCACTGAAAGCTGAGGTGGCATCTGTGCGACAATCTGTCTCCTGCGCATCCGATCCTGAGCATGCATTTGCTCCAGTTCTTCCACAAGTCTTTCCCTGTCCTACAAGAATAAAGAAGGCATAACATAAATCTTCAGTGTCCACATTCAGACAGCCACGTATCAAGACTGATACAAAATGCTTCCATTTGGTTACCATGACATTTGGTTAATGTTCAAAGTTAATCCTATTCTAGGAAGAAAGTGTTTCTTCAGGAGAAGGCCCTATCAACCCTTTAGACACAGGAGTCACCAATACCACCTAGAAGATCTGATGTTAAATAAAGGATTAGACTCTACATCTGCAGACCAACTTTCCACAAGATAATTGAACTTCCTGTTTTATAAGGTAAACAAATACTTATTTTGCCAAGTGACTTTTGTGAGTATGTAATTCAGCAGTTGTTACTTTTTAAGATGCAAACTAAATACTCTTTGGCACACTGAATATATGTGAGAGCTATTAAAAAAAAAAAAAAGTTTGTTGGGATTTTTTTTTTCCTGTTAATTTCAGGAGCACCAGTAATATTTCCAGAAATCCCCATTTTAGTTTGGTTACTCATTCAGGGTCAATCATACCCCATATGAGTCTATCATAGCTGATAAAACACAAGCTTTCCTTTTTCTAGTCAAAATAAATACATGTGAAGCTATCAGACCACAATTTTTTGAGTGTAGATCTCAGTACAAAGACTTTTCTCAGTAGTTCAGTTTTTATTTCTTAAAGTAAACTATTTCAACATTTCCAGACTTGCACACTAACAGAATATCAGTCTTTGAGTAAAAACTTAGAAAACTTTTCAAAAAATAAAAACACCTGTTACCTTCTTAGCAATAATTTTTTTCCTCTGAAGTACAGAATCACCAACTCCAACTAAAGCTAATGTGGAAAAGCAGAACTCATTACCTACTAAAACGGTTTTGCTTGACTATTACCTATTGGTTAATAGCTGGTCAAACATTCAGATAACAAAAACTAAGAGGGTGTTCTTTCATCCTCACTCCTTCTAGATGCTAAAACTAGCAAACAGATTTTGACTTTTTTTTCACAGACATTCTGCAAACTTAATTTAGTCCATCAATTTCCCTCCTGTAAATGTAACTCCTTTATTAATCACCACCTACAACTTACTTAACAGTGGTTGTTCTGACATTAAAAACAGGCACTACTATTTTGCCTACCTTGGCCAATTGGATCTTCTTCAAGGCATGACTTCCTCTAATATGCGCCTTTTCAAGCTGCTTTCTTCTTTCCCTCTCTGCCTCCCTGTGTAGTTCCTCCAAACGTCTCCCTTCTTCTTCAGCAGCTAAATGAGCATCTGGCTGGCAATCAATCAGCAGTTTAGTCCACAAAGTTCTTTGATAGTTTAAAGCATATGTAACAATAAATAAATGAATTTATTTCATTTTGCTGCAGCAAAAGCAGTTAAACAACATACAGTGCCATATGAACATCCTTAAATGTTTATGTTGCAAGTAGGACCAAAATCACTTTTTACCTTTGGAAAAAAATTCATTGTTACATATTTTGTAAGTTTAGGCGACCAGTTCCAGTTTCAAGCTGTACCAGAGATAATAATTTATATGATTTATTTGTTATCACAGAGTGGTCATTTTTTCTACAATACATGGCAAAATGAATGAAATGGCCAACATTACAGATTGAGTACTTCTATCCTCGTAGTTTTGTTTTAAACAAGGCGAAAAAAATCTCTCATGTATCTTCCATCTCATTTGGGAAACCAGAAACAATCTTCAACTTTCAAGGAAGAAAAATCTTACTAACATAAAAATATACTTAGGAAAAAAAAAGTCATTCCAAATAAGCAAGGCAAATACAAGGCAAGTCTGGGAGTACTTTGCTAAAAAGAGGGGAAGAGAGAAAAGCAGGGCAACTGCAGCTATCAATTCAGCATGAGTCAGAAGTCTTCCATTTTGGGTGTTTGAACATTATACCAGTCTTGTGATCCTGCCCTCCAATAAAAGCCTGTTCACAAGGGACTGCCAGGTGTGATCTCCTAAGTGACTGAGCACATAACAGGCTTTACAAGCCTGCCCATCTGAGATTCTCTTTAGTAAGTAGCGTAAGTTGCTTTATACAAGTTCGTATCTTTAAAAAGGTTCTAGAAAATCCAACAGCTCATATCCACAGTATGTATGCAATGTAAAGAAACATGTATGTAACACTTTAGCACAAACACTTGGAGTTAATCACCTGACCTCCGTCCACTTCTCTGTCCACCAAAGCTTCAGCAATATGGTAACGGGTAACAGAAAAGTTACCAGCACCACAGGACTTCATGGCAAGGATCTTTTTCATTTCAGAACTCTAGGAAGAAAAGTACAACTACAGCTGTATCACAGAACAGTATCTCCATCAATGCAACTAAACAAAGTGATCTGTACAGCTAAATTATTATTAAAAGAAAAACACCCCACCAAATTGTCCTGAAAATAGTGTTTAAAACCTTATATACATGTAATAATTAACAAACCACATCAGCACAAGGCAGATCTAGAGGGCTTTAATAACTGAAAGCATCTAACAGTCTTAGGCAAAGCCCTGCAAAAAAATTTACACTCATCAGTGTCATGTTTCAAAAGCACTAATTTAAAAGCACTTGAGTTTAATGCATTAATACAAATCCCACTTACAACAGCTGTCACATTCATCTCAGAGCAGAGCAACCACAGAGCCACAAAATAATTATACCCAACAGCAAAGCAACACTTTTCAAGTACAGACTTGCTTTAGGAAACTCAGAGCCATTATGTCCAATTTATTAGTTGACCAGAGAAAAGAGCATTTTCTGTAACTTCACTGAAAAGTGTCTATTCATAGAATGCTAAGTTGCTGTGGTTTTTTAGAAGTTTTGGGTACACTAACACATTTCAACTCTTTTCAGAAATTTGAACAATAAGCCATCACACTCTCCCTCTTCCTTGGCTTAGCCTCCTGTTCCCAGTAGCAAAGTAGCCAGGTTAGGCTACTCAATATCCTGCAAGACCTGTCTTTGTACTTAACATCTCCTCCACTAATTTTCTCTCAGCTTCCTCTTCCCTGAAACTTCTCCTAAAAAAGTGTTCTTATCCACATTAACTAAACTGGAAAGATTCATAGCTTGAGTGCTCTAAAATTAACATGACCATAAAGAAATGCACACACACAAAGAGCAGCATTAAGTTTCAGGAATACCTTAAACTTAACTCTGCATAAGAAGAGGCATAAAAAAATTCAGTGTTGACTGTCACTATTTTTTGAAGACTGTAGAAAATAAAGTCTTTAAATGAAAATCAAAGAATCATTTATATTGGAAAAAACCTTCATCAAGTCCAGCCATTAACTCAGCACTGCCAAGCCCACCACCAAATCATGTTCCTGAGTGTCCCAACTCACATCTTTTAGATATCTCCAGGAATAGCAACTCCACCACTTCCCCAAGCAGCCTGTTCCAGTCCTTGACAAGCCAGTGAAGAATTTATTCCTAATATCTAGTCTAAACTTCCCCTAGTGCAACTTGAGGCTATTTTCTCTTGTCCTATCACTTGTGACCAACCCTTGCCTGATTACAACCTCCTTTCAGGCAGTTGCAGAGAGTGACAAGGTTCCCCCCAAGCCTCCTTTTCTCCAGGCTAAACACCCCCAGCTCCCTCATCAGCTTTGTGCTCCAGACCCTTCCCCAGCTCCGCTGCCATTCTCTGGACATGCTCCAGCCCCTTAATGTCTTTCTTGTCATAAGGGACCCAAAACTGGTAAAACTACTTTTAGCCTTACCAACAGAACTTCAGTAACTTATTTTATGGTACTTAAACAACATTATTGCATGTTATTCCAGTAGGTAAAAAAATAAACTGCTAAATTTCTTAATCAATAAAAATCATAGTAATTGTAACAGATCAACACCTGCAGATACTGATTATAGCTATGAAAACAGACAAGTCCCAGGTCTAAACCTCATTAGCCAGATTACCAGTGCTTGCCCTGTACTGAGTTACTTTCGGAATGTACAATTAAACACCTCTTCTGAATTATTTAAAAAAATTAAAATTAACAAACCAGTAACAAATAATTATTAATTACATGTAATCAATCAAACCGCCAGAATTTTATTCCAAAGTTGCAAAGACGTGAGAATTATGTTGGAGGCTGCAATTTTTCAATTATCATCAAAAGCAATTTAGGGTGAAAAAAATAACATATTTCCATCACGGTTTTGTAACTCCTCCCTTTTTTTCCTTCCTTCAAAGAGCAAATAATTCTATACTAAAATCTGGCAAATCTGGAGCAGCAAAGTATCATGAAATGGGACAAAAACCCCAACAAAAACCCCATGACCCCAACTCTACAAATGCTATGGATACTCAGAGCATAGCAATAGTTTTTAGGTTTTGTTTCCATTCCATAAAAATCTAATAGATCATGTAAGAAAAAGTAAGTTTCCAAGAACTCTGCAACACTTTTCAATAAAATGGTGTTTACAGTTTAATTTCAATTAAGTAACTTTTCATTTGGTCTAACTAAATATGGCGTCAAATCCTAAAATCCTAATTCTGAGAACTGAAATGGGTTATGGCATTAGAGTAAAAATACTTCTTTTCTAACTGGATAAAATAACAATAACAGAAGTATCTTTAGAGAATGTTTCTTATATTCTAAGTAATCATGCCATGAACAGCAATGCCCTAGCTCCTTTTTATGAAATTACAGTCAATTGTTATTGAAAGAGCATCAGATTATGATTATAGTTGTATTTAATAAGCTCCTTATGCAAACTGATTCAAAAAGCAAGCAGACTTATTCAGATGAGCTGTAATTTGCTGTAATTCACAGGATTTACAGTTAATTTAAATTCAGTGCCTTTTGAGTAACATATTTGCAAGACAAAGCCCTAGAATTACCTTCCTCCAACTGACAGTATCTTTTGTTTTCTCTCTCTTGAAGCAGAAACAGGAATAAAAATCTCTCAATCTTTCAATTACTTAACATTTTCCCCCATGAAGTACATGGCACCCAATAACTCTTTGAAGAAAATAACTTTATTCCTAGCTCTTTGCCCCCCTGGCCATAGGTCTACAACAAAACGATTAAAATTTATACAGATATGAAAACTAGAAAAAAGGCTTTAAGTCAGTAGTCTTTAAATGGAAAAAACTGACATGCTGTGCTATACTGAAACAGAGCAATCTCTTTTCCTCAACAAAAACTCAACATGTCTGCAAAATTACTGATTCAATCTGCCATTATCACAACATGAACTTTATAACAAAACCAAAACTCACATACTGGAGAAAATCCAGATGCTTGCAAACTCCGCTGAAACAAGTTACAAATTACGTTTGTTGAAAAGGCAAATAAAGGACATTTGCTAATGGATGGAAATGCATTAATTTTTGGAAAGGAACAATACTTAAATAGAGCACTGACCCAGACATATCATCCCACACAACTGTATATGCAAATCTGGTTTCACCAGAACCTGGAGAAACCTGGAAACAAAGCCTTCTTGCTTCCCCTGGTGACAAAATACTAAAGAATGAAGAGAAAATTCTACATTTATAAAATGGAAAGGAAGATGCATTATTGATATTGCTAGATAAAAGTCTTAAATAAAAGTACTACATTTTAGGTACTGCGTCATTTTAGTTGTTACAGAGATTAACTGCAGTGACTACCTATGGGGCGGGGGGAGGGTTAAATAAAATAAATGTGACATAAGACCCATCCTAAACTGCAGAAGTTACTACAAAGCAAAGCCACAGCATCTCACTGCTTTCCCAATAATGCCAACCTGTTCTACACAAGACACACCATGCACCCTGTGGCGCAACATAGAGGGCAACAAGAGTGAAAGGGTGTGTGAATTCACCTGAACTGTACCAGACAGGACCTTATTCCAGATGTACTAAATTCCAATACAGCATATGCTTCACCAGAAATAACCCCAAACTTTACTACTCCCTTAATACACTTGTTTTGATCTTCACTCATATCCAGCTTACACAACATGAAAACCCTTGGGCAGTCAACAAGAAGTCTAGAGAGAAACTTGTACTAATGAATGGCCATGGGTATGCCTTCTAATCATTCTTAAAACTGCGAGGGTCAAACCTTACTCAGTTTTCCCGGATACAACACCAAGTATCTATCATCCTCTACTCTAACCTGTACATAATGTGCTGGGATGTAGCTGGGAAAAGTTTTGAAAGCTTCACTGGCTCTGAGAGGGCCAGAGGGGCTAGTATTCCTCAACCCTTTCTTTTATTGTCAGTAGTTTGAACATCCCTGAGCCCAAAGGTCTAAAAGGGCACAACACTACACGAGGCAATTTAAACTCTGCGTTCGTGAAGTTCTGTTAGTTAACTCCAAGTAAAAACACATGTAGTGTTCTTTCTGCAGTTCAGATCTGCAATCCTATAGGAAATTCTACATGTATGCACCAACTATCTATGAAATCAAAGCAGCATGAATGGGGTACAAAGCCATACCTCAAAAGGCTGCAGCCTCCCCAACAGACTTTGGTGATGGTTTCCTACCAAAATTAAAGAGCTTCCCCTTTATTTAAGACTCCCTACAAGAAAACAAAATTGAAGGGAGGAAAAAAACCCCAATAAAACCGCCCCACAGCTAAAAAGACAGAATTGTCTTTATTTCAGAACTAAACAAAATGCTGCTAACTGCATCAGCATGACAGCAGGCTGAGGAAGCATGTAATGTACAAGCTTAGTAGCAAGAAATCTGCTAAAATCTAATTCATGCATTCTCTTGGTTTTTGCTGACTCTCCTTATACATGCAAATATACCAACTCTGGATGTCCTTTAGTGAGGAGTCAGACCAATAAATATATATGGTAGCCCTGAAATTGTGATCATTGTTGTATCATGGATACTTACCTCAAAAGGATGTGGTGGAGGAGGTGGCAGGCTTGCAACTTTGGCTGCTCTTTGTCTTTCCACTTCCAGAGCACGTTTACGTGCATCTGTTCGTCTTGGGGGACAAAAACAAAACAAGCCACAAAAGAGAAGAGAGAGAGAAAATGATTCAAGCAACAGTGACAGAACAGTGCAAACTAAAAGGCAAACCTAAAATCAGATTCCTAAGTACCCGCACTGAATGGTTGGGCCATAGGGATGAGGAAGCATATTAAAAAGACAACAGAACTTGGGCAGCATTAAAAATTACCTTCTTCAAGTTATACAAAAACATTAATATATACAAGAATCCCAAAAGCAATGCAAAAATCTCTGCTTTTGACCTAAGATTCCAGAAAGCATTGTGCACTTCAACATACTTTAATTGCTTGAGTGTAGATATAGTTAGCGACTTAATTTACAGGTCTTAGCTCTACTCAAGCACAGCTATGCCCAAGAGGACATAGACCATATTCCATACCAGCTCAAGTTTGGTCCAATCTACTTAATGAAAAAAAAGAAAGAAAAAAAAAAAAAAAAAAAAAAAAAAAAAAAAAAAAAAAAAAAAAAAAAAAAAGGAAGACCATGAATGACAAATGCACTAGGACTTTCCAGGTGGTTAACTCTCCATCAGGAACTGGCCTGACAACATTACATTTCATTTCATACATCACTGAACTCCTGTAAGGCCAGCTTGAATATCTGACATTCTTGTCTTGGTTTTAAAGATACAGTCTTTATCAAAAGCCACAAGCTTTGTCCATGAGCATTAATTCCCTAACCCATAAAATTTCAAGACTGAAAAAGCTCCAAGCAAGAAGCATCAACATTTTTGCTTTTCACCTTGTGACACTGTAAAGTTCATTCTTAATAAAACAAAATAACTATTGCATACCTGGCTTGCTCACGAAGTAATTTTTCTTTTTGGTGCTTCTGCTCTATCAGAGCTTTTCTATGTCTCGTCTCTGCTCTTTGTTTCCTCTCCTCTGCCTGCTTTGCCAGAGCTTCTAAATCAGGTTCCTTAACATTAAAATAATGTAATCACTTAATACAGAATTTTACTCACATCTCATACTATCAGTATAATATTTCAAATTAAATACTGCTGGTAAGAAGCACAAGCTCAAAACTACCTTCTAGTGTATTAAGGTAAAAATAATTTTTCTTCCTCTGCCATCTTTATTTTCTTCTTCTCTACCAAAAACAGCAGCAAACCTGCCACATCCCTCAGCCAATTTAACAAAATATTTATGTAGAAATCCTAGCTTCTTCTACATCAGTTTAATGGAAAGGATAATTAAACACAGTTATTTAAACACCCTGTAGCAAATGCTGACTAAACTATGTACAAGTGTGTTACCACCCTTCAGTCACCAACAGAGACATTTATTACTAGTTCTCTGTTCCTGTAACACTGGTGCCACAGTTTTTTGCTAACTCACCCATCCTAGCATTGGAAAGGACTTTATAAAGAAAAGACACTGATAAATGGAAAAGCATAATGCTATTTTACATGGGTTTAAAGATTTTGATTAATTCAGGAAGTAAGCTATTTTGCAAAATCCATGTAAGAGATCTACGGCTGATTTCTATAAACCTGATTCAGAGTCAAACCTATAGAAAAAAATCTATCCAGCAATCTGAATTATCTCTCAAGCAGAGCCTACACAAGTTACAGGATTTTAAAGAAAGTGAAACCAGTTTATAGGTGCAGAATTATAAAGTGGCACCCGTTTGCAGTCCAGGCAAAGGCCTCTGAAGCAGCCCTTACCAAGGCTTTCCATGTCACTGGAGCACTGAAGGGAAAAAAAATGTTAAGAGTATTTTTTTAACCATAGAAAAAATCCATGATGGAGAAAAAATTACTGCATTACTGGCATCATTGAGATACTGAGTCATTACGTACAATTTAGTCAAGTACAAACGTACATGATCATACAAGCCAATACAAACAAAGTAGCTTTAAAGTCTGCCCAGCAAAAGCCTTCACAGATAGGCCCATAGACTATCTTGTGGGAAGATACCTGCAAAAAAGTACATAACCACTTCTAGAAAGTTTCCATTCTTAAAAAGTTGTCTATTTAGGTATCAAGAATGTCAAAGGAAAAACCAAACAAACAGCAATTCCGGTATTTCTAAAATATCAAAATTGACTCTGACAATATATGCTTGTATAGGCTGGAATAGAAATTATTTTCTTCACAGTAGCTAGTATGAGGCTGCGCTTTGGATTTGTGCTGAACACAGGGTTGATAATATAGAAATGTTTTTGCTATTGCTAAGCAGGGCTCACACAGAGCCAAGGCCTTTTCTGCTTTTCGTGCTGCCACACTGGTGAGAGAGTGGGGGGTACGTGGGAGGCTGGGAGGAGGCACAGCCAGGTGATCCCAGCTGACCAAAGAGATATCCCAGACCATATGGCATCATGCTCAGTACATAAAGTGGGGGGAAGAAGAAGGAGGGGAGCGATGTTTGGAGTGATGGTGTTTGTCTTCCCCAAGTAACCATTACACATGATGGGTCCCTGCTTTCCTGGAGATGGCTGAACATCTGCCTGCCCATGGGAATACGTGGATGAATTCCTTGTTTTGCTTTGCTCTGTGTGTTGCATTTGCTTTCCCTATTAAACTGTCTACATCTCAACCCATGAGTTTTCTGGCTTTTACCCTTCTGATTCTCTCCCTGATCCCACTGGTGAGGGAGCGAGCAAGCAGCTGCCTGGTGCTTGGCTGCTGGCTGGGGTGAAACCATGGCACAATAATATTAAGCTCACTTACGTTCTCCCTGGCCTGTCGGTGACCCTCCCCAACCGCTCCTAAGCTTGATAGATACAGTTCTTCCAAGGCTTTCATCTTCTCATCCTGTGCCTTCTGCCATTCAGCTCTCAGTGCCTCCTCTAACTGATGCAGCTGTTCTTCTCTCCTCTGCTTTACCTTCTGCCTTATCTGGTAGGAGATATACTTCTGCCGCTCTCTGACCTGTAGAAATAGCATTTATGTTTATCAGCAATTCAAGAAAAGCATAATACTTTTTGTAGCAAGACTTTCCACAACATAGTTTGCGCTCCTTCCATCTTTCCATCTCTTCTACTATTCCAGTCACAATCTGTCCAGAAAACGCTTTCAAGTTGCTGTTTCCTTTTTCCAAAATTAATATATAAAATAATAAATTTAATATTAATTAAACACCTAAAGTCCAAAAAGTGACATACAAGTGACAAACCACAAAAACTGCTTGGAATATCCTTCACTCCAAAAATACAACACACTAATTTATGAAAGGCTCCTATTACAATCCAACATTAAAAAAAAAATCAACAACTATACAGAAAACTTAGTAAACACAGTTTATTATTTTCCACTTTTTATTTTAGGCACTTTTTTGCCGCATAAAGAGTTATCAAGTGCGGCTTCTCCTCACCGCCACGAGGCAGGGAATCCATCTAGCTTGCCCCTTTTGTGGCAGTGGGAGCCACACGAGAGGCTGCCCCAAAACCTCCCCTGAGGCTTCGGTGGCGGTCAGGGCAGCTGCGTGGGTTCAGCTGCAGAGAAAATCCACTAGAGTCCCGAGATAAAGAAAGCCAGGAGCCGGACACTCCGTCAAGGTATTCCAAAGAGTTTTAATCTCCTTGAAGGGACAAGACGAAGTGGACACACCCATGGCTCAGCAAGAGCTTATCAAACCTCTGACTCAGGGAGGTGGGTACAACAGCCAATGGGTAGTTACAATAGGGATGGCGATATATTTAACTGAACCAATAGGGAAAACATAGGGGTGGGAGAAAATTCACATAACAAACCATACACGGGGGACAAGGTGACTGACACAGAGACTTCGAGAACAAACTGGGCAGGGAAAACTTAATTGACATAAAGGGGGGCAGGACAACTGGGAATGACTTAGCAGAAATGGGGGGAAGGGAGGGAGAAACAGGTTGATGGACACCCCGAATGGCGGGAAAACCTGGACAAAAACCACTATAAGGGGAAGGGACAGGAGTAACATGGGGCAAACCATTATCTCAATTTGTATAACTTTACAACCCTCTCAAAATATAACAGCGAAAAGAGTCAGGCAAAATCAAACAAAACACACACCACCACAATCAAGCACTGGAACAAGCTGCCCAGGGATGTGGTTGAGTCACCACCCCTTGAAAAGTTTAAAAGACATCTAGATGTGGCACTCAGGGACATGGTTTAGTGGTGGACTTGTCAGTGCTGGATTAATAGTTGGACATGATGATCTCAAGGGTTCTTTCCAACATAAAAAAATCCACCATTCTACAATACTATTACCTTGAAATTTAGCTAACAGGAAATAATCTTTTCAGTTACTTTTCTTAAATTATTTGTTATATCATCAAATGAAATACAACATATGGAAAAATACAGGCATACCTGTTGTAACCTTAGTTTTCTTCTTCTGTCGTATTCTTCTTTCAGAAACGTGGCCTCTTCATTAGGACTAAGCCACAAAGTCCCAGCTGTTGCAAGTTTCCTCTTCATCTTTGGATATGCTGAATAATCAACTTCTATGAGAACAATGCAAAGAAAAAGAGAATTTGTGCATAAATTACACTGGCAAAACAGCTATAAAAACAGGATACTGCCATAATGTTGTAACTCTGTCATGGTATCTGCGTGTGAGAGCTACAACTGTTCACGTCTGTCACAACTGAAGGCTGGACTTGATGATCTCAGAAGTCTTTTCCAACCTTAATGATTCCCAACTGTAATCAACAGCATTGGCTCTGTCACAGTCACAAAAGATAGTGCTTTTGAACTTCTTTGAGCTATGTACCAAATGCTGCACTAGTATGACATTCACAGTCTACTCTGTGGATCAGCCACCAACATCTGCAAAGTGAAGACTGAACACCATTCCACTCCTGGGAAGACTTAAAAACAAACCCACAGACTACTGAGAAGCACACCCCACAGTAAAGCAGGCTGGTCACTCAGACGATTTGTACTGAAATACTCTCAAAACTGCTGTAGAGAAGAGGTAAGATACAACAGCAATTTTGTTGATGTTTTTGGCTGTACTCCAAGGTTTTCTGCCCTAGAGGCTCTGAAACTCTAGCAACAGCCTGCATACCAAACATTTCACTGGAAAGCTGAAACTGCTCACTAACGATTTTTTATTCAAGTTTTCCTAAGAAGACGATTTTCAAATTATATTTCCCTCGAGATTTTACTGTAAAAGTCTAACATTCCCCTGACCCCGAATCAAGTAAGATTTTTACTGGATCTTTAAATATTTATAACCGTGAAAATATTTGCACAAAACAAGCAAACAGACTTTCAAAAGCCACTGCCAATTCTAAAAAAACTAGTGATTCCTAAAGCACTAAGAATTTAACCAACATGTCACACCTGGAAACAATTATTTTCAGCATCATATATACTGATCTTAGTATATCTAGAGACACAGTATCACAGATAAAACAGCAACACTATTAAAGAAAGTAAAGAAATCAGATGAGGCGTAAAGCCGAAGATCCATGAGATACTTTCGGTAAAGGGTTATTAAAGCAATGAATTCCAAGCTCTTTACAGCGTACAGAGAGACAGTAGCATCCTGGATCCTGCCAGCCCTCCCTTACTCACCCGATGAGCTACAGAAGTTTATCACGGTACAAAATTAAGTAGCAAATTACTACGTGGTCTTCTCTCTCTCACAAACACTCCTAAAGAGAGGAAAAACGTAGAGGATGACCAATGCAAAGCCTGGATCCAAAGGATAAGAGCAGAGATTGCAAACCCGGGCCGCGCTTGCCTAGGCTCGGCCGCAGCACAAGGTGGGTGGTGCGGACGGAGAGGGCCCCGGTCCGTCCGGGCAGCTCCCGCCATTCACCGGGAGCCCCCGCCGGGGCCGCAACTGGATCCGCCCGAGCTGAGGGGGGGACAGCGCAGAGGGAAGAGAAAGTGAAACAGCGGGGGTAGGGAAAGCGGATAAAAGAAGAAGCGGGGAAAGGGAAGGGGAGAAGACAGCAGAGCCACCCCTCACGCACCCGCCACCGCCTGGGCCCTCCCGGTCGCCAACGGCCACCGCCCCCGCCCCGTGACCCCGCGCCCCCAAGGAGCCGCCAATGGCGCATGCGCTGCCGCCCGCCCGGTTGCCCGAGCTCCGCCTACGTCCCGCTGTAGCCAATTGGGACTCGGGACAGCGGCGGGGGGGCGCGCGCGCCCACTATAAAAGCGGCGTTGTGGGCTGGGGAGGCAGTTGCCCTCCAAGGTGTTGCTGGGTGTTCGTCTGTGTCGGTCAGCACCTTCCCCATGGCCGAGCTGAGTGTGGGCCGTGCCTTGCTCTGTTCTGGTCAGTCCCTTCCCTATGGCCGAGCTGACTGCGGGCCGTGCCTTGCTCGCTTAACGCGGCAATCTCAGCGCGCAGGTGGAGAAATATCTGCAGGGAGGGGTTCGTCACCACGGCTCCCTCACAACTCCGCCCCAGGAACCCGCAGTCGGAGTTTCCAAGTGCTCGCGTCGGAGGGACACTCCCTGGCCGAGCTTGAAATGCTGGGAGAGCGGAGTAAACCTGAATCCTGCTAGTTCTGCCTCACTGGTCTTACTTCTGTGCAGCTTCCCTATTCAGCGCTAATTTTGGTTGTACTATGTCGGTAGAAGGAGTATCACGGAATCATAAAATGGTTTGGCTTGGAGGGGGACCTCGAAGATCATTTAGATCCAACCCCATTCAGGCTATGGCAGTGCCCCTGTACTTGCAATGCTGCTCTGCCTATCTTCTAGGCTTGCACATGGCTTCTACAATAGGCACGTTTGTGTTGCTGCCTCAACGTTGTAGCTAAACCTTTCCTTTATAAACCTAATTTTTAACTAACATCTGCCCCTTGTAAGTCTGATGGTGATGTTTGCTTCTTTGCTGGCAGCATGTAGTGACAGAACAAGGGGGGTAATGGGTTTAAACAAAAAGAGAATAGGTTTAGATTAAACATTAGGAGGAAGTTTTTTACTGTGGGGGTGTTGAGGCGCTGGCACTGGTTTCCCAGAGAAGCTGTGGCTGCCCCATTCCTGGAAGTTGGATCCCCCAAGACCAGGTTGGGTGGGGTTTTGAGGAACCTGGTCTAGTGGAAGGTGTCCCCCTGCATTGCAGAGGGGTTGCAACCAGATGATCTTTAAGGTCCCATCCAATCCAAACCATTCTATGATTCCATTCTATGATTCTTCTTCACACTTTGCCTTTCTTTCTAAAAGGAACCATTTATCATATGTGCAAGATATGCAACAGCTGGGATTTGAAAGTGGGGACATCAGATATCCTTGATTTATGAGGAATGTAAATGTTATTTGTATTGAGGGAAACAATTCTACCACACATACAAATGAAGCAAGAGAGGCTGTTTCTTTGGAGCACATTCCAAGGGTGTGAGCTGCCGCTACAAAAATGAAAGAAGTGTTTGTGATTTAAAAGAGACTAGGCACAAAGGAGATAATGAATTGTCTTGCCCTGAAATTTGAGTACAAAATATAGCAACTTTTTTGGCAGTTTCTTATAGAGAAAGGAAAAAAATATTTTATACTAGGAGCTAACTGTCATAGTAACCCACCGTATCGTGCCCTACAGGACTGAAACCAGGAGGGCTGAGATTACTCATTAAAACGGCATGGCTGCAGAGGAAATAAACTAAAAAAACACAGAATTGCAAGAGAAAAGACATCAGCATAAGGAGAAGGGGTAACATAGTTTAATGTACTTTCTTCCCTGCCTTCTGCATTTCACTGCTAAAGTACCTACTAGTTCACACTTTTGCTTTCTGACAAGTGCCTGCAACTTGCTGCAAACTACTGACTGAAATAGCCGGTACCAAGTTAGTACCTGAGTGTTCATTTGACACACAGTTGTTTCACAGTATGCATATCGAATAAATTAGACGTGAGAAGTGCACTTCCAAATGTGTTTTCTAGTCTCCTTATTGGATTTTTTTTTTGTCCTTCAGCATTTTCATTATGTCAGTGCTCTCCTCAATAACATCGCTTGTAAATAGCTTTATCCTGCAGGTCAACAGGTGAAAAAAAGTCAAGATAGTCTATTAAGAGAGTAATTGAGATTATGGATTTTAATCCTCTACTTATAAAATGTGAGAGGTCAAATATATGCTCCTCAGTTATACTGTTGAATAAAACGGATATTATGAAACTGACATGTGCTGGATAAGAATTTTGTTTCAAGGGTGCTTTCTGTTATTGTCTCACAGAATTATTTCTGCTACTGTGTCTTGGTTTGAAAGACAGGTACCTGCAAGCAAAAGCTGGAATCTCCCTTTGAATAGAGAATGTGAACCCCCTCCCTCAGATTATTATAATTTTGCAATTGGAGGCTCTCAGGCAAAGATTTGGGAGTGGGAATAACAGTTCTTTACTAGAAATATTAGACAAAGCAAAGACAAATACAAATGTAATAGCACTAAGAGACAAGCAAAAACAAAGAAACAACAAAACCTCAGAAAATGCCCTGACAGAGTCAGGGATGTGACCTGACACCCTGGGTATCAGGGCGGTGAAAGCAGATGAAATCCTCCTTGAGCAGTAAATGCAGTTCTATGAAGTGAAATAGTCCTGTAGGAAAGTCCGATGGTGGAGAAAAACGTGTTCAGTCTTCCTCTGGAGAGAAATCCAGTGGAGAGAGAGAAAACAAGCAGGGTCCCCTGGTACTCCAGTCCTTTCGGAGCGGTGTCCTCGGACCAAACTGCTGCTCACTGCTGTTCCACCGGGATAAACCTGCTGCCTCCTTTGTTTAAGTCAAGTATCCATAAAGTACCCAGCAATCAGTTACCTAGCAAACCATCAGGAAAAAATTCCACAAACACAAAAGAAACAGATCCAACCCCCAACATACTGCTTAATTTACTAGTACATATACTGAAATATTTAGTACATATACTGAAAACCAGGAATTTTAATACTGTAATGTTTTCTACTTTTTACTACATACACTCAAATTACAGTATTACAGACCTGCATTAATTCCTTCCCCCTGTGAAGTAGATGGTGTTCCTTTTATAGAAGGTGAATAGTGATGCAGCAGTACTGCTGCATTTAGTCAGTGATATATAAAAGTGGAGGTACTGAGCTTCAATTATTGGTCACATTCCTCTTGAGGAAAAGAAATTACACTTGCAGGAGTTATCTACAAAGTCCCAAGGTAGCCACTGGAAAATTTGAATTTCTTTTCAAAACCAGAATGCTTTTCATATGTAGAAAATGTCTGAGTGAATTTATGTGAAAACAGAGATTTGAAAGAAATCATATTAATTTAATGCATTTGAGGTCGAAGAGGGGTTGTATGATTGTGAAAGCCACTGATGAGTTGGCCTGCAGTGCAGTCAGGAGCTCAATCACAGTACAGGCCTTGTGCTGTTCCAAAAAATGTCTTTTAAGAGCAGACTGTTTGTACTTCCCTATCACAGAAGAGGTTTATTCCATCAGTAGATGAACCATTGCAAGAGATTTTGGCACAGGCACCTTGCCTCGGTGTGCTCTGTGGGGCTGTTTGGTCTGAATATGAGATCCATGGGGCTGGACTTGACCTTGTGTGGCCTGAGAGAAAATATTCCCTGTCTCATGGGCAGGTCGAGCAGACCAGCATAAGCAACCTATAGCTTTTACTACCACACAGGAATACTTGCTCCTGTCTTTATCAATGTCTTGGTTTGAAAGACAGGTATCTGCCAGCAAAAAGCTGGAATCTCCCTTTGAATAGAGAATGTAAACCCCCTCCCTCAGATTATTATAATTTTGCAATTGGAGGCTCTCAGGCAAAGATTTGGGAGTAGGAATAACAGTTCTTTTCTAGGAATATTAGACCAAAAAAAAAAAAAGAAAATACAAATGTATTAGCACCAAGAGACAAGCAAAACAAAACCAACAAAACCCCAGAAAAACCCTGACAGAGTCGGGGATGTGACCTGACACCCTGGGTATCAGGCTGTTGAAAGCAGTCCAGATGAAATCCTCCTGGAGTAATAGGTGCAGTTCTGTGGAGTGGAGATGGTCCAGTAGGAAAGTCCAGTGGTGACGAGATGCGTCTAGTCTTCCTCTGGGAAGAAATCCAGTGGAAAACAAGCAGGGTCTTCTGGCGCTCCCACGTCCTTTCAGAGTGGTGTCCTCAGACCGAACTGTCCTGTTCACTGCTGTTCCCCAGGAAAAACCTGCTGCCCTCTTTTGTTTCAGTCAAGTACCCATAAGTACCCAACAATTAGTTACCTAGCAAAACCACCAGGAAAAAACTGCACAAACACAAAAGAAACAGATCCAACCCCCAACAATCAGAAATTCTTCACTGTCCACTCATGTCTCAGTTGCACAAGGGAAAGATGACTTTGTAGGCTTTTCTGCATCTTTAGCAGGGAAGCCTTGGTTTTAAAGGTTTTCTGCAAGCTAGTAATGGAAGAGTACAAACACCTGACAGCTCACCCTTGCACAGGACTTGGCACCCTGCACGAATTAAGTATTCTCCTTGAAAAACCCTGAAAGAAGAGCTTTAAAGAGCATGTCATATTCAGACATGAAATCCCCCTGCCCTGAGTCCTCTAACACATCATTATACTTTACTGCAGATTTCTGCTTCTAGTCTCCTTCTTGCTGATAACTGAAGTATCAGAATTAAATGAGAATTCATCTCAGTCTGAATTGGCCTTTCTTTGCATTCCGTATTCCTCAATGTCACATCCCACACTGTCATATAATCTTAAAAGTTCCGTATGGTTCATTTTGGTTTGATGTGTGATTACTTTTCCCATGCTGTTCTCTTTTAGCACCTGGCACCTGATGCCTAATTATTGTGACCGCCAGGAGCTGACAGGATGTGGTTTACAAATGTTTGTAATCCTCCAGTTCATACATTTTCAAAACTGCAAAGTGCTTTAGTTAAATAGTTTGCAATAAGTACATTCCTGTGTAAGCTTTGCAAAAAGACATGGAGTTTCCTAAGAAAGAAGAAAGGCTAATCTTTATTTTTGAGGCTGACTAATCTACCATGGTCAGCCTGTGCAAGCACAGCCTGTAATAGTTTCTGCCTGAGACTGATTTGGAGATAAATTTTCTTGACAGATGTGGAAAAATAGCTTTTGTTATTATATTCAGTGTCATATAATACAAAGCTGCAAAGCAAAGTAACAGTATCCAGAACTGTGCCTGTATAAATTCTCAAGGTGCAGATTCTGCCCCAAAAAAGATGCTACATTTTAAAAAAATAAAAGAAAAAAGAAATAAAATATGAGGCATAAAAGGATATGTAGCTGGCAAAAGGATAATTATGAGTAATTAAATACAGTGTACATCCAAAATTATTGTTCTGGTAGGAAATGTCTGTAAATTCAGATGTGGTTTTGGACATCTATGGTGTTGTCTTACAGACAAAAAACAAGGCATGCAGTCCTATGACATGGATCTAGAGGCTCTTATTAGGAAACCAGGCTCATTCTCTGTCACAAATGCTCCTGGGATTTCACCCAGCATCCTTAGCCCAGCTTAATGATTTGGGTCACTGGAAAACAACCAGCCGTGGGGTGGTAAGAGCAGCAACAAGTGACCAAGAACTTATCATTCATGCATGAACCACCGTGCTGTCTGAGATCATTTTAAAATGGGTTCTCAAACAAATGAACTCTCCCAAATCTTGAAGCCAACAGAACTGAACTGGCTTCAGGTTTCTACAGACAAAAAGGAGCCTTGTGTACCTGTTGTATATCCTCAGAACCAGTCTGCCTAATCACTCAGTGATGCAAGCATGTGTAGACTTTTACAATGAAAACTTGGTGTGTGCACATTCATTAGCTAAAATTTTTGCAACCTGCATTCAGCCTTCTAAAACATATGGGAACCATACACAGAATTTTCTCCAGTTCTTAAAATATGCGTAGTAACTATGTGCACCAGTAGGCCAATTATGCTCAGTCCAGTGAGTTTACAGCTGGTCTTTGCCAGCTTTTCTCAACTACAGTGCCATATCTTGTTTGGCTAATCTTCCCGAGCTGCTTCTTCTACTTGTATTCAATTTCAGAAACTATATTGAACATTCCTTTCTTTATTGCAGGTAGTTTCAAGCAGAAATCTGGATTTTCTGACACTTTCTTTAAATAACAGATTCTACTCCAGCAAGATCTCTTAAATGGCTTAAAATTTTGTGTTGTAGGGAAAGCCCTCCTTACATGATGAAAAATGCTTTTTTAGTTTAGTCCTACATTATTAGTAAGCATTGTATTTTCAGCATGTAGTAAACTAGGGGTTTTTTTTCTAATTTCAAAATGATAATTTTTTCTCCAGCCTAATTTGACTTATTCTGTATTGTTTGCCCCCTCTATTTGATGGATTATGTTTATTACATTTTATACAGGAGGCATGGGAGTTTTCACAAGCTTCAGTTTCTCTCAGATGGGTGTCCAAATGCTATGTCATAAACAAAAAAATTAATGCAAAGACATCCTGAAGAATAGCTTAAGTCTTTAAGTCTCCAAAGAAGAGGTTTAATTAAGGTTCTGGATAAAATAATAAAGAATTAAATTGTCATGACCTTCCAGTATATTGACTACTTCAAGCACAGAAGCCCAGAATCCTTTTTGGTGTCTTAGTAGTCTTTTATACACGAAGCAATTTAAAATGTGTGTTAGATATTCCCTTTCCTTAATGCTGGCTTCTGCTATCTCTCTGACAACACACCTGTACAGTGGGTGACATACAGGATATGATACAGCATGCAGGTCTCCTCTTGGGAGACATGTCATTATTCTTGGATAGCTGTTATAACATCTTAATATTGTTTATTAAATACCAGCAAAAGTGTTCACTGTGTAATAGAGTGGATCCTGGTTTGATCAAGACCTTCATGCTGTAAATCAAAGAGACTATATGATCAGATAGACTTGTGATATAGCAGATTACACTTCTACTGCAGATTAACTTTGATGTTTTCTTTAGTTGAAAGAAACTGATTACATAGATGAAGTCATTAAAAGGCTTTATGGATGAAATATGTTTCAAAGGGAATCTTACAAAAGGAATGGTTGGTGAATAAAAATTTACAAGAAGTGAGTATGAATTTGCACCCAGAGAAGAAATTTGGAAAAGCTGAAAATGAGTTCAGAAGAAAGCAGTGAACATGCAGTAGTGATATACTGGTTCTTACTGCTCCCATTTTACTCTTTAACAGAAACCAATCTCTCTAAAGACATAGAGACATTTTCTGTCATAATTTTGCTAAATATTATATAAACCAAGGAAGGGTGAAAGAACAAAGGGTCTTTAGTGATTGCAAAGAATTAAACTTAGAGTCAAGTCTGAGGAAAACAAATGTGTAAGGAAGCTATTGATGATTTAGATGCTAGTTTGGTAAACTGGACTCTCAGCTTCTGTTTGCTACAAGATGAGAGATTTTTGTGCCTGTAATGCTGGTTTAGGCATTTTGGGATGGATCTGATAAATGGAACCAAGTCCCAGAATCCTGATAAGCCTTGCTAAGCTACTGAAGTCTAGAAGCTGTTAACATTCTTCAATCCTAAAAATCCATGAGCTTCTAGATTTGCTGATCTTTATATGCCCAAGCTCCTCTGATGTTGACAGGACTGAAAAGATTAGAATCTAAACTTGAACAAGATTCAGGAATTATATCCTTTTTTAATATATATAGATATATATACATCACCATCTAGTGTACTCAGGAAGGCTTTTTTGGTTTTTATGTGTATTCCAATATTTAGTAGATGTTTGAGGCTAAAGATACATATTCTGATAATCATATCCCTATAGATCTCAGAGGTGGAATTCAAGATATATTCATTTTCTCAGTATTTCCTATAAGACAGCTGGATAGCTGCACCTTTGACTTTACATGGTTCCCTAATGGTGTGCTCACATCTTTTGATCGTACCTCGAGATTCCAGCAAAGCCCAGGTGATGTACCCACCAGTATGAGGCTACATCAGCCCTAAAATTGGAGGCATCTATTGAATCTACCCCTTTGTTTCAGATATTGAAGTAATACTGAAATCAGTAAAGGGGACAGCAGCAGTAGCAGAGATAGACATAGGCAGCAGTATCAGTTGCCCCAGTAATGTCCTTGGTAGAGGAAAACCACTGTTTTCCCCACTGGTCCAATAAAATCATCTCAATCTGCTTCTTTGGGTGATCAATGCTCATCTGTAATTTTATCACTGTCCTTTTTAGAGGATAATTTAATTGTTTTACATTTATAGAGGCAAGGTAATAACCTTAGATTTACATAGAGCTAATTTCTTTCTTTGTGAGTGGGTTCTGCAGGATGTGAGCAATTAAGTTTCTGTGGGAAGATACAGAAAACATGATTAATGGGTCAAAGAGAGACCATCTCAGGGAAATGGGTACAATACCAAGGGAGATAATGCTCTATTTCATAATACTTATGCAAATATGCCTGTCTTGGTTTGAAAGACA
>WBNO01016378.1:0-51197 GCA_013400575.1 Peucedramus taeniatus
TAAATAAATAAGTAATAATAATGAATATTAATATAATAAAAATAATTTTTGACGCTATTTGAATACATAAAATTTTAACTTTTCTCTCTTCATCCTTCATAATAAGAGGAACATCTTATGGAATAAATTCAAATTTAGAATATGTAAGTAGTAATGTCTAATTTCAGTTATCACTTTTGGGTCTATTCTATACTTCTTGGACATCCTAGTGGGTCATTCTCTCCATGACAGATTGTTACTTGTGTTACTTTCTTAGTTTGGGAAATAGTAGACTAAATTATTTTAGTCTGTCTATTTTCAACATCAAGTACAGGAGATGTGCAGTTCTGAAGAAGTTATTTTTCATCTCTGTATTTGGTTGTGTTCCAAACTGAGGTTGAATACAGCTTGTCCTTTTGATTTATATGCTTTTACATACAAAAAGTTGTAGCTGTATACATAGGGACAGAATTAGGTCCACTGGGTTATTATTATTCATTGAAAAAAAAGAAGAAAATCTGCTGGTATTGCAGTCTTCCTCATTTAAAACCTGTTACAAATGGAAGTTAAGATCCATTTACTGACTTTAACTATATTCTTCTGAAGAAGAATCTTACTTTTTTTCTCTGATGTCATTTAAAGGGCAAGGTGAGAACATATTGAAAGAAAAATCATGTATCTTCAGTCCTTCAAATAAACTGCATGACCTTTTCCTAAAATTCAAAGTAATATGTTTTTCATAAAGTGTTTCATATTGTGCAGTTTTCATCATGTGACTCAGCAGTGGGAATAGAATTGTTACTAATGGACAGATACGCATGATAGCTCTACTTAAACGTAAAGTCAAAAAGCTTTAAAATCCTGTTGAAATGTTAGTTTTACTTGAAACATGTCATAGAAGATCATGTGCTAGAATCATACCACGTTAATTCTGCAAAACGAATTCTATAAGCTTACATTTTTGAGGAACTAGGGAAATATTGATTTTCCTTTTTTCTTCCTATCTTAATGGCTAAATCTTCAGCCTGTCAGTGTGCAAGGCTTTAAAGAATAAATAATGATATTATAGTTTTCATGTGTGAGGGTAAAAGTCAGTGCAATAGTCTCTAAGGTCAGGCTAATGCAGAAGAAGGAATAAGCAAAGCACAGATGACAACTAAGCGGGAAAACATGCTTTAGCCACAAGTCAAATCCAATTGCCAAAAAATAAAACCAAATTTGAATAAAGAAAAAGAAAGTCTTGGCCTATATACACAACCAAGTTACATAAAAATAAATATTCCTTATGTCCCATGAAAGAATAAAAAGTGAAAATTAATTCTTACAATAAAAGATCACAGCTGCACACTAACGAACACATTCCAAGGTGATGGCAAATGCACTCCATGGAATTCTAGCATCTCAAGAAAATTTAAAATAAATAAATTAATAACAAAAAGAGAAATGAGAAAAAAAAATAAACATTAATGAGAACTCAAGACAAGCTAGTTCTAAGAATAGCACAATACTTAATTTGCTTTCAGTGATTAAAATATAGATGAAAAAGATAGAGTTCCTGCTATCTTTTTCCATCCCACAAATGACAAAAAATAAATAAGACTTTGGGAAAATTCAGTCTAAGATTTCTGACTTCATTTCAGATCCCCAAAGAAGTTCTCACAACTAGACATACCAGCTTTCACATCACATTTTAACTAACTTAACTGTCGCCCTGATTTTTTCAAGTTTTTTCAAGCCTTCTGATGTTTGCATTTTTGTACAGAACTTTCTCACACACTTTATGTAAATAACTTATTGTTTTCATTCTTTTATGGGGGACGAGCAACCTGATGGATTGTTGGGTTGCCCAGTGACATTGAGGAGGTGGCACTGTCACCCTCCAATGACAGTGGCATTTCAAGAAGATATAAAAATGGAGTCAGATTTTTTAAGAAACAGTTTTTTGTTTGCTTTGAAAAGAACTATGTCATGTCATTTGTGCTGTGTCCTACAGTGACACAACTAATGAGAAGAGTACTTGTACTTGAACCTAGAAAAAAGAAATAATCAAATCTCCTTATGTATAGGGAACTCATAAGTAATATAAGCATATTTTCCAACTTTTCCTGTATTTGCTTCAGAAGAGACATTTATCCCCAATAAAGTCTGCAAAAGAAATAATGTAACAGTCATCTGTAAACTATTGATATGACAGTAGGAAACAAATTTTCAGAGTCTCAGAGGTCGAGATGACCCCAATATGTGTTAGAGAGTCTCTTTTTTCCCAGCCCAGCAGCCGAAGAAGGAGTCAGGACTCTTCATTTGCAGTTTCCAAGGTTGTTTATTTTCTCTTATCTGGTACATTTTTTCCCTGACCCGCCATGATCTGCCTGGCAGGCCAGACAGAGGCACTCTGCCCGCCCTCTGGATGGTGTTGTCTTTTTATACTATGAACTACGTGTACATTATTAACAGTTAATTCCCAATACCTATCACCCATGTTGCACAGTCTGTCCCTGCTCTAAATCAATCCAAAAGTGCCACCATCACCCAGAAGATGGAATCTAAGAAGGAGGAGAAAGGACAGGACAGGCCCAAATCCCTCCATCTTGGCCCCCAAACCCTTATTCTAAAAACCCCAAAATTCTACTTTTTTACTTTGTGACAAACTAACTATCACTCTACTTAACTTTTGTGGCTTGTGCTTCCTCATATAAGGTTGGTAGTTTTTTTTTATGCGTTGAAATCAAAAACACAGGGGTCTTAGGCTTCATGCCAAGGCCTCTGAGCCCCCTGCCAGGGGCTCGAGCCATCCAGGACAGCTAGAGGGATGTCCTGGGTTCCAACAACAAATAACTTATTAACCAAGAACACAATACCCTACTGCTGAATTACTTTATCTGGTGATTTTATTAATCATGTTTTTGAAACAACCACATGGTATTATCACCACATACAGAGAGTAAGATCATTAATTTATGTCCTATTACAAAAGAAAAAGGACTTTGCAATCAAAGACAGTAAGAGCAAAAACCAATTTTTTTCCCAATAAATAAGATACAAAAAATATTTTAAAATTAATAATATTATTTACAACTTGGTTGAATATATACTAAAATTGGTAGTTATCAAGATGTAGGTACAAAATTTATTTCTGTGCCTAATCTGCCTTTTTTTCTGGTGCACGTTATATGAAAGATAAGAAGTTTCACATAAAATTTTGTAACTCTCAAGCGTTAAATTAGATAATGCTTAGATAGATTAAATAATAGGTTAGATAATATTAGATAACCCTAATATTAAAAAAATAAAACAAAAAAGTTGCCAATATTGAAACTGTAACAGGAAGATAGTGTTGATCTATTTTCATTTATAGTGGGTTTAATTGTGTAAATTCATAAACAATTCTCTTCAGAAACAAATTTTTTTTTGTTCTGCTTTGAGAACAGTGTAAACAAAAGTAGAGAAACCCTTCTCAAATGAAGGAAAAAACTCTCTAGATATCAGAGATCAAGCATTTAACTGTGCTTGTAATCACTTCTACTGAAACGAATAAGACCATACTCTGTATCTTGCCAAAAATAAATAAATAAATAAATAAATAAATAATAAGGAAATAAATAAGAGAAAGGGCATGTGCATGGCTGAGTAGATTTAGTTTTAAGAACTACTGTCAACATGCAAACAAAGCTATGTATTTCCTTATTTAACATTGCCTTTTCTACTGAGCAACAGTTGCTTTGGAGAATATTACTTCTTTGGGAAAGATTAGGCTAAGAGGCTTAGTTACCATGGTTCTAGTATTTAGTGTACATATTTGATAAGATTTCCTATGCACTTCCTCCTATGTTACAACTTTATCATTTTATTTCTGCAGTAGAAAGGAAAATTAATAACTGCCAAAAATTACAATACTTCTAAAGCAGAATATAGCCTCCCATTCAAAAAACTAGCCATTCTAGCTTCCTTGCCAAGTTTTCTGTGTTTATGTCTCATAAACCTTTAACTTAACAGGCAATGAAAGGAAGAATAAGGAAAAAATATTTATCGCACAGGCATCTTGAATCTGAGGGTAAAAATATGGAACATAGCCAAAGATGGAATATCATCATCTTCTGTTGCCAAAAAGGTCTTCTATTGCCTATTGTACTCATAGAGCTTACAGAAGAATTTTCAGGTATTGAAGTGAAAAGTGAATCTTTGGTTCAACAAGTAGCCTTGCTCATATACCACATCCTGTCCTATTGCAAAGAACATCAGATAGGGATTCTCCTTCGTAATACACCGTAGGGATTGTGTGTAAATGGTTATCACCATAAATTCTTAAAACAAACAAATAATCCAAAATCCCCAACCAAGCTGGCAAAAAGCACCAACAAAACTCATTTAAAGCTGTCTTAGCTCAAACATTTAATAAAATCACAACTTTATTTTATGATTCTATACATGGGTGGTCTCATTTATTTTGAAATACATGAGATGATATCAACAAGAAGTTTTTGTTGCAGTACTGTAATTGTCCATTTCAGAGTGATATTGAACTGAATATTTTTCCAAAACCCTAGTCAGCTGTTACATGCTTGAAATATTTCTAATTGATAGGCTTTTTTTACTTATTATTTTTTTTAATGTATTGCATAGAATAATTGAAAGAGGCAACATTTTTTGAATTTTTGAGGATTGGTCTTTTACATTCTTAAATAAGGAACTTTTAGTTATACTGTCACTTTAAATTCATTTACTCCCCTTTGAAAGAGCATAGCTATATTTGATTGATGCAAAAGAGGAGTGAGAACATTATAAGGAACATACTATAATTTTTTGTACTGGTTTTGAAGGAACCTTTTTCAAGGCAGACCCTGTGGGAGACGTATGAAAATCTCCAACTTCATTTCCCAGAAGTAGGTTTATCATTATATTTGTACCAGTGAAGAAAGAGAAACATCCACAGCTTTATGACCTCCTCATATTGAAAAGCTATAAGTGTACAAATCATGTATGTGAGAGGTTTATTTTATTTACATATTATGATTTAAACTGCTAGGTGCACTAATGTTTACTTTTCAAGTTTGCCTGAAGGGACTAGAAATGTACTGGGTTTAAAATGGAAAGCTTAAATTCTCATAACAGTATATCACATCCTGACAGGGTTTTCAGGGGTAAAAAAAAAAGCTGTTAAGATTAGAAATAAACTGAACTGAAATGCTCAATACAGCAACACTGGAGAAGCAAATGAAATTAGATCACCCAACTCTGAAAAATTCCTTGAACCATCATGGGTTTCAATATCTTATAGACATCTGAAATGTTTATCAACTACATTTCCATATACGTTTCCTAATATAATATTTAACTATAAATTTGAATATTGAATTTCCTCAGTCCTTCAGCGACTCTTGTATGTTGCTCATGCTTGTAAAAGACAACTATTGATAAACAGGTAAAGAAATGTTCAGGTATGTCAAACATGGCCATTTTGCCAATAAATTTCAAGAGAAAAAAAAGAAAAAATATCTGTTTACTGAATTAAGTACAAAACCTGAGAAACCCTATAGTAGGAACTCTTAATTCAGTTGCTCATAATTCTGAGTTATGGGGAAGAAACACATTTTACTGTATGACAGTATTTCAGTTTTAGAGTGTGTTATTACAAAGTACCAATGGGTAATATGGGACTGTTTAATAATTTGGAGTTTCCTTCCAGCTTTGTATATAAATTAACTAAGAAAATTATACCAAAACTGTCATTAAGTCCTTAGGTTTCTAAAAGAAGTTCTGGCAAAATTAAAGAAAAACAGACTAATTTCTGCTATATGAGTATTTCAGGGTAAAATGCCGTTTGATTTATTCATTAAATATGCATTTAAAAAGCTGTCCATGTGTATATTCCTATCCTGGATGAACACTAACCTACTTTCTCTTTCAACATGTTTAACTTTGCAAGCCTCTATAAGACTTGTTGAACTTCTCAGCATTTCAAATGTATAAAAATTGTAAAATCCGAAACAGAGCCTCAGTTGTGTTAGATTTTTTTCATAAGAAATATTAGAATTTAAAAAAATACTCCTCTCCCCTATAATTTGAATAATAGTTTGAAAAATTAATAAATATTAATATATTTAATAATAATAATAAAAATTGAAATAAATATTACAGGCAGAACTTGTCAAAAGTTTCATTCTTAATTTCAGTTTTCATATTCACCTTGGGAAAGAAATTAAATCATGGTTGGTTTAGTAACAAGGCAGTAAGCTAAAACACTGCTTGAACAGTACAAAAAAAAATATATATACACCATTTTATATTTAGTTCAAATGGAATTATTTGTCAACCATCAGGGGTTTTTTGAAAATACAACAGCCACCCTTGACTGTTGGCCTGAAGTGTCCAACATAGGATGTGGAAGTGACAAGAATTTAAATGTATGGTGGACCATTGCATTTATTGATGATAAGAGATGGTGAGTCTTCATAATTCTTTTCCTTTGTCCCTCACCTCATGCAGTTCATAATTTATTCTCATACCATATATTGAAACTTTGAATAGGTGTCAAAGGTTTCACTACAATGTTTCAACTTTCAGACTTTGCATGTAAACTGAGATGTTCTACATAACCTGTTTAATACCAAACGAAATAAAAGAATATGGAAGATTGTATTACAGCCAATTGTTTTGTGTATTTCTTCAAAGTTAAGTGCCCAATGCATATAAAGCAAATGGTAATGGAATATGAAGCCTGCACATGAGCTAGTAGTGTGTCTTAGTGGCCAAGAAGGCCAATGGCATCTTGGCCAATGGTATCCTCTATCAGGAGTAGTGCAGCCAGCAGGACCAGGGGAGTGATCACCCCCTGTATTTGGCACTGGTGGGGACACGCCTGGAGTGCTGCATTGAGTTCTGGGCCCCTCAATTTAAAAAGAACATTGAGGTGCTGGAGTGTGTCCAGAAAAAGGCAACAAGGTTTGTGAGGGGTCTAGGAAACATGTCATATGAGCTGATGGAGCTGGGTTCATTGGTCTAGAGTAGAAGACGCTCGGGAGGAACCTCACTATGTTCTACAAGTACCTGAAAGGAGGGTGTAGTGAGGTGGGGGTCAGTCTATTCTGCTGTGTCTGCAGTGACCAGACCAGAGGAAATGGTCTGAAGCTGAGACAGGGGAGATTCAGAGTAGATATCAGAAAAAAAAAAATTCACTGTTAGGGTGCTCAGGCATTGGAATAGGTTTCCCAGAGAGATGGTGGAGCCACCATCCCTGGAGGTGTTAAATACAACTGTTTATTTTTTGTAATAGTTTTAATAGTTTAGTTTTTTTCTTTTCAGAAAATATAAAACTTTCTATTATATTCTAGATTTAATTTGACTCAGTGTGGCTGAAAGACTAGAACATCAGTGAAATAGAGGTGAAACACACTCTTAAGGGAATAAAAAACCCTCAGCATTCCCCACACACTGACTGAAATGTACTAACAAGGAGATATTTCTCTCTAGTGCTTAATCCACAGCATCAGAGAAACAGCAACAATCCCTATGATATTACTTTAGTTTTTTTTCCTGTCAGAAGATTTATTCCTGAAGCAAACTGGATGTAGCAATTAGATGGATTATTTTTATCTTGAGAGAGGTTCTTTAACTGGCTTCAAGCAAATTGTATTAATACTTGTCCTCTGTTCCCTTGTTCTGCACAGAGCCTCACCCATGGGAGACCGTCCCCCATGAGCTTCTCCAACATAAACAATACCTTTGGGCTGAATTTGCTAATGAACTGCTTCAGCATGAATCCCCCACAGGGTCACAAGTCTTGCCAGAAAACCTGCTCCATGGTGGGCTCTTCTCCACAGGGCTACAAGTCCTGCCAGGAGCCTTCAAAGTGAGTTTCCCACAGGTTCATAGCCTCCTTTGGGAACATCCTTCTGCTGCGGCATGGGATCCTCCAGGGGCTGCAGGTGGTTCTCTGCTTCACTGCACACATCCACGGGCTCCAGGGCACATTGGGCTGGAGGAGGATCTCTGCTCAGGGCCTGGGGAACCTTGTCCCCCTCCTCTCTCACTGATCTTGGTCTCTGCAGAGCGGTTTCTCTCACATATTCTCTGTCTCCCCATGCTCTGTCCCAGAGGCTCCACCACCACCACTGATGGGCTCATCCTTGATCAACAGCAGATCTGTCTTGGAGTCAACTGGCACTGGCTCTGCTGTACATAAGGGAAGCTTCCAGCAGCCTCCCACAAAAACCAGCTTTCATCTCATCCACTACCAAAACCTTGCCATGGAAACCCAGTATACTTTCAAATAGTTATCAATTTCTTCACTTTTGTCTATAAAAATAATTTTTAATTACTTCATTAGAACTGAATAAGAATAATTTTTAGGAAATAAGAGTAATAGACTCATTCAATCTAGCTAGAAATCTCCTAGAATTTACTGGAATAGAATTTTACTCTTTTTTAAATTAGCGAAATTCTGATGCGAATGTGTAGATGGATAAAAGGTGATTTTCATAGATACTAAGAATCTCTTTCTCTCTCATTGGTGATGAATAACACTACAAGGAGGACCTGAAGAATTGCAATTTATAGAGACTGAGAAAAGGAAAGAAAGGTTAAAAGCAAGTGAATTTAAACACAAGCAATGTTAAACGCTATAAAAAGAAATATCCCATGTCTTAAAACTGCATGAATAGCCAAAGGGAAAAAATCAAGCTGTGTCAGAATATGCCCTGTATTCTGTATATTCTTGGAGTAGTCAGACATAGGAAAAAATTAAAGAAAAAAGAGAGAGGGAAAAAAATTAGTTCTTTTTTGTTTGTTTGCAGCTGTAATACCAGGCATAATGAAAACTTAGTATTAGACAGCCTTAAATGGAGTTCACTAACATTAAAAGAAACAAATTTTATTTATTATTGCAAGTGTCATTTTATTCTGTGTATTGGTTTTGCATGGCTTGGTATTGGTAGTGAGGGGGGGGCTACACGGGTGGCTTCTGTGAGAAGCTACTAGAAGCTTCCATCATGTCCAGCAGAGCCAATCCTTGGTGACTCCAAAGATGGATGTGGCACTGGCCGAGGCTGGGCCAATTAGAAATGGTAGTAAAACCTCTGTGGTAACAGATTTAGGAAGAAAGAAAAACAAAAAGTTGTTGCCCAGTTTTAATCACAGCCAGAGAGGAGTGGAATGAGAACATGTGAGAAGGACAACTATGCAGACACCAAGGTCAGTGGAGAAGGAGGGACAGGAGGTGCTCCGGGTGCTGAAGTCAAGATTCCTCTGCGGGCTGTGGTGAGACAGCGGTGAAGCAGCTGTGCCCCTGCAGCCTGTGGGGATCCATGGGGAATGCAGAGATCACCCACAGCCTGTGGGGATCCATGAGGAATGCAGAGATCCACCCACAGCCCATGGGGGAGCCCCATATCAGAGCAGGTGGATGCCTGGAGGAGACTGTGACCCTGTGGAATACTCATTGAGAAAGGGGTCCTGCTGCCCTGTTGGAGCAGCCTGTCCTTGAAGGACTGCACCCCAGAGTGGCCCACACTGGGCTGTCTGAGGAGAGCTGTTGCTTGTGAGATGGACTCACACTGGAGAAGTTCACGGAGAACTGTCTCCTGTGGGAGGGACCCCACGATGCAGCAGGAGAAGGACTCCTCCCCCTGAGCAGCAGGAGAAGCCTTGGGTGATGAAGGATCACAACCCCTGATCATAACCCCTATCCCCTGCCTCCTTGTGCCACTGGGGCAGGAAGTAGAGCTGGAAGGAGGGAGGGGTGGGGGAAAGGTGTTTTCAAGGTTTTATTTTACTTCTCATTATCCTGCTCTGATTTTGTGAGTGTAATAATTCGCTTCATATCTCTAAGTTGAGCCTATTTTGCCCATGACAGTATTTGATGAGTGATCTCTCCTGGTCCTTGTCTCAACCCATTAACATTAAATTCATTAAATTTTGTCTCCTCTGGGCAGCTGCAGAGGGGACTGAGTGAGAGGCTTTCATGGGTGCCTGGCATTTGGTCAGTGTCAACCCACAGCGCTTGGTTTTGTTAATACACAACAAATTATTTCAAGTATCAGACCACGAAAATCATGGAAATTCAAAAGTGGTTTTATACCTACATTCTGAAACTTTCCTTTATTTGCCCAGTGGTTTTTGGTTTTCTTTCTTGTAATGCTTCAATAAGTCAAAGAAAACCTGTAGCTGAATGAGTTTTTAGGTAAACAGGAAGGAAAAAACCCCAGACAATCTGGAAACAATGTCAGTTCAGTGCTGGTAGTAAGAACAATCTGTTCTTGGCAAAGTTAGAATATTTTTTTTCATTGTTTAGAATGATTCATCTAATTTTTCTAATACTTAGGATATCAATTGGAATTACTTGGGCTGACCTCTTTTATAGAGGTGAATGCTTGCCTACACAAAACAAAATTTCACTTTGACTCTTGATAACTGGGTCTTAGTATATTTCTTCCAAAGCTGAAAAACTTTTGACCGAATTTATCAAACCAGGTCATTATTCTACACAGGGAATAAGAAACAAGCAAGGAGACAAGTGGAGCAAAACTACTTTATGGAATAGAAGTTCTGTATAATAGACCCTAAGATGTTTTTCTTCATACCACACAGACTGGAGAAATGGAGCACTAATTCTCCTTTTAGTTTTTTGTTTGTTCTTTTGTATGTTTGTCTGCATGCTTGGGTTATCTACCAAAAGAAGCTAGAACTGTAAAGGGACAGTGCACCCTATTTCTTAAGACAACCAAGATGTTTCTGGAGATCTGAAATTGGCAAAAGCATCTGCACAGACACAACATTTTAGATCTTGCCATCCTTCCCCTCAAATTTTTCATTATAGTATCTCCCTTACTGTGAGTGAAATTCACTGGTCCTGGAAAGCCAGGTGTAGCATGCAATTTCAGAAGAATATCTAATACAAATGGAAAAGCAAGCCCATGCATAGCAGTATTGCTGCAATTAATATGTGTAATGTAATGAATTGTAATTAATATTGTAATGAATGCTAAGAAATGTCACATTCCACAGGTGAGTTTGCTTTGCTAGATGGAAATCTCTGGATATACGTGGTTTACATGGGGTTTGCGCCGTATTCAGATGGACCAATTCAGATAGAAATATTTTATCCTTCAACTTCAAAACATGTCCTCTGCTTATCAGTATCAATTTACATCTTGAGATTCTTCTTGCTTGATTGTCTGCTGCAATATAGGAGTAAAATTGGCATCTTTACTGGCAGACTCTGAAAAAGGAAGTGATTACAGTTTTGACAGAGCATTGTGGAAAATGTTGAGCTTTCTGTTGTTGATGTGGGAGATTTTGTGCTCTGGGACTACCAAACCAGCATGCTTTAAAACCAGTCACTTCACTCCAGAATGTCACTTCACTTCATCTGACTATATTATAAAGATATCTCTATTAAACACAAAATTATAATCTCAGAAGAATTATAAAATATTATACAGAAATCTTTCAATAACTTAGATATTTTACAACAATCATTTATTTCTAATAATCCTGAAAAATTTTCATCTACTTATCTATAAAAAATAAATTGTAAAACTTGAAAACAAATTTTGCCAGTCATTGTCAATTTATGTAGTGTAGCTAGTGATGAGATTATACATTTATATGAATGCAGCAAAGACTTCTAGTGTTTCTTTTAAAGAGAGAAGTAAATGAGGGAAGGAAGATTAGAGATAATGTATATAAAGCCATTTTAGATTTCTCTACAGGAAGGACAGTCAAAACAAACTGGAAATAACAGGGGTTTAAATATTAAGATTGAATATGATATTAATACAGGTTTTGAAATCAATAACTGTTGTGCTAAAAGAACTAAAAAATATGATTGAGAGATGTATAATAATTGAAAAACAGAGATACCATTTACTGAACGTAAAAGGCTGGATATTTTTTTTGTTTTCTATGTGACAGATATGCCAAGAAGATTTTGGAGATCTCAGCTGTAGTCTTTCCAAATACAGAACATAGGACAAGTAGAATAGGCTGTTAGCCTGCCAGATTACTTTTATTTGCGGAAAAAGAAGAAATGCAGAGTGACACTAGGTATTATGTCATCTTAACTGGTTAGATGTGTTTTTAGACAGTATTTAGACATTTTGATAAGAGATCCTTAAGATACACTGCATCATTCCAAGGAATGTATTTTCTGTCCTTTGTACCTAAAACACAAAACTCTTGGTAACTTCTAGGAGAAGATGAAAGAGAAAAGAGAATGTGGCAAGAGAAAATGGCTTCAAGTTGCACCCAGTGGAGGTTTAAATTGGACATTAGGAAAAAATTCTCCACTGAAAGGGTTGCCAAATCCTGGAATAGGCTGCCAAGGGAAGTGGTTGAGTCACCATCCCTGGAGGTATGTAAAGACATTCAGTTGTGGACTTGGCAAGGCTGGGTTAATGGTTGGACTTGACGATGTTAAAGGTCTTTTCCAACCTAAATCATTCATGATTCAATGGTCTCATCTGGAAATATAACTTATTTGCATAATAGCACTGAGAGTTTTATTTTTCTAGAGCTCTCTTAGGAAGGTTGACAGCACCTGCTATGCTATAAATCTGCCAGAGACAAATGTTGTCAAATCTAACATGGTGCTGAAATAAAACACCAAGGTAGCCATAGACTCTGAAGCCCAAGAAGCCAAAAAAGCCACATTTTTTAAATGTCTTCAGACAATGAGTGTTACAACGCCATTAGATTACTTAGTAGCTATCATTAAAAGAAATCAGCTAAACCATTTGTTAGGTCACATCAGGTTGTTGTCATCTGTAGCAGTGTGTGGCTACAGTGACGATCGTGTCCAGGGAGGCCACAGCCCATGGCATGGGAAACAGATGATACGAGTCTCTGTTGTTTAGCACGAGTCCTTTTTATTTCCCCCCCACACCCCGTGCCAGGGTGGGAGGGGGCAGGAGGCAGAGGCTTGGGAGCCTGAGCAAAGCCCAGAGAGCCAGAGGAGAGAGAGCAGACCCAGGGCCATGGGGTTCTATAGGGTATCACAGGGGTGGAGTTAGGGTTTGGGTCAAGGGTGGAGTTATTAGTAACACAAGAAAGGTAAGATAAATTCTTGCCTCTTAGGAACAGGGGCATACCACAGTCATCAATGATCATAATAATATATTTGAATTACACTGGCTGTTATTTTTTAAACAATCTCCTGCTTTATGAAATAGTAATTTCCTGGATGGATCAATACAGGAGAGATAGGGAAATAAACACTGTTTTTTATATTATCATTGGTCAAATGTTTATTTTCTGAATTTCAACAGCATACCAGCTACTAAGGAAAATTTGAACTGTTTTATCATTTTTTTTACTTTATTCAGTTTAGCATTAAAAAATTAGTTCAAATATATGTGACAATTTTAAAGTTCCTAAGTTGTGTTGGAGTTTGCTTGGATTGTCACTCCTTGGAGTCACCAGTCTAAGGTATTACCATCCAGAGTCCCCCAGCTTCCCCCTCTATTCATCTATATGTATCTTCCCCAATTTCACACACTTCCTCCACTTCCAGGATCTTTTCTCCAGCCATTAGCTTCACCACTTTCTTTCTAGGTCCCCTCCTTGGTCACTTCTTTTTGGTGAATACTTCTCTTAGGCTTTTTGCCTGGTTTTCCCAATCTATCCAGGCAATTTTTATGTGCATAGACACAATGTATGATCAGTTTCCCAAGTGGTGTTTCTGATTCATGTCTCTTCATTATTTGGAGGATTCAGGAAAAGGTACTTGATTTGTCATTATTTATATATTTTTTTTAAACCCAGACTTTGTGAATTTTAAGCTGGGAAAGGAGAGAAATCCTGCACCTAGGGAGGAACACCCCTATATACCAACATATGCTGGGTGGCATGGAAAAGAGATTGTCAGAAAAGGACCTGGAAGTCCCAGTGAACACCACGTTGAATGCGAGCAAGCAAAGTACCCTTGCAGCCAAGATGAATTAGGGGGTTCCTGGTCTCCATTACGAAAAGTGTTCCCACTGGGTTCAATGAGGTGATCCTTTTACTCTTCTCAGCACAGCAAGGCCACACCTGGGGTACTGTGTCCAGTTCTTGGCTCCTCAGCACAAGACAGGCACATAGGAGACCGTCCAAGCACTAAGATGACTGAGGTACTGCAGCATGTCTCAAATGATGAAAGATTGAGAAAGCTGGGACTGTTCAGCCTGGAGAAGGCTTGGAGGGAGGACCTTACAAATACTCGGAAGGAGGGTGCACAAAAGGTGGCCAGGCTCTTTTCAGTGATGTTCAGTGACAGCAAAGAGCATAAACTGAAACACAGGAGGTTCCCTCTGAACATTACAAAACACAGTGACAGTGACTGATCTCTGACACAGATCAACCAGGGGTGTTGTGGAGTTTCCCTCCTTTGAGGTATTCAAAAACCATCTGGACATGATCCTGGACAACCAACTCTACGTGGTCTTGCATAGAAGAGGAGTTGGAGAAGATGACCTTCAGATGTCCCTTCCAGCATCACTATTTTGTGGCTCTATGATTCTGTGATTTTACATAATGGCTCTGTGTCTAAAGGTTAAACTATTTTAATTTGAAAAAGAAAAGAAATGTCGTTGCATTTTCTATCAAAAAAAAAAAAAATTAAAATGCTGTAAAAAACAATTCTGAAGCCTTATGGACACAAATAGCAACGACTTTTTTTTAGGTTTACTCCTTCTTACAAAGTGTTTGAAAAATTTTCAATTCAATATTTTAAAATAGAAGCCACAGAGATTAAAGGAGGATATTTTAGCTTCCCTAATGTCCAAACTTGCTTCAAGGATCTCAGAATTCATTTTTAAATTTTGGAAAGAGCTATGTAGCACTGAAGAGAGAGACTGAGAATATTAGGGCTGTTTAAATTATTACATCTGATTAAATTAGAGGCTGAAAACATTTCAAAAATTTACCATTCATGTTGGAAGGAAAACAAACAAATCAAAGTCTCATGTATACAGGCTTGGAGAGACCAAACTGAAGTGTCTACTCTAAAGCATATTTCATTATTGACAGATACTGCAAGAAATAGGAAATGAGCAAGACTCTATGCCTTCAGCAGATCTTTGCTGGTCTGCTGAAGGTGGTGAGGCAGGGTATGAAACTGTAGCTTGAGTTTTACAATGGACTCTTGACTCTGTGTGACAAATACTATAGATGATCCCTGAACACTGATTTACTTCCTAATTAATAATTCTAAGGAGAAATTGTATCCTACAGGCAAAGTATCTGATTGAGAGGCTCCCAGGGAATTCAACATTATGATAACTCAGTGTATTCTAAAAAATAACATTTTCTTTGGAAAGTTTCCAACTACCTACCTAAAACTTACACAGAAGATTTATTTTTTTTATTTGTTCCAAAAAACCCTAAATACAACAATTCAAGAACTGTTCAAATTCAAGTATTTTTATCTTATATTTTTGTACTTGAAAGAAATCTTAGTCAAAAGCCTAGAAAAGCCAAAATAATAAAAAATACCTTAAAAAAAGACAGGAGTCTTTGTCAGCCTCATGAATCATAGTATTGAAGAAAATAAGGCAGAATTCAGAACTGAATGTTATTTGTGTCTTTCTTTTCACTGATCTGGAATTTTATTTTTTATTTTCATTTTACTGAATATAAAAAGTAGTCTTGTATGTGTAAATTGATATAATGCTTGCAAATTTTGACACAAAAGTTAAGTAGATATGCAAATGCACTTGTGTGCGGGTGGCTCCTGACAGCTCCCCCGGGCAGGCGCTGTCGGGTCCTGCAGCACCACGAGCGTCTCCACTTGGGGCTGCGATGGCAACTCCCCCAGCCCAGAGACACCCGAGCCCGGATGGTGAAACTGATACCTCACCAAAGAGACAAGAGGGCTCTTTGCATGGTAAATCCAGCAGGGTTTATTGAGGGCAGATGGAGGCTCCAGGCAGGGAGAAGGTAAGAGGAACAGCTGGGAGCAAACATGAACACAAGCTCTGCTGAAGGGAAGCAGAAGCAAAGGGCGAAGACGGAGGAGGGCCTCGGTGCCTAACTGGGAGAAGGCAGGAGGGATCAGGGTACAAGCAGCACAATGGAGAGAGGGTCTAGGGGAGGAACTGGAGTAGAGTGATGCAGGTGGAACAAATAATAGAGAAGGGAGGGAATGGTCTTTCGGGGAGAACCAATGGAGAAACTAAGAACAAAGAACATACCAGAACTGGGGAGTGAAGAACAGCTGACAGGCAGGAGTTCTTTTGCATAGAGACACAGGGGGTCTTGGGAGATTGTTCTCTTTTCTCACCCTGAGTTAAACAAGGGTGTCCTCCCAAGGCATTTTTGCCCTGTCTTCTCCAGGGCTGTCTCCCATACTTATGTAGAATGAAGATGTACACAAAACATAACTACAGAGGGCATTTTAAAAATAGTTATTAGAATACCCTTTTTTGTCCCATTTGCATTTTTTTTTAGGTACCAGAAAATTCCTTCTCACTTTTAGGAGGGAGGTTGGTCCTACAGCCATCCTATTCTGAGACAGTAGATCCAGACAGGAAATTCTTTCCCAGACATAAAATATTTCCTCCCCTATTACTTCATAAAATAAGACAAGACTCAGAGATCTCTTCAGGAAAAGAAGGAGCATCTTTCTGCAGTAGTGTAGAAATAAGGCGAGTCTTTGCTGCCTGAACAAACATTTATAGTCTGGAAAGTCAATGAGTTAGAGTTTCATGAAGTTGTAAATTGACTTGCATTCAATATCCTGAATTTCTTTAAAAGGAAGATTCAGATGTTGAAACGTCTGTGAAGACAGCTCATTACTATTAATTTCTTAAAATCCAAAAGTTTCCTTTGAAGAATATTCCTTGAAGATTTTTTAAAACATTTAATTTCACTTTCTCCATTCATATTTATTTATTATTTATTTCTTCATACATGCATAGTCTTCTTGTAGAGATATTTATAGAAGAATATAGATGGCACAGAAGTACACTGCAAGGTTTTTGTTGCTTCAGGGATGAGTAACAGATGAATTCTGAAAGTGCAACATTTTTCATAAAAATCAACAGAAGGCTTCAACTGTCAGTTGCTGAGCTACAAGATTTAGTAGAATGGGTTAGAAGCCATCATCTGCTGACAGGTCATAGCACCTTTTCTCTTCAGTTGCCAATATATTTTAGAGCTTTCATGTGCTGTAACATCTTCTGCAGAGTTGTCAAAACAATGCTAATGCTTGAGCACAGCTCAGGTCATGTAATCTCTACCTCTCATCTTTGTCAAATGAGCCATATACTCTGGCACAGATAAGAAATGTTGAAAAACGAAACCATAAAAAATTCAGATGGGTGATTGGTATTTCTGAAGTGCCTCACTATCATCAACATAAAGGGAGTTCCTACAGACTGATCATTTCTCAGTACACTGTTACCACTACAGTGTAAAGGCAAAGCTTCCACTTAAAATAATCCTGAAGCTCTTTTTCTGACGCAGTTAAGCTGTACTTCCAAACAAGAAGCCAAAAGAGTATAACAAATCTTCACTGCTCTGTTGCCATAATTTCCCTCTCCCCCAGCCTTTGGCAGCTTTACTTTCAGGAACTTTCATACCTGTATTACATAAGAATGATTGAGCTCAGCTTTCACCCAAGATTTTGTCTAATCACCTTCCAAAAGTGATTTGCATTTGAGACCATCCTAGCACTCTGAAAAATAAATTCTGGGCTTCTGAATCAATTAATTGCTTTCACAAAATTGTTCTTTCTATGTGATAAGGCATCAAACTATCGTGGAAGTCTAGAATGATTTAACAATAATCTCATTGCACACTGCTGTATGATTCAGCATACAGATTTTTTTTTTTTTTTTGTGAGCTGTACTTGAAAGCACTTAGGTGTTTAGAAGGTACAAAGAAACAGCATGAACTTTCTACAAGTATTTTTGCTCAATATGTGTAAAAGTTCCCTATATTCTTTAGTTTTTTGTTTTCTAAAAGCAATTCTATATACGTGCAAAGCAAGAAAATAATGTTTCCTTCTTTAGAGACTTTCATAAAACTCCCCAGTACAAGTGTGGATGGATCTGATTCCTTTAACCCTGTTTGCTCAGCTACCTAACCAAATAATAATTCTGATTAAACAACTTGTAACAAAAAAGAGTTTTGCTGGCAGTTTATTTTTTCTTTTTTGCAAAAAATATAATTCCCTGAACAGCAAATATCTAACCAGAAGTTAGTTTATGGTCAACAAGAGAAAGACCTAACAGCGTGCCAAAGATCCTAAGGGTTAAGGCAGCCATAAGATGTGGGAAGATCAAGTTTTTGGTAGTTTTCACCCTGCGGAACTCCCCCATCCTCTGGTAAGTACCTGAAATACTTCACTGCATGTTGTTTGCTGTATTTGGCAATTTTTCTATTGAAGTCATATGAAAGATGCAAAACCAATCATTTTAAGTATTCAGAAAATTGTGGTGGTATTCCAATATCTTTTGGTAAATAGTAAAATGTTTTGAAGGATGTGTGGGTATGTATGATAATGGATTTCCCTACACGTTTCTTCAGCTTCTCATTTTATGAGAAAAACAATTGTGTGAATTCCCCATACAAGGATTTGAGAAATATTTTAGAAGATAACTTCAAAATTACTATAATATATATGTGTGTGTGTGTGTCCCTAAAATTATTGTAAAATACAGTCCATGCTAATCACACCAAATAGAAATTATGAAGCTGTATTTCATTTTTCCATACATATACACATATATGTGTGCATATATATAGGCACATGGAAGATTGTGTTGTGTCTAAGTGTAAATCTGTAAAAGGTTTTAATTTTAGAAGGGCTAAATAATCTGCCAAAAAGCACTTTCAATGCATTGTTTATAGTAGAGTTTTATTTCATTATCTTATTACTGACATTCTTGAAGAATAAGATCAGTTGTTAAAGCATGATTAAAACATAAGGAGAAATGATAAATTTTGAATGAATACATCGTTCATATGTCCTTTCTAAGTTAATGAATGAAAATCAATCCAGGTTCTATTGTTGAGCAGCTATTTTCCACCCTCAACTGAGCAGCAAATACTTTAGTCAGTAATAATACAAAGACCAATAACATTTTTAAGTGTTAAATCAGACAAGTAGATTTTCAATTTAGCCCCAAAGCTAGAGAGTGATCTTTTAAAATAGGCCTAGAAATCTCCAGAGTCAAGGAAAAAGACATGGATTCAGGACTAAAAGGTCAAGAGAATGGATGCAGACAGTCTTAACAGCTGGGTTGGATTTCTCAATTGGATATTACAGCCCCAAATTATATGACACTTTGTAGCATTTTTTTTGGTTTTTCTTGCAAGACTAAATTGACTCTGTAATTTAAAAATATAAATTAAAATTACATAATAATATTAAGTATGAGCTATCCTGTTGTCCACTTATATGGAACAAGCAAAAATGTTTAACTTCTTTGAATAGGTTATGAGATTAGAGCTGGTTAAAAAATATTGACAGAAATGCAATATTTCAGGGAAATACTAAATGATATCAGTATTTCATATGGAAATCAAGGAACCAAATAATTCAGTTTCCTAAGTCTTCCAAATAAATTTAGAGTGATTTTCCCAGGCTCCTACAACTCATTTTACACATTTCTGCTGCTCCCCATCTGCTGAGTTGTTTGTCTCTCCAATCCTATGCACACCACAGCTGTTCTTCCTGTGAACCAGCCAAAAAGACCACAGCACTGGTAAGCAAAGCACCAGAGGTCCCAGGGAGGCAGACAGCAGCATACTCAGGTGTCAAGGCATGAGCTTGACCAGGTTTGCAGGCCAATATTTAGTTAAATGCATTTCAAAGGTGAAAGTTTCAAGGTTTCTTTAGCCACTGTCTCTTTTATCTCCTGCTCTGCAGATTTGACTAAGCATCTCCCAAGCTTTCCAGATGGCCAGAGCAATTTCCTTCCTACACAGCTGCCCACCTCACTGCCAGGCTCATTGGACTATCCACATCTCAAGGAGGTAGAAGTAGTTTTCCTGGTAGCAGCTACATTCTATCAGCACCTCTAGAAACAACTGTCCAGTGCTCCCCTTGCTGACTCACAGAACTCACTTAGCTAATGTGCTGGTTTGCAGAAACCTTGTAAGGAAGCAATTCATTAAAGAACAGCTGGAGAAATTTGGAAACTCAGTGCAATCCTGTGGAATTACAGTTCCACTAAACAAAACCCAATACTTTTTAACTTTTCATTGTTTGAATTAGGTTGCAGCCATTTGTAAATGTTTGCAGGTCAGACTTTTTTTTTAGGCAGCTTATGCATGCAAAAACTTATTAATGGTTTTGCAGAGCTATCCTTGGGAGAAAAAAAAAAAGAAAAAGTTGGAGAATTCAAAGTTACAGCCCATTTTTTATTAGTATAAGTTATGTAATTAGCTGATTGCTCTGATGAGAATTACTTATTTTTCATTAGATTCACTTAATGGTAATTCTGCTCCTTTTTTAGCAGACATTCTGGTATGGATTAAGACAAATATCCAAATCCTCGCATTTATATTTTCTTCCACCCTCTTTTAGACAAAATTTTTGTCTACGAGCCTTACTCTGTTGACATTAAGTAGGATTTACTGTTACTAATGCTGGTTGCCACTGTGTGGTTACTGATTCTTTTTCTCCCCCCCAAGGGATACCAAACTGCTGGATATTCCAATTTTATGCCTGGGGTCCTAGAAGCATTAGCTGTGCTGCTCAGACTGTGCAGCCTGAGGTCTGATGCACTCCAGGTCTTAAGTCTAAGTGCCTATATCAGTTTATTTAATTAGTTCTCTGAAGTCTGCCTAGTATCCTAACCTGTCTTTTTATCTGCTACACTTAGTACTGTAACTGCTTTCTGGGAGAGACCCAGCTGCTTTATCTAGCCATCACTAATCATGAGCTGGTTTCTACAGCCAGACAGATATGTCTAGGGAGCATAAACATCTGCTCAAGCATTCTGATAAGCTCAGCACCTCTTTCCCTGTATTGATTATGAGCACAGATAGCATTTGCTGAGACGAGTGCTATGGGCAATAATTTGTCCCAGAGCTCATAGAAGATACAAGTGCAAGATTCACCTTATTGCTTGTAAATTAAAGTCTTAATTATTAAACTATCTTTCCACTTCACCCCTGTATTGTTTCCGGTCTTTGTGTTCTCTTGCTAGTCCTTCTTATTTCCTACTTCTTCAACAAATTGTACTCAATTTAAAGAGACAATAACTTCTTTAGAGTCTTTAGAGTAATTAGCTAAACCCTTTCAATGATTATTGGAACACAATAAGGCTATTAATATTTTAATTTTTAATAGTATGCATATGCCTAGTTAGTTTCCCAGGATATAGTTAGTTTTCATTGTTCCATGCTCACTTGTTTAATTCATTCACTGCTTCACTGACATGTAACAACAGTCACAGTCAGAAACTCCAACAATCCCCTTGTGTATGAGATGGGAATAAATCGCTGTATACTTTTGTCTAGTAAAATAAATGTTCTAGCAGAATATGTATAGCTTTTGTGCAAAATTTTAGGTGGTAAAAGCCCCACAATATTAAGGCCAGGATACTGTAACAAAGATTGCAAATTTTATTTTTGGACTTGCTCCAGCAGTTCCATGTCCTTCTTATGTTGGGGACACCAGAACTGGATGCAGCACTCCAGGTGGGGTGTCACAAAAGCAGAGTAGTGCAGCGACACAGCGGAAGCTGCCAAGATCACTGCCTTTGCAAGAGCATCTCCCGTAAGGAAAGGCAGGTAGCTCAGGACAAGCACCAGATGCTCGTGCTGCTAGATGAAGAATGCAGGTCAATGAATCAAAGAGGCAGGAGGAGTTCTTAGTATGAAATTCCAGTGGCAGTTTATTGACTGACACAACAAAGGGATTCAGGGACAGAAGAACCGAGAACAAAGGAGAGTCCAGGGGTGTTACACGGGATGGGGAAGGCGGAGCATCAAGTCTGAGGGCCAATGGGGTGGTGCAAAGGCGGGGGGCCAGGAGGAAACAACCAACAGGGATTCAGAGGAGGAGTTGCAGGGAGTGGGAACCAATGGGGAAAGCAGGAATAGGGAACATTCTAGAACTGGAGAGGAGAACAGGGGTGATGTAACGGATCATTAACATAGAGAAGCAAGGAACTATGGGAGAGTGTCGCACTGTGTCACCCTATCTCAAGTGAGTGTCCTCCCAAGGCATCCCAGTTTCTGCATGCCATTTGCCAACATGCGATGCAACGGAGGAGAGGGGCAGAATTGCTTTCCTTGACCTATTGGATGTCTCTTTCTTGAGGCAGTCCAGAATACAATTGGATTTCTGGCCTGCAAGTGCGCATTTCCAGCTCATGTCATTTTTCCATCAACCAAAAGACAACCAGAAAACTAAAAGACAAAGTCAGTAACAATTCTATGACCCTGGGTCACAAATTGAGCTGCTGAAGCACAAATAATATGGGGTACCTAGCAGCACTAGAACACTTTCACGTCACTAAGCAAGGTGTTAGTCACTCAAGATAAAATATAAAATACAGGCTCCATTTTTCTCACCTTAGTTTGAAAAATATAGGTAGGAATGTAAAGAGGAAAGTAACAAATAGTTGTATACTGTTAGCAGCTTACTGGAAAGTCTTGAGACAATGGGTAAAGACATTTGGTTATATATCCTATTTAAAAGTAAAATATATTTTGTTTCTTTGAGATCATAATAATGTTCAATATCTTCAGGGTTGTATTTGAGGAGCAAACTGATTTCAATGTATTTCTTTTTTTCTTAAATGCCTGGATGATTTCCTCGCCTGGTTTTATTTTTCCTTGTGCAGATGTAAATTGTTTTTTCAAAATGAGCATGACAAATTTCCACATCTGATTAGGAATATTTTACATTTATCCTAAAGAAGTAACAGGACTCCAATAAGAGTAAAATAACACAGAAACTAGGCCCTCTGGGATACAATGAATTGTAGGACAAATAGGTCTAATGCTGCACATTGTGCATGGAAATCTACTCTTTACCAATCTTTCCACATTTACAATTAACTAGCTGAACAATGTAAAGAATCCTCCAGAATGAAAAATAAAATTTTTTACAAAACTACTGATCTTCCATTAGAAATTAAATAATCATGTCAGGTCACAAATAATAACATATTTTGGACCTATGAGTAGAAATGCAATAACAGAGAAAACTGATTCCCCAGGTTACTTCACCAGAAAGGGCAGAAAACAGGCAGAAAAAATGGGCAGAAAACCCACCAATGACATAAAGTTCTCATCTTAAAGAATTTTCCAGGAAATGATGGAATTTGCTATATTATATCTATGTCTTGTGCCTTGCCTGTTCCAAAGGACAATTCACTATTGCTATCAGGACACACACCAACAATCTCCTGGCCTAGAAGCTGTCTACAGGCAATCTTAAGACTGATTCCTTTTTTCCACAAGACAGATAAATCACCTCTGATATCACAAATATCCGCAATTTCTATATTTTTCTGAGTACTACCATCTGAAACGAGAACATCTTAGTCTAAGAGCACTAAGATATTCTGGTTCTAATTACAATACTGCCTAAATATAAGAAAGCATGAGATATAGTGGGAGATATACGTTCATCACCCCTAAATGGCATCTCATGAAGCTAATTCAATTTACTGTGGAGGTTAACCTTCACCTGTGCTAGAGACAAGCTGAGAAAGTCTAAGTCACACTGACTACACAACTAAATATCTGTTGACTATAATGGGAACTTAAACAGGTACCTTACCTGCACACGTGGAAATATGGATTTTATTGTATTAATGTTGAGTCCCAGAATGGACTTCTGGAAAGGCAAGAAAAGAAAAAATATGCACTGCTTTTTAACCTGGCATTACATGATGACCAAGTGTAAAATTCAGAAATTTATTTATATCTTAATATATTATATTTATTTCTATTACTTTTATTTTTATTTGTTATATTTAGTAATTTATTTGTTCAATGCAACTATAACCATTCCTAATGTACTGTAATAGTAATGAATGCCACTTTGAATGTTTGTCTTGCATTTTATTTTTTCATTAAATGAATTAAAGCATAGAAAGCCCATTTCTCAAAGCTGCTAAACTGAAACCACATTAGTAGCTCACAACAGATTTCGAGTGAGATTCTATATCTAAACCCCAATAATTTTCTCAGTCTTTGAAACAGTAGTGAAACTAGTACAGGATGTCAAAGGAGAAGTATGGAAATGAGCGAAAATATATCCTCTGAAGGCCTCTGTACTATTTTTATTTCTTCCTGCCAGGGGCTGCAATCAAACAATGCACAATGAATATTCATTATGGAGCTGAGTAATCGATTCTATTATTTGCTTTTATAGACTTCACAAAACTAAGTTCAGAAGAGAAAGACACATCTGGTTGGATGCTGAAGCAAAGTCTCTCTGACTCTTTCACTTCCAGAATGCTGACAGAGACAGTATTCAGGAAATGAAACATTCCTCAAGTGTTCAAAAACTAACATGAAAGACCATTTTTGCTGTTGTAAATAACTTTTTTTTTTTTTTTGCTGACAGCAATATAAACATGCATATTTATGTTATCAAATGTATGATCCTTCATAATTTGCTTTAAGAGGGACTGGGTTTCATTCTATATGTGGAATATTCTCTATAAAATGCCCTGATTTACATCATCTTCAAGTTATTTTTATTTACACTTTCATGTTACTCTTACAAAACAGCTATCACTTTAATGAAAATTGATATGAGCTAAGTCTTGGGAGGTTTATGAAAAAAGGAGTTTAGTAAAAGGTAATATATAAACTGTGTTTCAGTCTGGCAAGAAGCTGAGAGACAGAAAGAGATAATTTTGTTTTATTCCTAGGTTGCATCATTGCTACCATGTGAATGACTTCTTTTTCATGTTCTTGTAGCAAAACTGTAATGGGAAATTGTCTTAAACATTTTGCTTATCCAAACGTACAACAACTTCTCAAACCTTCTTTAACTTTACAGGTCTAATGGGAGTAGAAATCTTTCAAAATGTTTTTTTCCACCTGTGTTCTCTAACTTTTAGAATATTAATTCAAATACCAGTGTGCTTCCATTGCTGCAATGCCACTGTAATTTTAAAAGCTTTCTGTTAAGCATGATTTTCACTATATAGCTTCCCTCACTGTTTTATGTTATTCACAGTAATAAAGGCAATTTATGTGGCTCCTTTGTTTAATAGAAAACAGGTATAACTAATTAATGACCTGTAATACTAGAACCTTATAAACTCGCAACAGAAAAGACCAGTGTTAACAAATATTCACACTAAAATTTTTAGGTGATTCATAACAGTGCATATAGAATTTGATTGGTATTTCCTCCTATAGATAAGGCATCATAGAACATAAGTAAGAATACTTAGAAACACTACCTCCACAATTTAAGAATGACTCATGACATTCTTTGTCTTACTGGAAACAGCTTCTGAATATAAATGTCCTAATTTCTGCTTAATCAGCAGATAGTTCCACAACACACACACGATGTTATAGACACTTTTCAAGTTTATCTCTTCATGAATTCATGAGCCTTTGCAGAAAAATCTAGAAAACAATTTGTTGAAAGAAGCAATTTAAGTAGTGATATGAATTTCAGAAGAAAATTAATTTCTAAGAATTGACCTTTGTGTTCCCATCACAGAAGATTGTGTCCTTGTTTATTTTGCCCCTTTCTTTGAATGCAGACCACTCTTACGTGTTCTTCGGCAGCGGTAATTCACCAAAGTTTTCAAAATATGAGCAATGCAGTGTAACCAGTATTTCTCTGTAGGCTTGTCAATAGGATATATGAAATTGATAGATGGGGAAGAAAGAAAACAGTCAAAAGAGACTACACACTCTTGGTTTATTGTGTGGAGTGGGAGCTCTTTTTTTAAAAAAGTAGTTTTTGTGCTAATTTTTCAAGTTTCTCTTTCCTACCAACAGGGAAATACAAAACCTGCTGGAAATGCTATCTCTTGAACAATGACTAAATGCATTTAGAGTTTAGTCCCCACAGGTAGGTAATAGGTATTTGAGCATTTTCTCCCATATTTTATAAGGGTAGTGAAATTGTGTGATCAAGAGCAAAAGTAATCTTTAACAACATAATACAAAGGATGTAGTCAATTTGGCTCAGTATGAGATAAACATTTACTTTGGGAATCCGTGAAAATCAGAGGAATTGCTATTTGTGAGTCTTGGCCCTGGACGTGCTTAATCAGCCAGAATTTTCTATTAATGACTTCTGAGTAGTCATGACAAAACTAATTACTTTAAAGAGTTTTGGCAGGATAAGACATGACATTTTATAATGGTAAATAATATCTCTCCTTCTCAATATGCATCACTGCTGTACTATGTGCAGTGCATACAAAAAAGGAATGGGCTATGTGTTAAGTTCATCAATTAAGAATTCTAATAAAAGGGTTTTTCACAGTTCTGAGGTCTTTTAGTACTTAACAAGAAATATATAGGATTGATCTCATTGCCTCATGTTTGGGTTTTTTTGCTTCTTTTGTGGCTGGATCTTTTCTTGTTTGGTTAGTTTTTAACTAAAGTAGAGGTGAATCCAAGGAGAACAACAATGGATTAGAGAATAAAGCACTGTTCAGGATTTGTTGCAAGACTATTACAGGCTGTTCGTCTTAGCTTTACCTCTCACTTGAGTCCAAATTCTTCAAGGTCATCTTCTTTGCTTTTAAATTTGACATAAATCAAATTATTAGCCTTGGTATACAAACACATTCCTGAAGATTAGGAAAAAAGCATATGGACTGTATTCCTTAGGATTGTTTTCCTTAAATCCTCAGTGTTTTTGCTCCCAGCCTGTAGTTAAAGGATATTAGTGTTTCCTTTATATTATCTAGTCATATTTCAGATTTGATGGGGGAGTAACCACTTAGTTAAATGTAGAATTTGAATGGATTTGCAATTTATTATGGTATCACTTGCCATTTCCAAGCTATGGCATATGATACATTAAATAACAGCTATGATAAAAATTATTATTATCCAAATATTTTTTACAAGAACCACAAGTGCTGAGTTCCCTTCCTTGGATTTAAATTGTTATAACATATTATTTCCTGTTTTGTAATGATAATGGGCATAAAGCAATTTTCATGCTAGAATTGTAAAACATTTTAGAACTATACACAGTATATAACTGATGTGAGGTAATATAAAGTTCTAGGGATGTAAAAAGCGGGAAACCTTTTGTAGGCTACTGTTTAGGTTCCAAGCTAACCAAAACCAAAGACTGCAATACTTACAGTACTTTCTTCTGTATTTGTAGGTAGAAGAGTGTTGATAACACAGCAGTGTCTTGGCTGGTGCTGAGCTGTACTCACAAAGCATCAAGGCTGTGTCTCCAACAGTCCCTCCCCAGAAAAGAGAGGCTGGAAGTGGAGTAGAGGATGGGAAGGGACACTGCTGGGACAGGTTACCCAGACTGACCAAAGGGATATTTCATACCTATGACATCTGATCAGCAATAAAAGCCATGAGAGGGGAAATTGTTATAAAGATGTTTCTTCCTAAACAACCCTAAAGGTCCCCCCCTTTCCCTTAGCTTCTTTTAAACCACATCCATTGTCCATGTATGATTTTCTTTTTTGTTTGAATTAAATTCACTAGAATTTGTTCATTTATTTTCTCTAGGTTTTTCTGAAGAGTTTCTACTTCAAAAACAGTCCAAGACACTTATAATAGATTCAGCAATATTTAAATATCTGTCTTCTGAAATCAGTCAAAACTTAGAAATCTACTTTGTCCTAATATGACACTTTCAGCAGACTGCCTTTATGTTGTGTCTTTCTTAGGCAAAGATGCCTTGACTCGTGTCTGATTGTTCTAAGGTTCTACTCAAATTTATCATTTTGTTGTAGAAGACAATTCAAAGAAAAAAAAAAAAATACCACTAGTAAAAACAATGTTGCTGTAATTTTCCTCATTAAAAGGCAGTGTTTTCCCACTGGCCTTTGGAATGTCTAACCATCAACTATTATTAAAAGATCAGTCAATTGTTTGAAATTAATTATGAAAGCATTTTTCAGATGGCATTGTTAATTGAATTTGACATTAGATGTACTTCAGGGTGAGGTAATTAAACTATGCATGCTATTGACACTGGTTAGTCACATGTATACTTAATTTTCATTGATAATTTTTAGAACAAAATGTAACAGTATTGAAACAATTCTATAGATTTAAGACAATCCCCATTTTTCATTTCACAAATTCTTTTTTCTCTTGAATATAAACTCAAAAGGATGGAATTTACAGTTTTAAACTGGTTCTTTGTTATTTTAAGGTATTTAAATGCAATCTGTCTAATAAGACTTGTTACGGCCCCTCTGACCTAGTACTGTCTCTACATTAAAAAAAAAAAAAAAAGAAACAAAAATCAAAGAAAATAAAATTATCTGGAAGAGGAAATCTGAGCCTTTCTCATTTTTAGATCCTGGTGCACAAAGTAAGGCCTTCTGTCCTTTATTTTGCCTGAAGATTTCTTGCATTCTGAAAAGCTTTCCTTTAACATTACAGAATATCATTAAAGATCATTATCTTTCCATTTTGTTTGCAAACATCAGAAGTGCTTCCTGATATAATATTTCACATATATTTTCTTGGTCTGAGTGACCTCGTCTCTGAGACTGTATGAGAGAATGAAGGATTCATCTCAATTTTAGCAATGTGAAGGTGGAGTCCTCCTCTAAGCAGAGTGTCTTGGTTCCCAAATCCCAGAGGAATGAGGAGAGGACAATGTTTTCTACCCCTCATCCACAGTAGTAGAACAGGGAACCTCATTCTTCCATGAAACACAGAGAGGTGTCACTTTCAGGTCACTTCTTCCAGTCATCTTGTGCTACATTGGAAGTCTGTGGCAGGGGTGGCAAGTTAAGCACATCTGTGGAATCCCACATGAAAGCTGGAAGTACTAGATCCTCTTTGTAAAGAATGGAATAAATTGAACAAACAAACCTTTGTTCATAAGGGATGTAGCTAGGAAAGAGTCCATAGATAAATTGCAAAATGCGAATCTGAAGTGTATTTGCTTTTTAAAGGTAGCACTTCTCTTAATATTGTAATAGGCACTACAGTTTATATACAAAATATGCTGCTCATAAATAATAGCAAAAGTCTTGCACTGCCTCCTAAGGGCCTTTTCTAGTTACTTAAGGGAAAAACTGAAGTACATGCTGAATAATCTCACTTTCCCTTCTTTATCCTATTAAAAACTATTTTTTTCTTCAATTTTTTTTTCTTTAGTTTCTGCCTTCTGTGGTTATGTTTGGAGAAGCCCTTATTTATGCTGGAAATTCTAACCATAGTTGTATTCCAGTATAGTTTATTTCTCAAGTTATCCCCAAAAAAATGCTCCCATTTATTTTTATAGATGTCTCATTTTTCTTCTTCACAAGACTTAGATAAGTAATTACAAAATAAAGTAAGTTCTATGAAAAGGTACTTGTAGTTTAACACCAGTGAAGTACTAGGACAAAAATTAGGTTCATCCCAGGAAAAAGCACGAGTGCTATAGTCTTCACATTTCACTGAACATAATTCTTTCACTCAGGATTTTATCCTGAGAAGAAGAAAAAGGCAGAGAGGCCTCAGAGATGGGAAAAACAATTCTTATTTCATTTGCTTTGCCTGTGTTTTGCTCATGTGGAATGTATTAGGAATTTGTTTACCTGAACTGATGAGCCTGCTTGGGCTCTGGTGTGAATTGTGCTCAATCACTGGCCAATGGTCACACAAGCTGTGTCAGAGACTCTGGAAAGAGTCACGAGATACATTATTATCTTTCTAGCCTTCTGTAAGTATCCTTTCACTATTCTTTAGTATAGTTTTAGTATAGTTTTCTTTAACATAATATAGTATCATAAAATAATAAAATAGCCTTCTGATACATGGAGTCAAAGTATCATTCTTCCCTGCCCCGAAGGGTCAAGGCTTCTTACAACAGAGTGCAATGTAAAATAATTAGAAACATAGGGCATTGATATACTACAGCCTACAGTAAATGGTGATGGTAAATACTATTTCAATCTCAGTGTAATAGCAAGGTAAGGAAGTTACACTGTTTAATTTTGCGGAGGACAAATCAGTTGCACATAATGAAACCAATCACCATTTAACAGATTTAGGGATTACACATTCATAGTATCACAACTGTCTTCCCCAACAAATTGGTAGGTATGAATATTCATGTAGTGAACATAAAGGCTCTTTTATTTCCAATTAGAAATCTACAGGTAACAAGATGTCCACTGTAGAATAAAAAAAAAAAAAAATTATTTCACTAGGGAAAATTTATTTAAAAAAAAAAACCAAAAACACAACAAAACAAACCCCAAGCCAAACCCTCTTTGTCTGTAACTTGTAAATTTTCTAAACACTGCACTCCAAATTTTTGATCAAAAAAAGAAATCTTTTTCTGTGATGTGCTACTAATGTCATAATATTTAAAATTCTACTAGACTTTCAATTGTACATCTCAGTTTGCATCTGTTTATTACTTGGCTCTAGGATCTTTTCTCCCCACTAAGTCTTATTCTGACAGGAGGTAACTCTGGGATGTTTATATGCAGAAATTATAGGTAATAATCTGATGTTATGAATGAAAATTTAATTTTAAGTTTAATAGAGATTTAGCTTATATTTTTAGATGTGATGCATCTTCATAAGTTTCTTACCATAGCTGTTGTTCCAGTGATCAATGACCATGAACATTAACACAATTATCCCATTGTAACTCTAACATTAAAACACAAAGAATCTCAATAGGAATAAAAACCTAAATGCAGTCAAATAATTTAGTAGTGTATCAGTAAATGTCATACATTTTCCTGCTCACCTCATCTTGATTTCCTGATGACTCCTCCTTACTAAGGACAAAATCATTTAAAACTTACCAAATTTTTTATTTTAGTAACACTGACTAGTAGTTGCAAGGAAATTCACACTCATGGGATGAACTCTCTGAAACATTTCCTTGGAAGAAGTGCTCACATGTTTGGACAGCCTCATACACTGGCAGGCCTGATTCAGTCCAGTTTGCAGTGTTCATCTTCTCTTTTAGGGGTGATAATGGCCAGGATTAGTTGAAGAGAAAAATGCTTTTGTGCCATGTGTAAGAATAAACTAAACATTAATCTGACTATAAATTACTTTAAGATTACTTAGACATGCTTTCCAATGTTTTGCTCAGCAGGAGTTTCTCATCTGGCTTTTAATTAATATGATTCCTCTCCCTTAATTTTCAGTTCAGTTCAAACTTCTGTTCACTACCATGACACGGAACTGATGTTTGGTTTCTGATTATCTGTACTCTCATTTAATCTTTAAACTCAAATAGATCACAGAGTCATGGAATAAGCTGTGTTGGAAGGGACACTCAAGGGTCATTGAGTCCTGCATAGGACCATACCCAAGAGTCACACCATGTGCCTGAGAGCACTGTCCAAATGTTCCTCTGTCTCAGGCTTGGTGCTGCGACCACTTCCCTGGGGAGCTGTTCCAGTGCCCAAATACCCTCTGGGGTGAAGAACCTTTTTCTAATATCCAGCCTAAACCTCCCCTGACACAGCTTCAGGCCATTCCTTTGGGTTCTGCCACTAGTCACCACAGAGAAAAGATCAGTTTTTACCACAGGATTGCTTCTTACTTCAACTGTTGTAAACAGAACAACAGTTAGTGTTTCTCTGAAACATGACTAAAAAGCAAAGCAAATAACTTACTGTGCATGTGTGTACTAGGTAAATAACACCCTTTTATCAAAATCACCTTTTTAATAGATATAGAGTTTAAAACTTCTGTCAAAAACCTCATCCACAAAAGTGTACACCAGACAACCACAAAGAACTGAGAATACAATTCAAATGTACGCATAATTATTAAGCTTAGAAAGGGATTTTGTGATATTATTTTCGCAACCTTACTTGTAACATCAGAGAAAAAAGATGACCAAGACTGGAATACATGAGGTATGCCCAAGATTCTCCCATTCCAATATTTTGGATCTCCATGTTTTACACCAATCAAATTTTGCACTAGGGAAGATCAGACTCAAATAAATGGGAAATTAAAGTGTTTTAACACTATTAAACTGAAGTTTTAATACTTTTATCCTTCCTGATGATGAGTGGTATGGCACCTTCAGCCTAGATCATTCACTTTGTGTATGTAATCAGCTGCTGTTTTGGCCCTTTCTTGGGAAGACCAGTCCTTTTCATGAACCATACCCTGGCAAAAATCCCAAGCACTGCCTGGATCTGCAGCTCAGCTTCCTCACTTTAAAGAAGCTCTGCTGCTGAGTTATCAAGTCATCTCTTGAAACTGTGTTCCCTCCTTTGGAAGATAAGATATCTTTGATTTGTAAAGCAGTTATGATTATAATGGATACCAAACTATGTATATATTTGTACATGTGTATGTGTGTATTTGCTTACATATGTGTAGATAATATGCAGTGATCATTACTATGATTCTTAATTTTTACTAATTCCTTCAGACACAAGAAATGTACAAGAAATGTATTAGTAAAGATATTTTAGTAGGGAAAATGAATCTCACCTTCTAGAAAAGCTAAAATAAAACAGCAAGCATGATATGAAGCACATAGAAAAGCAATGCTGGCTGTAACTTCAGCAAAAAAAGGAGCAGCTTAAGTGTGCACACCAATATGTGTGTGAGCTTAGGCATGACGTTTTAGAGGATTTAGAAGAGAGTGATGAAGAATTAAATTTTGGGAAGCAGGCAAAGACTTCTAGCAGTCAGATTTGCCGGTATGCATGCTGATCTTCCCAAGCACACAATATTCAGAAACCATTTCCTATACCTGTTCCTTACTTGCAAGTCTGGTCAGATTAACTATGAGCTAAAGTTTACGCTCTCAAGCAGCCCCGGGGCTTAGCTTCCAGCAAGCCTTTATAGTTAGCACATTAGTCATCTTCAACTGGAGATGAACTTGAAAAATAGCTGAAATATCTTCCAAATACCAGCCAGATGCAGAACTGCCACAGGTTCTACTCATGGGAAAATGTCACTGTGTCTGTTAATCAACATTTTATTTCAACTGAATATCATTTGACAATAATGTTTCTGAGGACGGTATTCAGGCATGATATGAGAAACTGAATAGCATCTCACTGCAGGTGTAGAGGTTATGCCAGGTCTTATGTGACCTCAGCCAGCCAAGTGCAACATTTTCATTCTGGGCCTCCCTTTCATAAATTCCAACTTTCTCCAAACAGTTTTGATCTTTCTCTAAATTCCACATCTTCAGACAGAAATATTTTTTAGACTTACCTTATTAGTACCCCAATGTGTTTACATGCCAGAAAGAAATAGCTTAAAAATAAATTCTATTCATCAGTGACGGGCAAATATTTTAATTTTCATTAGTTTTGACAGGACTTAGTTTGCCATAGGTAATACACATTTACAAGTTGTATTTTATGAGTGCATCACAACACGTTACAATGAATTACAATTTGTCATGTAATATTAATATGATGTTGTATCTGACGGGGCATTGCTTCTATGTAAACACACCAAGAAGTTAGTAAACTTACTGGAATTTTTTGTGTTTTCTGTATCTTCATCTCTTAAAAGGTGGGGGAGTTTGTTGTTGGTCAACTGAACTGATAACTGTTAATATATGTTTTGGCACCAAGTAGGAATACCTTTTGACTGAAATTTTAGAATTTTCTTTCTCACGATATTCTGGCTTTTAAAAATTCAGTCATTAACAAGCTTCAATACAATGTAGAAACTCCAACCTGCAGAATCCACTAGTGGCCTGATCCTGTGCAATTTAATTAGGGACTTGGTCACTACCTTCAGCTTTTTTTTCCTTATCTATAAAAGTGCTCAAGCTCAACTGCACTTTGATCTATGAAGTGCAATGTATTCTAAGCAGAGTTTGCTCTGATTGTTTCATGGAGTACCATGATAGGATTGCAATGCTAACTGAAATCTTGTGCATACTGAGGAAAAGGAATTAGGAAGGATAAATTAGACACGTTTTCAGGAAACAGTGGAAGCACATTGATCTGATGATTACTTATACAGTCATTTGCATATTTGAAGCAGAGGTAAAATCTCATGACACTTTGAAGAAACTATTAGTCTATGCAAATATTTTTTACAGCATGCATGGGACAGACAAGTATCCCACAGTATTAGACATTTCTCATTTTAACCTAATAAAAAACATAGAATAAAAAAAAAAGAAAATAAAAAGTTTGTACTAAGAAATTAATGGACTAACGTGATTAGACACACAATTGAACATTTAAATAGTTGTTTAACAAAATCTTTTTCATGGGTGCAGTTTTCTGATGCTCTAGTAAGAGCTTTAATGAATATATACTTTAAAAAATGTGAATCTAGACAGGAACTCTGGATATGAATTTATATATTATTTTGTTGCAAATAGTTGTAATCTAATTAACTACTAGTAGTAGTAGTATTTCCTATTACCACTTGTTGCTAAGGGTTTCATATTGATTTGCAATAATATTTTCCAAGAAAATATTAAATGCACGTAAACTATGCATATTAATTTTCTATAAATTATATCTATTAAAACCCATATAAAGAACATAAAAATTTATCTCTGTCATTCATGAAAATGCCATCAGAATCAAAGAAATTTCACCTGTCTTCATCTTAACAAAAAGCTCTTTACATTCATTTTAAGGTATCTTTTTGTATGATGATATATTATGAATGTCTTCCTGACCCAACACCTAATTGATCTCCAGCACCACTGTTAAGGTTGTAGAAAATAGCTAAACCTCTTTCAGTGTAATTTTTGAAGAAGGGATTTAACGAATCTTTACCAAAATATATGTCTAAGTGATTTTGTGTTAATCTCCATGACCTGTCAGCATTAATTTAATAATTTCATCATGTTCTCTTTTATATGCACGGGGTTATTTTTTTTTTTTTTCCTCTTGTTAATGGGATGGGTTGACTTTGGCTGCTGAGTGCCCACTGAGTCACTCTCTCACTCCCCTTCCTCTGATGGACAGCAGAGGAAATAAGATCAAAAACTCATGGATTAAGATAAAGTCAGTTTAATGAAGAAAACCAAGGCTACATGGAGAAGTGAAGCAAAGCAAGAAGATCTATTATTTATGTCCAATCCTCATGCAATATCTAATGTCCAGCCAGTTCCTGGGGAGTAGACACTCTATATGTACCTTGTCATGTTTTATTAGCAAACTGACTAAATCACAGATGTTACTCAGGATTTCTTACATGTTATTCAATGTTTTCTACTCGAATAAAGCCTGAATGTTGCATCTTTATTGCTAAAGGGGGAAGGAAATGAAGCTTCCTATCATAATAACCAAAGGAAAAGAAAGGGCCTTGAGTCAAATTAATTTTACTGTTTACTGCAACCAAAATTCTTAAGCCTTTCAGTTGAAAAAGTTGTTAAAAGGCACCTTTGTACAAATGGCACCCTTGTAAAAGTTCCCCCTTAATTTTTAAGCATTATAAATTAAAAAACACATGGAAAACACAGATTTTTAATTTGTTTTCAACAGCATCAATAGAATAGGAAAATTCTAGGGGTTTTGGGGGGTTTTCTTTTTTTTGTTTTTATTTTGAAGGTGTATTTTCACCTTGTTTATATTAAATCTAAGTCAAAAAACCTTACTTTTAATAGTTGAGGAGTAAAAAAATGTCCTACTTCATAAGGCACTGCTAAAATCTAAAATGTGAAGCCTTTCTAAAATTAAATTAGGTTATACAGCTCTAGACATAAAGGTCAAAAATTCATATGCATCTTTCAATAAGCATAAAGTGAGAAAGACTATACAAAGTATCCTCCCCATATTCAATCTGAAGCAATTATGACTAGGAAGAAAAAGAATGGTTTTAGGTTTTTTGTATATTTATGTTGAAAATAGTGTAAAAATTAAGAAATTATTTGTGTTTCATGATTACTTTACATTTTTTCTTTTTTTTTTAAACTTTAATGAAAAGCAAATTTTTATTGGAAGAAGGACAATCATAAAAATAAGTTAATACCAGAATATGAGGTACAGCAAAGTCTTGTGGCCCACAAACAAGCAGGGGACCATTTGCCAGAATAGTCAATAAACAACTAACACTGACACACACACACTCCCCTCTTTCTCATCTGGCTTGCTAACTTTGAGAGAACAACTTTATACAAAGTTTCTGCTGAGAACTAAAACAATTTTTTGATGCCAGGAATCTACAGAAGCAGTTGTGCTGGGTTTATTTCACATGAATAAAGAAGAATTGATTGGTGAAGTGCCTATTGAGGGCGGCCTTGACTGCAGCTCCTATGAGAAAATGCTGTTTGAGATCCTGAGAAAAATGAGCAAGAAAAACAACAGATCTACAACCACAAGCCTCTGGAGAGGATCCCAGTTTGTTTAGTGCTCTGCTTGGTGAGATCCTGTGGGAGACCGTCCTGAAAAGAAAAACGGCACCAGAGAGCTGGTTGACCTCCAAGGACAATGTCCTCAAAACACAGAAGAATTCATTCTGACATGCAGGAAATTGACCAGGCGAGGCAGAAGGTCAGTGCAGATAAACAAGGAACTCCTGACAGAGCTCAGATGCAGAAAGGAGCTGCAAGGAGGGGTGGAGGCAAGCACTGGCCACTTGAGTGGTACCAAAGAGATTGCTTGTATGTGCTGGGTTGGAGATCCAAAAGCCAAAGTAGAGTGAGAGTTAGCACTCAGAACAGATGTCAAGGGCAGGAAGACAAGCTTAGAGAAATTCACTGGTAGGAGAAGGGATGTTGAGTGTGCTGCTATCCACTGCTTAGTGGGAAGAGGACCTGGTGGTGATAGACATAGAGAAAGATGAGGTACTAATGGGGTTTTTTGAAAACTTTATTCCTAGGTCTTAGAGGCCCCTGATCCTACATTCAGACTTTGTGGAAGTCAAAGTCAAAGCAGAGTGAGAGATCACTTAGCCTATGTGGTCTAACACAAGCCCACAGCACAGGATGGTTTGCAGTTGCAGGTGCTGATGGAGCTGCCGATTGTCTTTACACCTTTTTTCAATAAAAAGGAAAGAAAGAGTGTGTGGGGAAGCTACAGTCTAAGCAGTCACATCTCATTTTCTGGAATTCAGGTCCAGGCAGTCCCACAAAGGAAAGAACAATGAGCAGAGATCTGAAATGAGTCATGTGGAGAATTTCGCTGACACTGATAGCATTTTTAGAACATTTAAAATTGTTTTAAAAAAGTTGATATATCAGTCTCTAAGACTTGAATAAGTCATAAAAGCACAAAACCATAAATCAGCTACTTATGTGTCAATTAAAGGTCATTGGCACCAGCAGTGGTTCTCCACAACTAGAGTTTTCTGTTAATCTTTTTTCTAATTTGTGTTTAGATTTGACTAATTGGTCTAGTACTGAATGTTTGGAGGTTTTTTTTTTTTCAGAAAACTGCAAATTATCTACCAAATGTTACAGACTTTCAGATGAGAAATCATTTTCATTTGGATAACTAATGAGAAGTAATTTCTTTTGCAAAACCAGATTTTTTCATATCTATTCTGTGTCCAATGAAATCCCAATCAATCTGGGTACATTGTTCTTTTGTCTCATATAGTTGTGCTTAAAAAGAAAGGAGAAAAAATTGCTGTCTTAAATCCATGAAATGCTGATCTGGCACAAAAGTCTCCTTTTTATTTTGCTATCAGTCAGCTTGTCTAGAACTCCTGACAGTGTTTTGCTCTGACACAGTCATATATAACATGATGTATTTGTATGTAACACATCGTTGCTTGGATATGCACTTGATAGTCATGTTATTAAAAAATAAAATTACTTCAGGTTTATTTAGAACACTAAAGAAATTACTTTCAAATTTTATACACAGCAAGGAATGTAAAAATATTTATACAAATACATAAACTGATGCTCCTATAAAAATCACAAAGTTAACAGCAATAACGTTTATTGAGACTGATGATTTTATTACTGAGGCTGTTTAAGACATCAGTGCCTATTTCTATTTAGAAGGTTCAATTAAGCAAAATAATCACATCTTTATTACTTTTAAAGAGGGAGTATTAAACAATAGAGTTCTAGTTCAGATTGACAGACCTCTACTGAATTTCATTCTGTTCCTTATGAGATCCCTTGGTCTATACTTAACCTGCTAAAGAGATAAAAAAAAAACAAACCAAGAACTCACTAGGCAGAACCTCTTGTGGTAGTCTCCAAACCAATCCATAAGGGAAATCAACCAGAATAATCCCAAACATACCAAAGAAAACCCTCCAAACTGATGTCCTTTATTGTGTTCTTTGATGTATTATTTTTTATAAATTTAGAAACTACAGCTAGCAACTTCCTGAAGCCAATGACATGGTGTTTCTTTGGTGAAGAGTTCAAGGGAATGAAGATGAGACAAGCTTTATTACTCCTTGTTTAAAAAAACTCAAGAAACTCCAGGATGCACAACATCTGTTCAGAAGGACTGCTTGCACAGCAGGTATTGCCTTTCCTAGGTCTGGGAACAGGGGACTTGGCATGTACTGAGGACAGCTGCCTCACTCTGCCTGTCATACACTGTGTAGATCAATTCTGAATAACCTGAATGTGCAGGAACTGGTTCAGGTGAGGAACTAGTTACTTCTCACACTTAATTGGGCAGAGAATATTGCCATATAGGACAGTAAAATGCACACCATTTTCCTACAGGATAGCACTGTCCCAATGGAATAGCAAAATTACTTCACATGGACTGATAGCAATAAGATAACAGTGGAAAATTTTAAACTAAAAAGAGCAATTTGGATTCGACGTTAGCAAGAAATTGTTTCCTATGACAGGGCTGATGTCTTGCTCCTTAAGTGTTCAAGGCCAGGCTGGCTCGGGCTTTAAGCAACCTGATCTAGTGGGAGATATCCATGGGCATTGCAGGGGACTTGAACTATGTGATATTTATGATTCCTTCTAAACCAAGCCATTCTATGATTCAATGCATCTACGATGCACTCCTTCCGGCCCCAAAATGGGAATAACTGCTTAGATATAGATACAAATTTTTTATAACAAGTGTTTCCCTTCCCTTCCCATTCCTATTCCCATTCCCATTCTCATTCCCATTTGTCACTGTAGGACACAGACAAATGACACGGCAGCAGCTCTTTTCAAGGCAAAAAGAAAACTGTTTATTAAATCTGACTCCAATTTTATATTTTCCTGAAATGCCAGTGTCATTGGAGAGTGACAGTGCCACCTCCTCAATGTCACTGGGCAACCCAACTGTCCATCAGGTTGCTCGTTCCCTATAAAATAATGAAAACAATAAGTTATTTACATAAAGTGTGTGAGAAAGTTCTCTACAAGAATGTAAACATCAGAAGGCTTTAGAAAACTTGAAAAATCAGGGCGACACCCATTCCCATTCCCCTTCCTATCTTCCTAGTCAAATCATGATTCCTTTAACTGACTCACCCGTGAATGTTAGTTCTGGTAAACTAATCTGCCAGACTGATCTTGAATGCCTCTCAATGAGCCTTCATTTATTAAGGTGATTTACTGGTTCAATGGGGCTGGTGGCATAAATAATAGTCATGTTACTTTTTTCCCTTTAACTATATTTGTGCAGCTTAAAATCTGGGGGGTCTCAGTCTCTCAAAAATAATTCTTAATCTAGGAAAATATAACTAATACATTATTAGTATTTCTTGAACCATTGAAATATTTTCTTTCTATAATCAAAACACTCAATCAAAACATTTTTACTTCATTCTGTTCACTTTAAGCAGTTTCTGAGATATCTGAGCTCATGCCAGTCTAGATTTTCCACTGTTGGTGCATACACAGTCCTAGCTATGAAAAATGTCGCCTGGACTCTCTTTGACTCATGAGCTGATTGAGTAAAAGGTTTGTGAGCTCTGTGTCTCAGCTGTGCAAAGCAGCAACTCATTGCATAATTGTTCATTACTGCTACTGGTCTGTAATTTTCACAGAGTGCAGATTTTAATTACAGAGGAATAGCTGCTGCCTTGCTTGGTTTTTCTAGCTGGTTCCAGGGCAAAGATTTGTTGAAGGATATAGGAAGATATATTTAAATCTAAGACATTTAATCTTACAGAAACTTTTTATGAGAGGGCTTATGAATCTCACTCTGCTCATTTAATATTTGCCCAAAACAAATAAAATATTACCCTAATGTATTCCTCTGTTTCTCTAGGACCAGTTTATAAAATATTTGAAATGTAAAAGAGCCCAAAATTCTGGATCTTATTTTTTAAGACTGGTAGCCATTTACATTACATTCTCTCCTCTTGTAAGTTGTATGAAGTAAACATGGTAATCATCTGCCCTCTATTTCTAATGGTGTAATTTATTTAAATATTTTCTTGTAGCTATTCTGGAAAGGCAAATCAGTCAGTGAAATCTCTACATAAAATACAAAACAATGTCTTCATGGACTAGATGACATTGCTTCTGGTATTCAGCCTAGGGAACAAAACCACTAGACCAGGTTGCTCAAAGCCCAATCCAAACTGGCCTTGAAAATTTTCATGGATGGGGCATCCATAACTTCTCTGGGCAACCTGTAATCATGCCTCACCACCCTCACAGCAAAGATTTTTTCCTAATAGCTAATAAAATTCTCCCCTCTTTCAGTTTAAAGCCATTCCTCTTGTCGTGTCATTACACACTCTTGTCAAAGCCCCTTTTCCATTCTCTTGTAGACCCCCTTCAAGTACTGGAAGATGCTCTAACATCTCCCCAGAGCCTTCTCTTCTCCAAGCTGAACAACCCCAACTCCCCTAGACTGTCTTCACAGGAGAGGTTCTCCAGCCCTCTGATCCTCTTCTGCCCCTCCTCTGAACTCACTTCAACAGGTCCAGGTCCTTCTTACTTTGAATCCCCCCACACTCTGGCTCAGCAGCCTGTTCTCAGGATGATCAGACTGTCAGAAGGCTCTACACTGCTGTAATACTGCTGTACACTTGCAGTAGAGCTAAAAAGAGATGTGAACTTTATTTAAGTTTGGACCAATATCTGGATAAGAGCTTCAGAAAAAAGCTACCAAACTATAGAGATTTCCCTTAAAACTGAAATTTCTTCAAGTTTCATCATGAGACTCTGGTTTGAAGACTGAAGAGCAGTATTTTTGCCGTAGCATTGCAATGATTTCCCTTATGATTTTTTTTTTTTTAGAAACATCTTTCACCCTTGTTGAAATGTAAAACAATATAGTTGAAAAAGTATCTGTAGTTTATCTGAAGGTACTGTGAATTGAAGTAGCCTTAACACTGAATCTTTTGGTGCCTAGGGCTTATCAAAAGATCCTGAAAGAAAAAAAATACCAACAAAAACCAACAAAAACCAACAAACAACAACAACAACAAAAAAAGCAAACAAACAAAAATCCCGGAAAATACATCCTTATAAAAGCCTCCTTACAGAGATTTTTCCACATGAAGAAACACCTAATCTATAATCTACACCTAATCTATAATTACAATGAAACTCTGAGCATCTGCATTGATTCTTGCTGGTTCATTTAGGATTTCTCCCAGACAACCTGGAAAACAAAACCTAAAACCAATCATTCAACTGATGTCCTAGTAATACTAAAGGATTTGAGATTACTTAATATTTCATAAGACTTTTCCATGTGATCAAATGCTCTAATGTCAATGGAACCATCCATACACGGAAGTTAAATATAGGGAAGGTTTTCAAGAAATAGGATATTGAATACCAGTGCAATAAACATTCTGATTACATATATCTTAACTGGACAAGAAGGATAGATTCTGGTTTGGATTATATAGACAAAAAATAAGCCTTTAATCAGTTGGTTTATGTCAAGCACCCAACTAATTTCTACTCAGCTAAAGATATACATGCATTCTGATTTAGACACCAGATGACATAACATCATTCTTTATGACAAGGATTATTTGCTCAAATGTTTCCTGAAATTGGTCCAAGTAAAAGAGAAAGCAAGAGATGCAGAAATATGGGAGAAGGAATTAGACAAGAGATCTCAAGAGATCTGAACAATCCATTAACTAAGATCTTTTCTCAGAAAAAAAATAAAATTGGTAAATCTTTCCACTTATGCTGTAGTCTGAGCGAAAAATTTTTAAAAATGGCAGGATAATGTTCCTTAAATTTCTCTTTAAAATGTTGACAAAAATAGCAAAGGACTGCTTCAAAATACTGGTAATCACAAAGACTTGCAAGAGGAAGAACATATACTTGAGAAGTCCAGAAAACGGATTTACTTATTTTTATATGACAGATGTTCCACTGATATCAGTGATTGTAATCAAAAGTGCATCACAAAGTTCTGTAAAATGACTGCCCATGAGCTACAAGAATCTATAATATTTATTTCAAAATTTTTACCTCTTTTGTTTTTAGATGTCTCCTTTTGTTTTCAGAAGATCTGCTTTAGAAGAGTCTTCTATTTTGAACCTTACTGTCTCTTAAGGAACCAGAGCTCATAATCCTTGGTGTACAACATATTTCTAGATGACCTATAATTATGTTATTGAAAGAGGACAGAGAGGCTTCTATAATTGTTCTGCAGCAACATTCAGTGCTGCAAAACACTGACAAACAAAAGATTTGGGTTTACTATGGGGTTTACTGCAAGTAGAGTTTGGAAACACACTGTAGATTTTTCTGGCTTACTATTTTATGACATGCTGTTGCAATTAGTAGAAAAAACATTGAAATGCTTAACCAAAGCAGACCCCTGTAACACTTTAGAAAAGTCTTGATGGTTTAGAAGAAGATGGTTTCCTCTGTGCAAATTAAGAAGGAAAGGCCAGGTGCAATAGTGAGCATGAAATCAGTGGAATTAGTTTTCGTGGCCAGAGCTAGAAAGCAGAGCAGGGAAAGTATTTTGGTGTGTATAGGGTCTTTCATTATTACCCTTACCCTGGAGTTAGAGGTGTAGTTGACTTCACAGAGAACTGACAGCCTGGTACATTAAATAGTCTTGATTGATCACCTCATTGACTCATCTTTTCCTCTAAGCTTGCCTTTTGCATCCGAGTTGAGCTTCTCTATCACTTACTGATGGTATGCCTGCCTTTCCTGATGTATGAGCTGACAGACAGATGCAGATTCTGAAAGTTCCTCAGCAAAAGCTACCTGTATTTTTAGTGAAAATATTAGCTGACAGAAACAGAGGAAGGTTTGTGCATCATGAAATATTTTATATGGAATAAAAACATGTCAGTGACACTAGGATGTTTTGTAACTAAAGTCTGATGCCAATGTTAAAACATTTCAGGTTTCCCTCTGTTAGGGGTTGGATCTGTCTATTTCTTTTGTTTGTGGAATTTTTTCCTGGTGGTTTTGCTAGGTAACCAATTGCTGGGTACTTATGGGTACTTGACTGAAACAAAAGGAGGCAGCAGGTTTTTCCTGGGGACAGCAGTGAACAGGACAGTTCGGTCTGAAGGGCACCATTCCAAAAGGACATCAGAGCACCAGAGGACCCTGCTTGTTTTCCACTGGATTTCTTCCCAGAGGAAGACTGGACCCATCTCGTCACCACTGGACTTTCCTACAGGACCATCTCCACTTCACAGAACTGCATCTATTACTCCAGGAGGATTTCATCTGGACTGCTTTTAACACCCTGACACCCAGGGTGTCAGGTCACATCCCTGACTCTGTCAGGGCATTTTCTGAGGTTTTGTTGTTTTTGTTTTGCTTGTCTCTTAGTGCTTGTACATTTGTATTTTCTTTGTTTTGTCAAATATTCCTAGTAAAGAGCTGTTATTCCTGTTCCCAGATCTTTGCCTGAGAGCCTCCAATTGCAAAATTATAGTAATCTGAGTGAGGGGGTTTACATTCTCTATTCAAAGGGAGATTCCAGCTTTTGCTGGCAGGTACCTGTCTTTCAAACCAAGACACCCTCTCTTTAGACTTGGATTTCTCTCTCCCAGATTTGGTCCTCCTCCTGAGGGTGTTGTTTTTGCACAGCCTGGTTTTTGGTAACAGGGGGGCCACAGAGGTGGCTCCTGTGAGAAGCTGCTGGAAGCTTCCCCCATATCCAGCAGAGCCAGTCCCTGATGGCTCTGAAGATGGACCTGCTGCTGGCCCAAGCTGGGCCAAGTAGAGATTACGGTAATTCCTCTGTGATAACATATTTAAGAAGAAAATCAAAACAACGTGATGGTGCAGTTTTAATTCCAGCCAGAGAAGAGGAGGAGGTGAGAACATGTGAAGGAAAACAACATGGAGACACCAAGGTCAGTGGAGAAGGAGGGGCAGGAGGTGCTCCAGGCACTGGAGCTGAGAGTCCTCTGCAGGCTGTGGTGAGACCTTGGTGAAGCAGCTGTGGCCCTGCAGCCCGTGGGGATCCATGAGGGATGCAGAGATCCACCCACAGCCCGTGGGGATCCATGAGGGATGCAGAGATCCACCCACAGCCCGTGGGGATCCATGAGGGATGCAGAGATCACCCACAGCCCGTGGGGATCCATGAGGGATGCAGAGATCACCCACAGCCCGTGGGGATCCATGAGGGATGCAGAGATCACCCACAGCCCGTGGGGAAGGTGCCCATGCCGGAGCAGGTGGATGCCTGGAGGAGGCTGTGATCCACTGGGAGACCCGGTGGGGAGAGCGAGCCCTGCTCCCAGGCTGGAGCAGCCTGTCCTTGGAAGGCTGCACCCCATGGAAGAGTGACCCACACTGCAGCAGTTTTGGGAGGAGTGTCTGCCCATGGGAGGGATTCACGCTGCAGCTGTTTTGGGAGGACTGCTACTCATGAGAGTTCATAGATAACTGTCTCCCATGGGAGGGACCCCATGGTGCAGGAGGAGAAGGATTCACTCCCTGAGCCAAGCAGAAGAAAACATTGGATAATGAACTGACCAAAACCCCCATGCCCTGTCTCCCTGCACTGTCAGTGGGAAGGAGGTAGGGGTTGGGAAAAAAGGTGGGCTTATTTTACTTCTCATTATCCTTTTCTGATTTTGTTCATAGTGAACTCACTTTGTATCTCTAAAATGAGCCTCCTTTGCCCTTGGAGCATTTTCTCCTGGTCTTTATCCCAACTCATGAACCCTTCATTACATTTTTCTCTCCTCTGCCAAGGCAGGGGAGAGTGAGTGATGAACTTTCCTGAGTGCCTGGGTTTGGCCAGTGTCAAACCACGACACTGAGCTAACCCCCAGGCTGCAGCCAGACACTGCCTGGGGGGTGTCACTGTACTGCTGACAAAGACCAAAACTGCCAATTTGTAGTTAGCAAATGATAAAAATAATCGTGTATCAGCACATTTCCTTACCCTATTTAGTTTACTGTTGCACATATTTCCAAGCAGCCTTCTGTAGGGAAAACAATGGAGAGATACATGAGCTAGCATAAATTTACTGGGAAAAAAAAGCAACCAACAACATATGGCATGCCTTTTTTGGATAAGGCAGAGATATAGAAGAAATTATTTTGATTAATGAAATTCCCTTTTAAAAATAATGCATAGTGGTCCAGACATTGTGCTGCACTGATGTGAGCAAGCACTTCTTTTGGACTGTTGTCAGCCAATAATGCAGGGTGTTTTTTAGGTCTCCCCTAGCACTCCTCACCACACTGGCACTGCCTCACTAAGATGCAGAACATTATAGATCTGCTTTTCTTCCTTGACAATGGTTTCATGGAAAAGATGGAAAAACTGGCTTGTTTACTGGGAAAAGATTGGGGTCCCTAGATACCTGTGCAATGTGAAAGTGATTGAGTGGGGCATTCCAACTCGTACATTAGCAACACATTACAGGATTAAGCAAAATAAAACCAAATAAAATATGGTCATGCAGATAAGACTAAATAACCAAAGAAAGTAGGGCAAGTCTTTCATCTTTATGTTGTTTGGTGTAATTCAGGTCATACTGGTATTGATTTACTGCTAGCAAATTATTTTAGAATTACTACAAAGTGAAGTTACTTTATCATATTTTCTACATCCATTTCAATTACGCACAAACCTTCACTAATTGCTGATTCATCTAGAAGAGTTAAGAACTGAAAGATCAGAACTGAAAAGATATTGATTATGGATTTTTCTTCTCATCTTGGAGATTCAAACTAAATTGGATTCAGACGAGTAAATTGGGTAATATAGGAAACTTCCCTTATCATCTAAATTTGCTTTGCAAGTGTATGTGTATAAGCCATTTCTCAGTACCATGATATTATAGTTGCCTACATATAGGAAGAGAAATTGCATTTAATATGGTACGCTCTAAAGCAATAAAAACTAAGTTCCAGAATTTCTAACTGTGAAGATTGCTGTTCTCTTCAATCTTTACCTAGTAAATAGCAGTACTGAGAGGCTTTGAAGCATAATCTAGTATGGACACAGAAGTCAGTAATATATCCAAAACCCATACTTCCATTCTTTACATTTGGAACAAAGGAATACCAATATCAAAACATTCTGTTCTCAACAGAATTTTCCATGGTATCTTGTAACTTGCAACAGTATATCTAGTGTGACTTCCATAAAAAAATCCAATAAAGAATTGTAAGAGCAGCCCTATTTAGGTCACCAAAGGAATGAGAAATTAATCAAATGAAGTTATTCTGTGGTAGTGTTGGCTCAGCAGCAAAATGACACAAAGGCACATCTACACACTTTACTAAAACTTAATTCATTTGGATACTTGTGATCAAAGGCTTTGAATGATTACAAAGAAATGTCAAGGTTGTGACCTTGCGGCTAGAAAAAATCAGACAGAAAAAATAAGACAGGACGGAAAAGAAACAAAAAGAAGAACCCCAACAACAAAATTACATTTCCAAAATTGCTTTTTCCAAGGGAGAAGAAAAAGAAACCTGCTTACTTTTCCCCCAGAAAATGCATTTTCTGACTATGAAACAAAAGAGTTCCTCTCTTTTTTTCTTTCAGACTTTGTGTGATTGTCACAGTGCAATGGTGGCACCTATTGGTCTAAGATATTTATGAAAATCACACTCTGCAAAGGGCATTTTTTTCTAAATTAATACAGCTCACTCTCTTTCTGCATGCTGGGAGCAGCAGTAGAATGACAATTCCTGCATTGAGGTGACAGCATGATTCATAGTAATAGCTCTGAATTTAGTAATTTCTGATTCATGAATCTTCCCACATGTTGTGGCTATATTCTTGAATTGAAGCAACTGCAACTGAGCTGATCGTTTAACTGGTAGTGGGTCTTTCAGTTCCCTCCAGAATAACTGGATGGGTGCTCCCTTCTGTGCGTGAGTCATTTCTCTGATGCTTCCTCAGAAGAGAGAATAAATAAGGAGAGTGTACATGGAAGAATAGGTAATGAGAGTCCTGTGTGAATCAAGCTGGGCAAAGTGGGGTTTGCTGTTTCTTAATCTGTCGGACAGAAAAGTACAAAGAAAAAGCTGAGGTGGTATGAGGAAATGACAGGCACAGAGGGCAGATGTAGGTTCACAGCTGTCCCTGAGCACACTATCCTGGGCAGAGGTGCTAAGCAAGCACATTGGTGACCTGTAGTTACTTAAGCAAGTATGCAATGTGTAGGCAAAAAAGATCTATTCTGTTTCCTTAACTTTTTTTTTTTTTCCTGGATTTTCCCCTTAGGATAAAGAGTTTCTCAGAAAAAAACAGTGAGAAAGTGAATTTGTTTTCACAACAAAAAACAAGTGATAAATAGTTGGGAATTATAACAGTGATTCAAATTACAAAACAAAATATATTCTGCTTTGAAAAAAAAAAGAATCTCAAGAGTAGCTGCCTTCTCCTTTCTTGCTTACCCTGCCTTGCTTGGCCTTCCCTCTCTTGCCTTTGTCTTTCTCGTGCACCACCCTAATAAAACTCCAGCATATATTTAATCTTTTTTTATAAATAGAAAATAAACTGAATCAGGGCTATTTTCATAGAAATTAATTTGCAATTTAGGTACTTTTCTTAATTTTATATCTGTTTTAAGATTAGAGAGATATTTAGACCAGTCAACATTTGTTGTAAGCCGAGGTCGCTACAACTTATTACTGTCTCAGGTAACAACTGCATTCACAGTTATTCAGAAAGGGAACTTAGTTAAAATATGAATGCTGCACAGGCAAATCTGCAAGAAGCAGAATGGGTAAAATGAAGTGTAAGAGAATCTTTTGAGACACACCATAATAGAAGTTCAGAGGAAAAGTAAAGGGAGAAAATAAAAGCTTACATAGCAGAATAAAGGGGAAGATTACAAGTATAACATGGCCTTCAAAAAGTGGAAGTCATCCCCAAACCATGTGCAAAAATGAAAAAAAAATTCTGACAAGTAAACAGTAAAACTGTAAAAATTGAGGCCAGAAGATGTAGGAGGAATGTGAAAACTACCAATAAAACATTTTTCACAGCTGTGTAAGAAGCACTTGAGAGAAACTGAGGGCACGTGAGTAATTGATGGAAAGGACCATTCAAGGAAATTGATGAAAATAATACTAAAATACTTCCTCACCTTGGAGTTTAATACAAGCAAGTCAAAGGCAATTTATTTCCAGAGGCTTTCTTTGTAGTGCCATCTTAAGAAATAATATCTTCCTGAAGCTGAAGATGAATAAACTGAAAAGAAGTTATTTGGACCAAGTACTATTTAAAAATATAATCAACCTATTTACTCTTATTTAATAGATACTGTGGACAACAGGAATGGATGGTCATGCATGCAAATTTTAAAAATTTCTCTGAAGAAGAACTGAAAAACATAGGGGAAAAAGTGTGATTTTCAATAGGAAGATCAGAAAAGTATGTAATAAACAGAGAAGACAGATACATGGAATAGGATCTTTAGAATCTATAAATATTTAGAAAAAATATAGTATTTTGTTATGAATTCAAGATTGTTTAGACCTTTGAGACATTTAATGAGAATTTAAAAAAGGAATGAAGATGATATTACCATTTCTGGAAAGGATTATTGGAACTTCTTGCTAAATATTAATTCTCTACATGTTTGGTAAAATTTCAGATTCTTTGAGTATAGAAAATATATTCTGCTGTCTAAGACCATGGTGCCTCCTCAAAATATGCACAAGATAAAACAACATGGTAAGGTTTTTCAGTAATACAAAATACTTTAAATGTAAGGAAAAACAGGATTCCTCAGCTCAAAAGGGAGGGGATTGAATCTGGCAATGTACTATAAAGTTGTAAACAAAAAAGAGAAATTAGGAAATAATATATTATTTGCTATTTCTTGTAGCAGGAACTTAATCTTGAATGAACAAACCAAGTATCACATGCAAACTAAAAAGCATAATAATAAGCATAAGTTTTAACATAAAGAAAAAATACATTATTTTTATGCTGATAATGTTAGATATTTTCAATACCTTAAAATACTGATTTGATTCTTACATGAAAGTTAGTTTCTGTGTGCCAGAGAGAGAGGAAATTGTTGTAATTTTTGTATCTATAAATTTTTGCATGAATGTGAATTTTCGGTTACTGCCTAATACCACATCAGGATGTTAACACCAGTATTTCAATCACTAGAATTTCTATTGTGTTGGGATTAATGAAACTGTTCTCATAAGCATAAATGTGAACCTATTTTTCATGATTATTTACATCAGCCTAATTTTCTGGGATTTCCATATTTCAGTGGTTGACTTATATGAAAGTCACTATTAAAATCAAGGCATATAAACTTTTTTTTAAAAATGCTCTGGCTACCTCGTGGCACATACTGGTAGTTTCATGAATTCATACTTTTTGGCCATATCTACTCGCTCTCCATTATCATTCAAGTCTTTGCACTTTTTACATCACATTGTCTGTCATCTCTTAAATATATAATTTGAAATATAATTTTACAGAAAGATGATTGAGCCAAAGTTATGGCAAATATTAAAAACTCATTTGATTTACTACTAGGTTGTCATGTGTTTAAATCTCCCCCAGAAGTTTAAAATTCTCATTTTTCACAGGAATTTAATATTGTTAGAGATCATTTGGTCACAAGATTCCATGTCTCTGAAGACAATCATAACAAGTCATTCCCTTCATGAAATGAACTGAAGCAAAGTAAAATTTCATGTCAAGGGAGTTTGGTATTTTTTTAAAAATATGCTACTTCTTGAGAGATCTATACAGTGGAGAGTTCCAGCTGTTTTAACATATTTTTTTTAGTCTAAACTTACTTCAAGAAAAATCTACAGGTACATATAAGGGAGTCTTATTCCCTGATCAAATAGATCACACAAAATGCATTAAAAAAATAAATTAGAAGACTCATGTTTCACTTACTGTATTTGTATTTCATTACAATGAAAAGTAAATGAACTTTAGGGTGAAAAGAAATCTAATAATCTCACAATATAAACTATTATCTAGTGGATACCTTTTATTGGCTACAGAATAGGCAGGGGCCAATATAAGCAGTGTTCAGAGGATTCACTTCTATCATAGGAACTGATGTTAGTATTCAGTGTGTTTATGAACTTCTAGTGAATTTTAAAAATAATTCTATATATTTCCCTTTATTCTGAGAACCATCCTTATGGAGCATAAGCATTCTTCTTTTGTTCATTATATTTTGTACTGATATGTTTAATATTGTGTTTGGACCATACTCTCAGGCACATGATATGACTCTGGGGCCTGTCTTGTGTGGGGCCAGGAGTTGGACTTTAATGATCCTTGAGGGTCCCTTCCAACTCAGCATATTCTGTGATTCTGCTAAATAACTAATCAGTCCATGAAATACCACAATAATTCAGTTTTGGTTCATTTGATATTCAAACTAACTTGTATTAGAAAATATAAAGGTACAAATTAGAAAACATCTAAATTTTACATCAAAGTATGACTTTGCATCTTTTACTAGTTTAGTCCTCTTAACATCAAGAGTATGCTTCTTCTGCCTCTGCAATGACCATCTCAATATAACAACTAAAGAAAAATTGTAAGTAAAAAGCATGGCTATCTCTTTATTTTGTTCTCTTATTCTCTGATATACTTACATATGAGAGTAACTCCTTTTTTTTGTGGTGGTTGTATTGCAAATCTCTCTCTTTTTAAGGAAGCTGAAATGTGTAAGTATGCCTTCCTTGCTGTCTTCAAAGATATATAATGCAGTTTTCTTGTCTTTTTCTTTAATTGCTTTATAATTCCACCCCTTAAAATCAGTGTATCAGTGTTTGCCTTTTGTTGAAACTGTATGGATTTCTTGGCCACATTGAGTAATATTACAGGTCTCCTTGTGATTTTCAATAGTGAATTGACTTTTTTTTT